>CAJQZJ010000165.1:108443-211831 GCA_907164525.1 Lophiomys imhausi
ACACACACACACACACACACACACACACACACACACACACACACACACACACACTTCTGCACATCACATGCAGTTATCACATAATACCAACTACTATCTGGATTCGAGAGTAGTACATGTTATGGACTGCGATGTTTTATTATAGATAGTGATGGCAAACAGAGTCTTGACTTTTCTACTGTCCTTCAACATGTATCAAATTAGAAAACCTTTGATTGTGTTGTTATTATGCTTTGATTTTAAAAACTGATGTTTGGGGATGGAGATATGGCTTATCAGTTAAGAGCACAGACTGCTCTTCCAAAGGACCTGAGTTCAAATCCCAACACCCACACGGAAGTTCACAGCTGCCTAGTTGCTGGGCATGGTGGCGCATGTCTTTAATCCCAGCACTCAGGAGGCAGAGGCAGAGGCAGGTGGATATCTGTGAGTTCAAGGCTAGCCTGGTCTACAAAGTGAGTCCAGAACAGCAAAGGATACACAGAGAAACCCTGTCTTGAAAAATCAAAAAAAAACAAAACAAAACAAAACTGATTTTTGAGTTTCTGACTTGGGTGTTATACAGCAACTTTGGCCTCGGGTTTAGGTCAGAATTTTCAGTAAATTTTGAAATGTCCCTAAATATATTTCTTCTACTTGGTATATATTATGTATTTGTTCAAAAGTGGCAATCTCAGTCTTGACAGTCACATCACTAGACTATCAATCACAATTCTGAAAAATGTTGAGGATACTCTATGTCCTGCAGTATCAAATATTCAGCTGACATTTCAATGATAATGCAAATTATCATCGGAAAAAAAACTTCAGACTGATTATGTGTGAGAGGAGGTTATACTCTTTTAAAATTGTAAGACTCATATATTTTGCATTTTTATTTTTTAAAAATTCCAAAATAAGCTGATGGTGGCACATGCCTTCAATTCCAGCACTTGGGAGGCAGAGACAGGCAGATCTCTGTGAGTTTGAGGCCAGCCTAGTCTACAAAGAGAGTCCAGGACAGAGAAATCCTGTCTCTGAATGAATGAATGATTGAGTAGATAGATAAATAGATAAATAAATAAAATTTAAAGAGAAACAAAACAAAACAAAAATATTTCATTGTTTTGGAAATGCACATCCAAGTACAATATTATTAAATGTTTGCATCTTTCAACCTATAGGAGAACTGTAAGAATTTTAAACATTAACTACCCACATAACACTACTATTGAGGTAGTGTATTACTCATTGGAGTAAATATAAATACCTGAATAGGGGTTCACTACTAGATTTAATGCTTTTCTTGTTGCTTGACAAAATCCTTCCTAAAGGAAAAGTTTGCTGTGGCTCCTGTTCTGAGGCTTTTGCTCTGTGACTAGGAAGGTGGTGGTAAGAGGATGCAGCTGTGTGCACAGCCATGAAGCAGGGCACCAGACCAGTGTTCAGCTCAGCCATTTATCGCCTTCTCCCCTTTTTGTTCAATCCACACACTGGCCATACAACAGTGCCACCCGAGCTTGGTTGGGATGGGTCTTCCCCTCTGTCAAACCTTTCTGAAAACTCCCTCCCTGACAAGCTCAAGGAGGATCTCCCAGGTGATTCTAATCCTGTCAAGAGAAAATGACGATCATTCACCACACCGACTGCATTCACCAGGATGAGGATTCAGTGTGCTCAATCATTCTATCTCATTTTTCAAAGCTTAAACAACACCTACATAAGGTGATTATAATATTTATTTTATTAGGAGGTCTCCTTCAGTGACATACTGCTTTATGTGAAATCAAACTTCACAGCAAAAAAAAAAAAGTTAACTATTTTTTTCCTGACACCACTTATTAGCAACATTTTGAAAAGACACTTATATGATAGTTTTTAGATAATTTTGCATATTCATCTAAAATGACCAAACATGGTATTTGGGTGGTTTGGATTTTGGTTTTGTTGGTGCTGGCTTTTTGTTTTGTTTTGATAATCTGGTTCCTGTTCTAAACAGGAAGCATGAATGCTGAGAGTTATAAAAAAGAGTTAAGACATGTACTGACACCTAGGCATTACCCATTTCAGTAGCTTTTGGTTTGGGGGTTAATAACTGGCTAGTATACATGCATCTTATTTCAGGAACATGGTTTAAAAACTACATCAGGAGAATTCTTTTTTTTTTTTTTTAAGCTGAAAAAAAGTTAATATACACAACATAAATGTGAAGGACAGAGGACCACTTGCCAGCTGCCACTTGCCTCACTCCAACTTATGATTCACAAAGATCAAACCCAGGTAATCAGGTGTCTTAGTTAGGATTTCTATTGCTAGGACAAAAGCATCATGACCAAAACTAACTTGGAGCAGAAAGAATTTATTTCAACTTAACACTTCCACATGTCCACATCTAAGTCAGGGTAGGAAAACACAACACGGAAAGAAACCTGGAGGCAGAAACTGAAGTAGGGACCATGCTTACTGGCTTGATCCCCATGACTTGCTCAGCTTGCTTCCTTATACACCCCATGACCACCTGCTTAGCATTGGCACCAACTAAAGAAGTACACATAATATATTTTAGAGTTTGGCAGTAAAGCATACTCTCAAATCATGCAGGTGTTTTTATTAATTTGTTGTTGTTCAACAGATTAAAGTGACTAAGGAACTGCTATCTATGATCTATGGTTTTTTCCACCTTTTCCAAGCTATCATTGGAAAAGGTGAGGTTCAGGAAGTAGAATGTCATCTGATTTATGGATTAGCAGGCAAAGAAGTTTTCAAACATGAAGGTTCACACTTAAGAATAGCAAAGATGTCGGGCCTGGTGGCACACACCTTTAATCCCAGCACTTGGGAGGCAGAGGCAGGTAGATCTCTTGAGTTCAAGGCCAGCTTGGTCTATAAAGCAAGTCCAAGGCAGTCAAGGGCTCACAGAGAAACCCTGTCTTGAACCCCCCGCAAAAAAAAATATAAAAAAAAACCAATGATTTATTTCCAAAGTATAAATCCACATGCACACTACTTCAAGAAAGTTTTGTTTGTTTGTTTCTCTGTTTAAAAAGGTTTTTCGAGACAGGGTTTCTCTGTGTAACCCTGGCTATCCTAGAACTCACTTTGTAGACCAGGCTGGTCTTGAACTCACAGAGATCCACCTGCCTCTGCCTCTTGAGTGCTGGGATTAAAGGTGTGCGCCACCACACCTGGCTCAAGAGAGTTTTTGAATGTTTCTATCAAGTATCCTTTCTCAAGAAGCACCAAATGACAAAGCACAGCTACAGAAAGGAACACAAGGGATTTAAGAAACAAATGACTTACTTACGTTATAAGGAGACTATTATTATTATTATTATTTTGGTTTTTCGAGACAGGGTTTCTCTGTGTATCCTTGACTGTCCTGGACTCACTTTGTAGATCAGGCTGCCCTTGAACTCAGAGATCCGCCTGCCTCTGCCTCCTGAGTGCTGGGATTAAAAGTATGCACCACCACGCCCAGCAGAGACCTTATTTATAAAAATAGTCAAGTACACTTGAGAGGCATAGGCAAGTGGATCTCTTCGGTCTATAAAGAGAATCTAGGGCAGTCATGGCAGTTACAGAGAAACCCTGTCTCAAAAACACCCCCCCAAAAAAGTAGGACTCCAAAGTCTTAACAATAGTTTAGATGGTAATTTTAAATTTTAATAAATCTAAAGACTCCAGATTTTAAGTCAATAGTTAAATACATAAAAGTTTGTTACAAACAAGCTCTTCTCTGCCTCTGTCTCTTTTGTATTTTGTGGAAAGGATTCGAGATGATTTGTATATGTTCTTGGCTTGGCTTAATCACCATTTTGTGCTGTTTGTGTCAACTGAGGGAATGCACTTCATGCTACAGAGCTGTTGCGCTTTGCTTCTGAATGGCAGATGTAGATCGTAGTGCTGTCTGAGTTACTAAACGACCTGCCCAGGTGCCTCAGTGGTACTTAAAAGGGACTCATTAGTTACATCTAATGAGTCAATTCTTTTGTTTTCCCTTAAAAAGATAAATAAGGAGGCAAATTATATTCACAGACAAGTCTTTGTCCTTTGTGATAAGCCTCTCTGGTTTTCAAATCAATAATTATATACAAACAATAAAAACAGTAACTTTCAATAAACTACTAAATTATGATAACCAGGTGATTGTGGCACACATCTTTAATCCCAGCACTCAGGAGACAAAGGCAGGCGGATCTATACAAGTTGAGGTCAGCTAGTCTACACAGTGAGTTCCAGGACAGCCAGGGGCTACAAAGAAAAACCTGTCTCAAAACACAAAAGAAATAAAAGAAGGAAGGAAGGGTAATGAAAGATTTATAACTAATATGATTATTCTTAAAGGTAAATCATATCATCAGCTAATTCTAACTAGTATGAATCCGTTCAGTACAAGTTAGTGTCCCAGAATTGAATTGCACTTGTGTAGTCTTTAAAAAGCATCTGGGAAGAAGGTCTTAACACATAAGGAACCCCGGACACTTAAGAAGCCACCTTTATTTAATTTGGTGTGCTATATTGTTTACAAGATTGTTATATTGTCTGTGTGTGCTAAGCCACAATGTTGAAAAAGTATTCGTTCAGTCATAGTGATTTCATTTTTAGTGTAAGATATTAAATTCAGAGCATCATGTATGCTGAGCACCTGCCCTACCACCAAGTTGACAAGCCCAAGCCCCTCTTGTATACTTTTTAATTTAAAAAATTCCTTCAAAGCAGTTATCATTTTGTCATCAACAATAACACAATGATGACTCCAATGACTATACTCACTCCTTATCTGTGTTTTAATCAATACTGTAAATATTTCAAAAACTTAAAATAAGATTTTACTTCTAAGAGCAATAAATAACTAATGTCATCAAATTACAGATTAATAATCAAGATTTGCAAGCTGCATGGAAGAAAAGCTGAGCTTTTATCTAAAGGTGTATGTAATATTAAGACCGTAAATAAACAGAGACATATATTACACTGACTGGGAGGGGGGAGTGGATTACAGTACAGTACATGTTCTCCCCAAATGCACAAAATCACTACCACTCCAAAAACAATCACTTTCAAGTTATTTGATCTACTTATTAAATAGCGTTTGTGTGTACAACCTGTGGCCACAGTAGCATGCCACCAAAGAATGACAACAATGACTATATCCAAGCATAAAAGTGTTTGATTAAAATATAAGCGTTGTATGAGGGGTGCTCATTGTTTTTGTAACAAGACTGACTACAGAGAAGTACAAACTATAGGAACACCAAATGTGAGATTTATTCTGGTTGCATGATCTGGAAGGCTGGGGCCAGCATTAAAGTGGTGGAAAACGACCTCTGTCACTCAGAAAATGCTGCAGTGTTACAGTCCAAGTGGGTTAGGGTGGCGCACACCTTTAATCCCAGCACTTGGGAGGCAGAGGACAGTGGGTCTCTGGGAGCTCAAGGTCAACCTGCTGCACAGAGCACATTTGAAACAGCATCTCTTGTTGAACTTGGAGCCAGAAAGGCTGACGGGCAAGCCTCCTGGACTTTCCTTTTTCTATTTGCAAACTGCTGGGAGTACAGGAATTTAATACCAAGCCTCACTTTATACATGGTGCTGAGGATCCACACCCAGGTTCTCAAGTCCTTGTGCTGACACTGCAGAAACTTCATGGAATGAGTGGTGACTCCAGCTCCCTGTTTTTAGGTTTGGTCTTTTGTTGTTTTTTAACATGACAACATAGGTATAGGTGACAGATATAGACAGAGATTCATTCTGTACGTTCTGTTACTCTAGAGAACCATAACTAATAAAAAAAAGAGTCCAAAAAAGAGAAAATTTTCATATCATATCTGGAACATAAGTATTATCAAGACTACATAAAGAACCTTTAAAACTCAATAGCAAAATAAATCAAACAATTCAAAGTTTGCCAAGTAAAGAGGGACAAAGAATGAACAGACATTTCTCTAAAGGTGTATACAAATGGCCAATAATGACAAGAAAAGATACTCAACATCATACTTATTAGATGGAATAAAAATAAGCTTCATAGCTATCAAGCTTACTAATGCAACACACATACACACAAATAAAAGAGGGGTAAGACTAGAGAGAACATTGTTGAGAATTTAAAATTGGGAGTTCTTGTAAGCTGCTGATATGGGAAGATGGCGCCTACCATAGAGCACTGTATCTGAGTAGTACGAGAATGAGATTAGTCACTGTGGAGTGAATGTGAGGTCCTGTAGCCGACTGGGAAACACAAACGGTGTATGAATTCCCGAGGTGAACACTGAGACTGGTCACCAGGTAAAACAGCTCACGCAGTTCCTGGGAACACCCCCATGAGATCAGCCAGCTCGGTCACCAGTCTGGAGAGGAGCACCGGCTAGAGCAGATCTAGCCCAGGAGCGGATCCAGCCTAAGGCTCCAGCCACAAATCAGCGGCCTAGCCTGTCTGCCTGAGATCCAGCACACAGACCTGTACACCTAAGAGGGAAAAACAGCCAGACCACAAGAGCAAAGGTAAGTGAGATTTTCTTTCTGGAGTTTCCAACATGGCGGCACAATGTGCACTGTAGCTGAGAGGCAGAGACCTAACCCAGTCACAGCAAAGCAATTAGGAACCAAGACTGACTGCAAACAGAACGGGTGACTGGGTGTTCTCCACAAATAATAGGGCGGGTCACTCACCCTAGCACCCAAGCATTTGAGGGAGTCAACAACAGGCACACTGAGGACAGCACCCGTCTTGGGTGGGGGTCCCTGCCTACACGGTCAGCCTAGCTGCGGAGCAAGAATGATTGTGTCACTGAGGGGAGAACACAGGCCCAACCACAGCTCCACCTGCCTTTCTGAGGAGACCTGCCAGCTCCCAGGTCCTTAGAGGCTAGCCCTCTCCCCACTCCAATCCCCTCTATATTGGTCCAATTGGGTCACAAGCAGGTGAGGAGAGCGGCAGCCACTCTCCTCTCCGAGAGCCAGTCTATTACAGGAACCTGCCCACCATCTGGAGGTGGGCACCAGGATCTCAGGATCAGCCAACTCCCGGGGCAGGGAGTTTTCCTGAGCACCAAGGTCAACTGACAAAGGACAGAAACAGACAACACCAGGGTCAATCAGATGACAAAAGGTCAGCACAAGAACATGGTTTAAAAAAAAAAAAAAAACAATATGATGTCTCCAGATCCAAGCAATAATGCTACAGACAACTCTGGACATCCTAACACCATTGAAACAAAGGAAAATGACCTTAATCCTACGCTTATATTAATAATAGAAGGCCTAAGGGAGGAAATCAAATACCTCAGAGAGCAACAACAAAGTACTGCAAAGGAGGTGATGGAAATGAATAAAGCGCTTAAAGGAATGGAAGACCTGAAAAGGGAAGTTGAAGCAATGAAGAAAATACAATCCGAGACATGCATAGAACTGGAAAACCTTAAGAAAAGAATCGGAACTACAGACACTAGCATCACCAACAGAATACAAGAGATGGAAGAATTTCAGGCTCAGAGGATAAAATTGAAGAAATTGATACATCTGTCAAAGAAAATGTCAAATATAAAAAAGTCCTGACACAAAACCTTCAGGAAATCAAGGATACAATTGAAAAGACGAAATCTCAGAATAATAGGAATAGAAAAAAAGAGAAGAGTCCCACCTCCATGGACCAGAAAATATCTTCAACAAAATCATTGATGAGAATTTCCCAAATCTAAAAAAAGGAGATGCCTATAACTGTACAAGAAGCTTACAGAACTCCAAATAGATTAGACCAGAAAATAAAATCTTCCCGCCACATAATAATCAAAACACTAAATGTACAGAACAAAGAAAGAATATTAAAAGCTGCTAGGGAAAGGCATCAAGTAACATAAAAAGGCAAAACTATCAGAATCACACCTGACTTTTCCTCAGAGACTCGAAAAGCCAGAAGGGCCAGGGCAGACGTCTTGCAGACCCTAAAAAAAAACACAAATGTCAGGCTAGACTACTATTCTCTGCAAAATTGTCAATCAACATAGATGGAAAAAACAAGATATTCCATGACAAATCTAAATTCAAACAATATCTATGCACAAATCCAGCTCTACAGAAGATATTAGAAGGAAAACTCCAACCCAAAGAGGTTAACTACACACAAGAAAGCACAGGAAGTAAATAACGCGCCTGCAGCAAAACCAAAAGAAGAGAAGCTCACACACATACTATTTCTACCAACATCAAGATGGTAGGAAGTAACAATCACAGGTCATTAAAATCTCTCAACATCAATGGACTCAATTCCCCAATAAAAAGGCACAGGCTAGCAGAATGACTGCAAAAACAGAATTCCACATTCTGCTGCTTACAAGAAACACACCTCAGCAAAAAACATAGGCATTATCTCCAAGTACAGTCCTGGAAAAAGATATACCAAGCAATAGGACCCAAGAAAAAAGCTGGAGTAGCAATTCTAGTATGCAACAAATTGGACTTTCAACCAAAGTTAATCAAAAGAGATGGGGAAGGACAATACATACTCAAAGGAAAAATTTACCAAGATGAAATCTCAATACTGAACATCTATGCCCCAAATGTAAGACCACCCACATTCATTAAAGAAACACCATTGAAGCTCAAATCCCACATTGTTTCACCCCAAAACAAAAGAATACACTTTCTTCTCGGCACCTCACGGAACCTTCTCCAAAATCGACCATATAGTCAGTCACAAAGCAAACCTCAACAGATACAGGAAAATTGAAATTACCCCTTGTAACTTATCAGACCATCATGGAATAAAGCTAGACTTCAACAATAACAAAAACAACACAAAGCTAGCAAAAACATGGAAACTGAACAACTCTCTGCTCAATGGCCTCTGGGTCAGGGAAGAAATTAAAGAACTTAGAACTCAATGAAAATGAAGGCACAACATACCCAAACTTACAGGACACATTGAAAGCGGTGCTAAGAGAAAGTTTATAGCACTAAGTGCCTTCAAAAAGAAACTGGAGAGTTCCCATACTGGCAACCTAAAAGCACACCTGAAAGAGCTAGAACAAAAAGCAAACACTCCCAAGAGGAATAGACGAGAGGAAATTATCAAACTCAGGGCTGAAATCAACAACTCAGAAACAAAAAGAACAATACAAAGAATCAACAAAACCAAGAGTTGGTTCTTTGAGAATGGATGGAGCTAGAAAAGCTCATCCTAAGTGAACTGACTCAGTCCCAGAAAGATAAACATGGTATGTACTCTCTTATAAATGGATATTAACCATACATCACAGGATAACCTTCCTACAACCCACAGACCCAAATAGATAGGAACCTAGCATATCTATCCTAGGAAAAATTTCACCCACCAGTGAGTCATGGAATCTGCTGCAGGTTAGTGGAACACCTTTATCCTAGATGGCGTGCCATATCAAGGTCCAGTACAAGTGGAATCTCTTGGCCCTCACATGAATGAAGAGGGAGAATGATATGTGAGGGCTCCCCTCATCTGAGGAGAAGACTACCAAGTAGAGGAACAATGAGGGAGAGAGGGAGGGAGGAAACTATTTTCTAGAAGTAACTTGAGAAAACAATACTTTTTTGAAAGGAGTTAATAAGCTTAAAATATAATAAAAATAAAATATAAAATTTTCAAACAATAATTACCAAAGATATACTTGCCTTACTGGAATGAAAGGAAAATGGCCTTAATTTCAAATTGAAATGCTAGACTGCAGGTGGCCACATAGCTTACACAAACTTAACGGCAGCTTAAAAGTTTTTTTTTTTTTTTTTGTAGATATAAAGGATATTTTCATGGTTTGGCATTAATCAGGTAAGAGGTTTAAAAACTGTAAATAAATTAAAGGTTACTGCTGTTCAACCTGGTTTTCTAAACCTCCAGGAGTTGAAAAACTTTGGAGCTAAGGTAAAATATATGAAATGTGTGGTGTTAGCCCATGCCTTTAACTCCAGCAGATACAGGAGGATCACTATAGAGTTAGTTGTCTTATAAATTCTAGTTACAAGGAACAGGGTGGTGATGATGCACACCCTTAATCCCATCATTTGAGAAGAATGCATCCTTAATCCCAACACACTAGAGACAGAAACCTGCAGATCTCAGAGTTCAAGGTCAGCCAGACACAAAGCAAGCTCAAAATAGAGAAAAACTTTGATCCAGGAGTGGTGGTGCACATCTTTAATCCCATCTGTTGGGAACCACATGCCTTTGATCCCAATACTTAGAATGCAGACAGGCACTTAGGATTTGGAAGGAGTTAAGTTTAAAAGCTACTCACAAAAGGCATGCTGAAATTCAAAGCTAATTGTCCTTTGAGATCTCAAAATATATACACTTAAAAGGTTTGTTTAGCTCCAAAATATCAAATAATTTCTTCTTTAATCCGGATTGAAAGGTAATACTTTATATATTGTCAAAAAACAAAATTTGCTCCAGGAAAAATATTACCTGACCCCCCCCCAAAAAAAAAAAAGTAATTGTCCCAGAGTTAGGTAGGGCAGGGCTCTGTTCTTATCTTTCCAGGAGATTTAAAGCATCCATTCAAGGAATCCAGGGACAACTGGACAACTGAAACCTCACAAGAAAACAGATCAGACGCCAAAGACAAGTAGCCTAGATGATCCAGCCTGGCAGACTTCCTCAACAGCTGTTTCCTCAAAAGTCTACAACCACAACAACTCAAAATCGCTAAGATTGCTCAGCCCCCACAGACTGTTCCAGCCAGAACTTCAGTAAAGCCCTGAAGTTCAGCTTCTTCCTACAAACTTCTTAGGACATTTAAATAGCTGAGCATAAAAGGGCTGATCATCAAATGATTGTATTAACATTTTTAACCATTTTTCCATTCTTATTTGGGCATCCCAAATCAGCAGGAAGTCATTTTAAGAGAGTGACATCCCATCTCTAAAAGGTGGGTAGGTGATCCCCCCCCACCTTGGTCATTTGATGGGTTATAGATACTTTGGAAGAAGTTAAGTTTAAAAGCTACTCACAAAAGGTATGCTGAAATTCAAAACAAATTGTCCTTTAAGATCTCAAAATATATACACTTAAAAGGTTTGTTTGGTTCCAAAATATCAAAATAAATTTTTTTAATCTCAATTGAAAGATAATACTTTTTATATTTAGGGGGAGAGATTACAAGCTATTTAAGTGGTCTTGTTAAAAAAGTTTTGGAGGTTAGACCCAGGGAGTTCTTTCTTTTTCTTTTCTGTATGCTTCTTTCTCTCCTATGTAGGGGTGAAAAGACTTGAGGAAAAAACTGGATATAGACATAATATAGGAATGATAAAGAAAAAAGGACAGATTATTGAATATGCTCTTATACCTTTGTATATTGATACAAAATTAAGACTATACTTGGCTAAATTGGTGTTGAACTTTGTATATTGATATAAAATTAATTAACTCTTTTTAAGGTATTGTACCTAGGTAACACTTAAAAATAAAATGTGAAGTTTTGGCCTTTTGTTAGCAACTGTCATAAACTATTTAGGATAATTAAGAAATGCAAACTAATAGTCATTCAAGCATGTCATTTTGTTAGGTACTAGGACAGTCTATCACAGTTATTTTCTAAGTTAATCAGAAATCAAGTTGCTAAGAGACAAGCAACATTTGCTTATCCCAATATAAGGAGGTAGACAGGTGGTCTTCAAAAACCTTAAGAAATCTGCAGCATATCGCATTCAAAGATGTTTTCTTAAGAATTTTTTCTTGATATCGAGACATGTCAGCTCCTGACAGCACCCCACTATTCTACTCCAAGTAGAAGATGAGCATCAAAGAATCTCCAATTGGAGATGGTTGAATTAGTGGCAAGCCTATCTCTTGGTAAGAAAAACCCCTTGCTTCAACTATAGACAGAATGCTGTCCAAATAGGACAAAACGTGGAAGCAGGTAAGTCGAAAGCCTAGCTCTGCCAAGACAGGGAAGGCAAGTCCTTCATAATTCCTGCCTTAAAATCAATGTCTGTCAGAGTAACGGGGCCAAACGACTGAAGATTGATGCTGTAATGTATGGAGAGAAATTGGGAACTGTCCAGGCAGCCACTGGTATGTCATTTCTTAGTTTTGGAAGCTGCTGGCCCTACACTTCCAGTATAATCAGATATATTTATCCTTTTCAGGTCTCTGAGGTAGTTGAAGACTAGATAGCTAGACTCTCATAGTTAAATTTTGAGTCATTGAGGAATTAAGAGGGTGTTCTGGATCTAAGAAGATGTTTTTAAAATTGTGATGCAGGTTGGGATGGAAGCTGAGTTGGATATAACTTTAAACTCATGGAGATGGTTAGATAGTAGAATGTTAAAAGTCAGGGGCCAAATACGTATGGACTGGACATTGGGAATGTATGCTAAGCCCTATAACTCTCGTAACTGTGCCCTAATTATTTCTGTTGTGTTATATTGTATTTGTTGTTATAAGAGCCATTTGTTGGACTGAAAGGGGGAGCTGGTGGAGGAAAAAAGATATACCTTAAACTTTTTAAAAATTTTTAAAAAAGGAAGTGAATGGGGGCTTGAGGGGGAAGAGGGTGGGACTGGAAGGGGGAGTAGAGAGGGGATTTGCTATTGAGATATAACTTGCAGAAATAAAAAATAAATTTAAAAAAATGTAAAAGGGTATAACAATTACAGACCAGAGTATGAAAATGCCATAAAAAATAGAATCACCATAAATCCTAAGATAGCGGTGGTGGCGCACGCCTTTAATCCCAGCACTTGGGAGGCAGAGGCAGGCGGATCTTTGTGAGTTTGAGGCCAGCCTGGTCTACAAAGCGAGTCCAGGACAGCCAGGGTTACACAGAGAAACCCTGTCTCAAAAAAACCCCCCCAAAAAAAAAAAAAGAAAACTGAAAGAGACTTACTATGTACTCATGTTCACTGCAACAAGGAAAATGCTAGTAAGCCTTTAAGGTATTATGCTAAATGAAAAAACCCAGTTATAAAAGAAAAAAACTGCATACTTATAGTAGGTATTTGGAGTAAATTCATAGAAACAGAGAATATAATGGCCAATGCCAAGAAGGAGTTGAAGAATTGTTGCTTAATAACAAGATTTAAGTTTTGTATGACAAAAGGTATCCTGTTGATAATGGTTGCACTATGTGAATAAAATTACTATAACTGACCTATGCAATTAAAAATGGTTTATATGTAAAATGTTAACTATGTTTTACAATCCTTTTTATTTAACTCCATGGCAGAAAAGGTAACGAGAGAAACCATATTGTGTTGAAGAATTAAGCTAGTTATCTATTTATTAAGACCACAATGAAGGGCTGGAGAGATGGCTCAGCAGTCAAGAGCACTGGTTACTCTTCCAAAGGACTGAAGTTCAAATCCCAGCACCCATGCGGCAGATCACAGCTGTCTGTAATTGTTAGGCATGGTGGTGCATGCCTTTAATCCCAGCACTCAGAAAGCAGAGGCAGGTGGATCTCTGTGAGTTCAAAGCTTGCCTGGTCTACAGAGTGAGTCCAGGACAGTCAGGATTACACAGAGAAAACCTGTCTCAAAAAACCTTAAAAAAAAGGTCCACAATGAAGATTTCCTACTTCATAGCAACTTACAGTATGTCCTATATTTTTAATTATGTGTATGCTATTTTAGCAGAGAAAGTAAGGTGGATTAAAAGTTTTGGTGGAGCGGGGCATGGTGGCGCACACCTTTAATCCCAGCACTCGGGAGGCAGAGGAAGGCAGATCTCTAAGTTTGAGGCCAGCCTGGTCTACAGAGAGAGTTCCAGAATAGCAGGGCTACACAGAGAAACCCTGTTCAGGATACATACATTTATGTGTACATACATACATACACACATAAATATTTTGGTGGTAATTTTGTAAGCAAGCAGCTTTAATTTTGAGTTTAAACTTTTTTAAGACTTATTTTATGTGTATGAGTGCTTTGTCTGCGTTTATGTGTAGTAAATGCATGAATGTGCACTACACGTATGCCTTGTGCCCAGAGAGGTTCAAAGAGGGAGTCAGATATCAGAGAGCTGGAGGCCGCTACCATATGGATATTGGAAATTGAGCCTGAGTCTTTTGGTAGGACAGCAAGTGCACTTAATCACTGTGCCATCCCGCCTGCCCTACGTTAAAAGATTTTCAAAAGAAACATTTTAAACTAATAACAAAAATAGTTTTAAGTAGTTCCATAAAGATTTTTAAGCAAGTTGGGAATTTATTAATATTAACTAGAATTTCAAATTGACTTTAATTCATTCTAAGAAAGAATAATGACTTATATAAACTTTTTTACTCTTCAACTATGGTATCAGGATAATATAATTTGGTTATTTATGATATTACTTCTTCCTACTTTTGAAACTTTCCATACAAAACTCGTACACAAACACAAATATATTTATATGTTTTAACTGATTTTTAAGTTAAAGTGTAGAAACTCAAAAATCATGTTAGTCATAGCTTAAGTTTTTGTGGTTGTTGATCCATGTTGTCAAACATAATGTATGCATCAGTTAACTCGGTTTGTGAAATTTAGTTTGTTTGACTGAATATTGAGTCAGGGTCTTACTATGTAGCCCTGGCTGGCCAGAAACTCACTATGTAGACCAGGCTGGCCACTGGCCTGGAACGCACTGAACTTTACACACTGAGATCAAACAAACACTTTTTTTTTTAAATACTGGGAGCTGGAACATATTCATTTAATAAATTTGTTTAAATACACAGACGATTTTGTTTCTTGAAAGTTTTCTATCAAAATTGTAGTTCATGGAAATAATTTTCCTTATTTTCTTTTGAAATGTTATGGACTGAATTTACTTCCTTCCCTCCTGTTGTCTTGCCTCGTACTATGTACTATTAATCTATTTTTATTAAGCCCTGAGACATGTGGCTGCTATACAAGTACCCCAATACTGAGTTACGTCCGTAGCCTCTATTTTATGTCTTCAAACTGTTTAAAGGGAGCCGTCCAAATAGATAAAGTAAATTTCCATTTTACATGTAGAAAAACATTAAAGGGTTAACTAGCTAAAATTAAAAAAATATATGTAAGCAAATTATACTTTTAAAATCTTTTTTTTTTTTTTTTTTTTTGGTTTTTCGAGACAGGGTTTCTCTGAATATCTCTGGCTGTCCTGGACTCGCTTTGTAGACCAGGCTGGCCTCGAACTCACAAAGATCCACCTGCCTCTGCCTCCCAAGTGCTGGGATTAAAGGCGTGCGCCACCACCGCCCGGCCACTTTTAAAATCTTAGTAGGCTAGAGACAGGCTCGTTAATGCAGAACTTGCCTAGTGTGCTTGAGGCCCAGGTTGAGTCCCAATATGAGGACCTGGCATTGAAGGTATATAACATGGCTTATTCATCAGTGATATCAAACACCTGAAATACCGCTTAATAGCTTTTCTAAAAATGTGTATTTGTGTGCATCTATGAGTGTGTGTGTGTGCGGGCACATGTGTATACAGGCATCCACAGTGGTCAAAAGAGATCTTTAATTCCCCTGGAGCTGGAGTTCCAGGCAGTTATGAGCCACCCAAAAGGGGTGTTGAGATCCAAACTCAGGTCTTCTAGAAGAGAAGTACAAGGTCTTACCTACTGAGCCATCTTTCTAACTCTGTAATAACTTTTTAAAGGATTTCCACCATGCTAATATGAGATTAGTTTAAAGGAATCACTGCCTACATATTATTTTGCTATGAATTTTGCCAGAAAATATTCAGTTATTAAATCAGGTTATTTTCCTAACAAAATTTTCTTTTGCTCTTAGATAAAGGATGTCAGGCTAGCCTAGAACTCACTAGACAGACGAGGCTGATCTTGAACCCTTGATCCAGCCCTCCTGCAGTCAGCTCCTAAACTGTTGGGATTACACGCACATACAACCATACCTGGCTTGCCTAACAGAGTTTAGTAATCTTGTTTAGTTTGTATGTTTCTTTTCTAAAACTCCCCAAACCAATGAGAATTTTATTAATTATTTTATTAAGCAAACCATTTCCTGATATAAACTAATTTGATGCACTATCTGAACATGTATGATTTACAATGAGGAATGACGAACAATACAAGAAGAATAATGTTCTGCTGAACGCTTTGGAAATTCAAGTGTCTCTCTTTCACTTCAAAGTTTCATTCAACGAAGCTTTTCCACATCATACAGAAAACATATGAATGACTATTTCTCAACTAGTCTATAACCTAATTTAAGCTTTCATCTAATTGAATAGAACTATTATGAATTAAATATCCTGAAAATATTCACCAAACTGACACACAAACTCTTAAGTACAGCAGTGCTTTTAAACTTCTGCTAGATCACGACTTTTGAATAACATTAAACTATAATTGGCCAGACACAACTCAATTTATACCCAATGCTTACTAATCTTACACAAACAACTGAAAACACTTCAAACATGAAACAATCTTACCAGTGCAGGCCACTGAATCTGTCTGCTTTTTGATCCCTGAGTCTGGCTAGGGTCGTTCCTTTTGGCCCAGATTAAGTGGTATTCCACCAAGAAAGTTGAAAAGTCTTCATAAACTTTAACCCACTCTCGTTTATCCCATTCAAGGTCATCAAATTCCACGTAGACCTATGTAAAAAAGAAAGCACACAGTTTTGTGAGCGATGTATAGCAATAATATTAACCCATGAAACGGCATGAGAAAATATATTATTAACATTACTTTTCAGTTTTTTGGCATGAGGTCATAGAATCATATGTATCCCACAGTGGTCTCAAACTTGTGATCCAACTGTTTCTCCCTCACCAGCGCTGGAGCTTTGTACTGTTTTCTTAGAATAAGAACCCTAATTATCTCTACAGCCAAAAAAAAAAAGAATCATAAATGAGTACATGGTAAGAAAGGTTAATTCAAAAAATGCTGATCAGCAACATAGTCAGCATATCTGAAATACACACTAAAACTATATGTTAATGATGATTCTAATAGTGGAGCTTGGGAAATACTTTTCAAAATAAACAAGCAGCAAGAAGAATAGTTCAGGAGGATAGAATACATGCTTAAATCCAAAAGGCCCTAAATCCACATCATTAAAGAGGAAAACAAAAAAAGAAATTGAAAATATACTCTTGCAATTATCATATATAACTATGCAAACTGTCATATATAATTCTATCTCCAAGGTATTAACACAACTACAGACAACATATAAACTGAATTTGGCATAAAACATTACTCACAAAAGGTAGTAGAAAATGGCTCCCAAGGTACAAGTCAATCAACATAATAAACCATATTAATAGCTTTAAAAAAACAGTATTTTTAATGATGCAGAAAATACATTTGGAAAAATTAGTAATCTTGCCAGGCGTGGTGGCGCACGCCTTTAATCCCAGCACTCCAGAGGCAGAGGCAGGCGGATCTCTGTGAGTTTGAGGTCATCATGGTCCATACCTATGACCTCTCATTCTGTATTCTGAGGCAGGGCAGTTGAAGCTGGAGAGCTATTGGGCCACTCGGTTTACTTGGTGGAGTTTTTTGTTGTTGTTCGCTACTATTACTGTTTTTGTCTCATTGAGAATATGGTAGAGTTTGGGGTGGTGGCGCACGCCTTTAATCCCAGCACTCGGGAGGCAGAGGCAGGTGGATCTCTGTGAGTTCAACGCTAGCCTGGTCTATAAAGTGAGTCCAGGACAGCCAGGGCTACACAGAGAAACCCTGTCTCCAAAAACAAAACAAAAAAAAACAAAAAAAAAAAGAAAGAATATGTTAGACCTTCTGGGGCAAGAATTAAGTGTCTTTTTCTTTGTTTTATTTTCTAATGCCTAGATTGTTGTACCTTCAAACTAAAGCAGCTACTAAACCACCTGTGTAAAATATATCACAAATACATAAATGATTAATTTAGAAGGAAAAGTAAGTATACGTGTGCTTAAATATAGATGCCCTTTTTACTGATTAATCATTGTGTTTGTAATTATGTAAGAAAGGGAAAAAAGACTCCATTCTATATAAACAGTTGCCACTGCATATAAAAACTAGTGATGCTAGAAATTCAGAAATACTTGGGTTTGGGGTGAGGGCACTTGCACAACAATGCCTGTTAAAGTGATTACTACAAGATTAAAGACAAAAATAATAATTTAAAATTATTTCATAATGTACATATTGTAAATACATCCTAACTGAGATATTAGAGCAATGAATTCAGTGAGGCGTGGTGGTGCACATCTTTAATCCCAGCACTTGGGAGGCACAGGCAGGCAGATCTCTGTGAGTTTGAGGCCAGCCTGGTCTACAAAGTGAGTCTAGGACAGTCAGAGCTGTTACACAGAGAAACCCTGTCTCAAAAAAACAAAAAAAAAAGCAAAACAAAACAAAAACCAACAAATTCTAAGAACAAGCACCCTGGTAATTAGGATGACTACATTTCTCTTTCTTAATAATCTTCCTGTTACTTTTGGGACAAGGTCTCATAATTTAATCCACACCTTGAAATTCATGGCAATCCCCCTCTTCAGCTTCCCAGATTCAGGGATTACAGGCATGAGCTATCATATCCTGCTAAATTTAGTGATTCTAACTTACTTTAAATAACTACAAGTTAATCAAAGCTACTTGGTATAATATAGACCTAATGTTTTTGTATGTATAAAATGAAAATGGACTGCATGACTTTGAGAAATTTGTCTTGTGGTTTATTCAAAACCAAACAGCAACCTCATCCTAATGCTGCTTAACCACAAAGAATATTTCATATTAAAAATAAAGTTGGCTGGTGTCTTCAAGCATAGTTTAACCTCAGCACTGGGAGGCAGAGTTAACAGGCAGCCTGGTCTACACAGAGTTCCAGGCCAGCCAGGGTACATAATGAGACCCTAAATAAATAAACAAACAAACAGACAGTGATAAATGTGTTAGACTACATTACCATTTCTCAAAATGTAGTCTATAACATGTATTCATCATAGTCACATGTTTATTTATAAAATAGGTACCAGAGAAAGCCAAGTCAGTCATGAAATGTTACATGAATGACAAACAGCCAACTTTAAATCCCTCTCCTAGTAGTTTCATTGTACTACACCACCACCACCAGAGTTTATCCAGACCTTTCCCTGGTTTGCTACTGGACTACCAAGAATAATATTCAATAAAGAAATAATATAGAAAACAATGAAATAAATATTGTGGTTACAGGATTCAACTGTGCATTGATCCATCGAAATAATTTAGTAACAAAAAATCAATATAAAAACCTGCTATGCTTGGGTCCTTGTACCAGCTGGTCTTGTGTGTCAACTTGACACAGCTAGAGTCATCAGAAAGGAAGGAGCCTCAGTTGAGAAAATGCCTCCATGAGATTCAGCTGTAAGGCATTTTCTCAATTAGTGATCAATGGAGAGGGCCCATTGTGGGTGGTGCCGTCCCTGGGCTGGTAGTCCTGGGTTCTATAAGAAAGCAGGCTGAGCAAGCCATGGGGAGCAAGCCAGTAAGCAGCACCCCTCCATGGGTTCTGCATCAGCTCCTGCCTCCAGGTTCCTGCCCTGCTTGAGTTCCTGTCCTGACGTCCTCCAATGATGGACTATGATCTGGAAGTATACGCCAAATAAACCCTTTCCTCCAACTTGCTTTTTGTTTATAGTGTTTTGTTACAGAAATAGAAACCCTAAGACGGTCCTCAAAAAATTAAAATCAAGTTAAGGATGAAGCTTAGTCATAGAACACTTGTTTAGCATATCCAAGACCTGATTTCTAGCACTGCAAAAAGGAAAGGACAGAGCACAGATGTATGCATAGCAAAATAATTTGCCATTTCATCATTTGAATGGTTTTTAGTTTTGGTTTTTCTGCACTCAATGAAAACATCAAAAGAACTGAGGTCGAAATGAAGTCCAAATGATATCTGCAACCTATAAGCCATATTCTCTCACATAACACTGTATATAATGGTATATAAGACTGAGATATCTACAAGGAATTTGCAATAGCCCTTTAAAGTTACCTTTATTGCCAGGTGTGGTGGCGCACAACTTTAATCCCAAGTGCTCTGGAGGCAGAGGCAGGTGGATCTCTGTGAGTTCAAGGCCAATCTGGTCTATAAAGTGAGTCCAAGACAGCCATGGATACACAGAAAAACCCTGTGTCAAAACACAAAACAAAACAAAAAAGGTTAGCAGGTGGATCTCTGTGAGTTCAAGGCCAATCTGGTCTATAAAGTGAGTCCAAGACAGCCATGGATACACAGAAAAACCCTGTGTCAAAACACAAAACAAAACAAAAAAGGTTACCTTTATTAACCTTGGGTAAAACATAGGAAAAGAATGACAAAAAACATGACAATCATTCAATAAGTTAAAGAAAAAAGAAAAGGTCTCACTGGGTAAGACTTAGTGTTGGGGTTAAACACCACTACACCTGGCTCCAGCTCAATTTTTTTCTTTCCCCAACCTAATATGCTAGACAAGGATGACAATCTCCAACATTTAATTAATAAGATTTTTTGAAATACTTGTTTTCTTTCTGAGTATATTTTAAAACTCTACTTTAGAATGAGTGCTCAATTTAGTAAGAAATTACTTTTGAGACAGTATGTCTAATAGAGCACCATAACCACAAACTTCACATGACTTAAGTACTCCAGAACACAAGACAACTCAACAAACAGCATCTGCAGGCCTTGGATGGATAGAGAATGGATACACTGAACACTGTGAGAGTGCCAGATTCAGAAGTATTAAGGATACACTTAACACCTTGCAATATAGTGACTTTAAAAAAAAAAAGGAGCTGTTTCATTCTAGTGGTCTGATTTTAACTGTTCCTTTTCTAAAAATGTTGATCATGGGGACTGGAGAGATGGCTTACCAGGTAAAAGCACTTGCTGCTCTTACACAGGTCCCAGGTTTGACACCCAGCATCCATGTAGCAGCTCATAACCTCCATAACTCCACTTCCAGGGATCAGATACTCTCCTCTGTCCTCCATGGGCACCAAGCACAAGACTCACGTAATGCACATGCAGGTGAAACACCCATAGCCATAAAATAATGTAGTTTTTGAAAAAAACACTTTTTATGTTGACCATGGAATCTTTTGGCTAATATCAAGTGTAAAAGTTTGAGCTAATTTAAAGTAGAAAAAAATACATAAATAGCCTTCATTTAAAACACCAATCAATTTCTATCTTTTGGTTTGTAAGTACTGATTAGGCATATCTATAAACCCTAACAGGAGTTAATCGTCAACATATAAAGAACACTTTCCAGTTGGGTAGGCCAGTGGGGCAGACTCACAGAGACTAATGTCTGAACAAGTGATAATTTGCAGCAGAAGCTAGAGCTTTGAGAAAGGTGCTCATTTCTGAAGTCTTGGGTTGGAATAGCATATTTAACTTGGTATATTCCAGGCCCCGTTTCAAACACTAAGCTATTTTGTGATGACGAATACTACCGACTTGACAGACTAGGAGACAACTCTCTTGACCTACGGGTTAGGGAGTTTACAGACTGAGTTAAATGGGGTGAGAAGACCTACACTAAATGTAGCTAAGATATCACCATTCTTGGCTCTCTGCTTCCTGACCGAGGATGCATTGTGACCTCTCACCTCACTCTCCTGCTACTTACTATGCCTTTTGCTCCAGACTGGACTGTGCACTCAATCTATGAGGCAGAATAAACACTTCCTTCCTTTATACTTGCTTTTGTCAAGACTTTTATTGCAGCAATGAGAAAAGTAATACAAGTACATAAAGTTAAGTAGAAAATGCAAAGGAGTAATCTAACAAAATAGAGTTAGAACATGTATGGTGAAAACTACAAAATGATAATGGGAAAAAAACAAGGCTCAGCTGGATAAACAAAACTACTACATTCATGAATTGAAAGTTTCGGTTTTGTTATTAAAATCAACTCTACCCAAACTGATTCATAGATTCAGTATAATTCCAAACACAATCCCATCAGGAGTTTCTTTATGGAGACTCTAAAATATATACCGGGTGGTACAGAGAAATAACCAAAACAATTTCAGAGAAGAAGTCAGATTTCTAAAACTACCTGTTTTAAAGCTGAATACTGGGTTAGCAAGATGGTCCAGCTGGTAAATGCACTTCTCAAGCAAGCCTGGCAATCTTAAGTTCAACCCCTGGAACTCACAGAGAGTTGGAAGGAGAGAACCAACTGCAGAAATTGCCCTCTGACATCCGTTTATGCTCCCCAATGTGCAGGTGGCACACACACACAATAGTAATAAGATTAAATTAAGACTGAAAGCAATGTTGTCATTTCCAAGAGTACTGTCAAAAACAAACAAAAAAAATCAATAAAAGAATGCCACAGAATAAACTTATAAGAAATGAGAATTGGTCTTTGATAAGTATGTACTATCATTTCAAAGGAGAATGGACAATTCCCCTCAAGAAAAACTGAGGAGATAATCAGATATCCATATGAAAAACACAACAATGCAAAAATATTTAACTTCAATCCATACTTCACATCCGATACAAAACTTAGATTCAAATTGGTCAGACCTAAGGATATTAAGTAAAACATTTTTTAAAAGATTTATTTCTTTATTTTACATATATGAGAGCTCTAACTGCATGCATCCCTGCATGTCAGAAGAGGGCATCAGATTCTCTGTCTGGAAAAACCAAAATAAAAAAAGTTATTTCTAGTACACTTATTACAATTCTATTTCCCCTGTTCATTCTCCCTTCCCCTTATGATGGGGAATGTAGACTGTAACCCTGATGGTCTGAGAGACCCCTAGGGTAGGAAGCACACCTCTTGGTGTGTTTCTCAGGAAATTTTCTGCGACAAATAAAAACATAGCGGCTCTGAGCGAGTCACTGGTTTACTATATTGATGGATTCAAATCTGAGTAGACTACAGGGTGTGGTACAACTGTGGAAGGTGGAGCATAGCTGGAGAAAGTGGATTAACTTGGGGTTTGCCTTCAAAAGTTGTATCTGGCCTTAGCCACACCTGGTTATCCTGTGTTGCATGGCTGCCATAAAGGGAGAAACATGGGTCATACACTCCTACTAACATATTCTAATTCACTCTGGCATCAAACAACAGAACCAGACAAACCTGGGCTGTTACCTACCTCTAAAACCATAAGCCGAACTAATCTTTTCTCTTTTAGACTGTTTTTTTCATTTATACTTGAAACAAAAAGCTGACTAACACAATCTTTTTAGTTTATTGTATTTGCAAACTTAGGTCACATTTTCTTTGCATTTTTCAGTATTGTCCTAACTTTTAATACCACTACCACAGATGTAACACAAGCTACCTTATTATGAAACAGAATACAACAGAATAATAGACTGGGTTACATATTCATAAAAGCCAGAAAGGGTATGGTATAATTTCCTACCAGATTTGGGAATTCTGACCTCTAAAATTCCAGATTCTAAAAATAAATACAGCTGAAAGTATGGCAGTGTAATTACATATAAAAATGTTTACCTAGAAAACCCCATTACGTGCTTTGAATAGAAAATGTTCCCTATGGGTTCATGTGCTTGGTACTTGGTCCTGCAGAACTGGTAGTGCCGTCTGGGAAGGGGATAGAACATTTAAGAGGTGGGGTCATCCTGGAATAATCACAGCAGCCCTCAAAGAGCACACTTCATGAGGCTTTGCAACCTGGCCCCATCTCCGTTTCCTGCCTGGAGGTGAAATGTTATCATTGCTCATCTTCACCCCCAGCCGGCCAGCCTCACACTGCTGCAGTCATGCCTTCCCTGCCAGGATGGATTCCATCGCCTCTGCACCTTAACGTGAGGCAAATCAAGGAAGTTACATCATCTTAGCACAGCAAATCAAAGTAATACACCCACTTAAGAACCTATTTTTTTTCAAAATGACTTATTAGTAGTGTACATCACCATAGGTATTATAGATCAGATATACTTCATTAAAATTGAACCTGTAAATTTTCCTATCTACATATCTTGAATCATCGCTGTTTCAAATTAATTACAAAAACAGTAAAAATGTAAAGCAACTCCAAGTAGAAAAAAAGGGATTACTTCAACATCATAAATTAAGATAAAACAATCAAGTAAACAATTAAAAATACCACCTATTTCAAAATAAATTTTTTTTTTTCAGAGAATAACTTCAAAACTGCAAAAAACAAAACAACAGCCTCTGGTAGATAATGAAAAACTTGAGAAAGAGTAGACTTTCTGGGCTGGGCATGGTGGCGCACACCTTTAATCTCAGCACTCAGGAGGAGAGGCAGGAGGACTTCTGAGTTCAAGGTCAGCCTGGTACCCAGGACTATTCAGAGAAACTCTGTCTCAAAATACAAAAACAAACAAACAAAACAAACCCAAAACCTAAACCAAAACAAACAAAAAAGGAACAAAAAGCAAAACCTAGCCTTTCTGTTAAGTTCCAAATTCTACCTAAAACATCTGGTATCATTATCTACTTTTTGTTTGTACTGTTGTATCGGTGATTAAATCTATTTTTCTTTTTCCATAAGGCACGGTTTCTCTATGTAGTCCTGGCTGTCCTGGACTCACTTTGTAGACCAGGTTGGCCTTGAACTCAGAGATCCACCTGCCTCTGTCTCCTGAGTGCTGGGATTAAAGGTGTGCACCACCACGTCAGGACCTATTCATTTTTTAAGCCAGGAGTTTCTTAAATCACACAGCCCTCCTCCTTACCTAGTAAAATATTAATACGTAATGGTCATAAACACTAATATTAAACATTAATAACGGGGTAATTGCTAACACGGTCATTTATGAAAAAATATATAGAACTCATTTCACTTTTAAGCAATAGGTAATCAACCTTTATTTCACTCATGTGTATTTAGCAACATGTGTTCAATCTTTTCAGTTTTAGTTAACACAGTCTTGTATTTCCTGATACTGACTAGGTCTTTAAGTTTGTACTGTTGAAAGAGAGTATGTGTATGTATACCAACACTTTGCAAATTGCAATTTTCTGGAAGAATTACTTCAGTATGTAAACTTGAAGACACAAGAATGACTACAAACCCATACAACAAAACATACAAGATTATATTCCCAAGTGTTGCTTAAAATACAATCTTTCTTGCATATCTAAAACAATGAAAAGCAATTGTAAAGCCCTATGGAGCACCAACACCTGCAGGAAAAGACGCAGTCTGGCAAGGGCAGGGCCTGTCCATTCATCGCACAGTTCTGACATGAAGGCTCTGCTCTCTCCCTCCTGTGCACCCAGTGAGCAGACTTAAGAGAACAGAGCTTACAGTGTTCTAGCTGAACTCACGACTACACAGCTGAACCTATTACTTGGCCTAAAAAACGCTGTCTTTCAGGGAACAAGTTTTAATGTGGATTCAAGTTCTAGACAGAATATCTGTTCTGTTGTAAGGAATTAAAAAAAAAAAAAATCAACCTTTGTCAAAAAGTTACTATTTTTAAAAGACTCAACTAATAAAGGTGCCCAAAACTAACACTAAAATATGAGAAACCTTAACTAATGTCTATGCTGTACAAGGCAAATACATGTAACCTTAACAATTTCACAGTCCAAAATAACTCAAAATATTATGAACTCAATATTTTGGAGAGTTTTTTAACAGTGAATTCTTAAGTTAGTGGATCTAATTCATTAATGGGGAAAGTTATTTTATTTTATCAGTATCTTACAGCATATTGTTAATAATTTATAAAGCTCTAGATATGATGAAAAAGCATTTGGCATGTTACTAAACCATAAAAGGCCTGCCAAAAAACAAGGAGAAACTGTCTAGCAGGTTGATCATGTTGTGCTGGCCATTTCTCAAACATCTGCTAAAGGTCAGATTTCCACTGCATGGAACCAATCAATGGAACTACATAATTCTCCCAGCCCCCTACAAAGCTAAACAAAGACCAATATTTTGCATAAGTAACAGAATATAATTTGACTTTGTAATAAATTACAGCAAAGTCTACAGCTTTCTTATATGAAAAATCACACATTTAAATAATAGTTCTGAACTTCTATTTGCATTTTAGCTTATGGTATGTTTAGTGTTTACAAAGTATGAATATTATAAAACTCTTTGTCACTTGGCAAAAACAGACTTTACAGCTTTATATTACAGAAAGTACAATGTGTCCTAATGAAAAACTAAGACAATTTTAACAATAAATACAGTTGCTTTTACAAATCTGAAAATATGTTAATAGGCTGCTTAATGCAGTAAAGTTCATTCTGCAGCTCATTCACAAGCAGTATTGGTAAAACTAAACTTGTTACAGCAACATTCAGATTTTTTTCTGTAATCAAAGAAACTGACACCAGAGTTGGTGAGAGAGCTAAGTAGTTAAGAGTGCTACTGCTCTTGTAGAGGGTAGGCTTTGCTCCTAACAGCCATAGTCGGTGGCTCCCAACCACCTATAACTCAGGTTTTCAGGGGAGCTGACGCCCTTCTCTGGCCTCTGTGTCCTCCTGCAAGCACATGGCGCACATAAGCCCACATACCCATAAAATAATAAATTTTAATAATGTGACTGTCACCTGTAGAAAAATGGCTACTTAAATTATTTGTCAGTATTTAAATTGTATTTGTTGGAGGTGTTACTCCTTAACCAGACATTATAAATGAGCACACAGACACCACGAGGATTTTTACAAGCCTTAGTCTGGTCTGAATTGTGCAATCTTGGTCCATCTAAGCTAGCTCTTAATTCTATTTTCTCCAAATATGACCCCATATATACATATGTCCCTTTGGACTGCTATTCTCCACACTACAGTATAGTGTGTTCTAGGCCACACATGGAATGACGTTCTTTTCTCTAACCCATGGCATGTCCTCCTTCCTGCTCCAGCTGCTTGTCTTGGAGGTTTCTCCTACTTCATCTACCTCTCTGCTTCAGAAACCCTCACACCTTAGTCCCGCCTACCTCTGTCTTTACCCAATCTCAGGCCTCAGCATTTATTTAACCAAAGACAATTTAAGTAACAGACAGCAAGCAGGACCAATTAATTAACATTTAGAATGCTTAACATCAACCCATCAGTCACCAAATTAAAATGTGTATATTTTTGCTCAAAAAAACTAAAAACATTCCACACTCTCTAATTCATAGAATTTGACTAGTTATTTAAACAATAATTAAACACAAGTTACTAAATTATTAAGAAGTCATCTATAAGTATGTTCAATCCATGTGTGAGGGGTTTAGGGAGGGGGTGTTTGTATAAATAAATGTTTTTAGACATGGTCTCATTATATACCCCAGAACAGGCTGAGGCTGAACTCCCCATACTCCTGTCTCAGCTTCCTCAGTGGTAGAATTATAAGCATTCATCTTTTTTTTTTTTTAAAGACAAGGTTTCACTCTATATCCTTGGCTGGCATGAAGCACACAAGTAGATCAGGCTGGCCTCTAACTCTCAAAAGAACCACCTTCCTATGACTTACTGAGTGTCGAGACTGAAGGCAAGCATCACTTTGCTGGGCTCTTTCTTTATTTGTTGTTTTGTTTAGGAAGTTCTCTATTATGGATCTCTAGCTGTCCGTGAACCTTCTGTATAGACCAGGCCAGCCTCCAACACAGATATCCACCTGACTCTGCCTCCTAAATGCTGGGATTAAAGAAAGATGAGCTCTACCATGCCTGGCCTCCAGCTGTTTCTTAAAAGATATTACATTAAAGCCAAAATTTAAACTCACATACTTTTCAAATTATTCCATATATATATATAGCTAAATATACTATTGTCAAAGTTTGGCAAGCCTATTATGAGAATAAATTATGAAAATTTAAAATGTCTTTATATAAGGATGCAAATTAAAACTGAACATTTTAAAATCCTGGATGAACCACTTTGCCAGGGGATCAGGAAGGTAAAGATCATTGCTTGAACATACTTATGATGTATGAGGTAGTATATTTAATTCAACACCAATTTCACATTGTGTGTGTGTGTGTGTGTGTGTGTGTGTGTGTGTGTGTGTGTGTGTGTGTGTAGATACCTGAGGAAGTGCAGAGGACAGAGGACAACTCTGTGAGGTTGGTTCTTTCCTTCCACCTTTACTAAGGTTATAGGAACCAAACTCAGGTCTTCAGGCTTTTTACCCACCCATTTGAGGCATCTCCCAGGCTTCAATATTTTTATAATGAAAATGGAATGAAGGTCCTATAACAAATACCTCTCAGGCAATCAGCAAGCAATTTAAATAAACAAGTGGCTATTTGGACCTTCAAATAAAAGTAAGTAGACAAGAAAATAAACAGATAAAAGCTTGGCTTAGAAGTTAAGAGCATTTGGTAATAAAGTTGTTACAGGCAGTTGTGAGCTGCCAGACAGATGCAGGGAACTGAACCTGGGGTTTTAATTTAAAACATACCATATCTAGCTTTTGGTTTCAGAGGGTTACAGATATGAAAAATACGAGTCCAACTAAGAGTATGAGAAAGTCTACAAAGCACAGTGGGTCCCAGGGTATGAACTCCCAGCTGTAAATCCTATACCCATCTATTCCTGCTTTTCATACCAAGACACTGCTTTTGTTGACACCACAAAGAGCCTATTATCCAGTTTCCTAGAAGCTTGGAAGATAGAGAAGACATTATGCCTTATTTCTGGAGATGAGTTGGGACATGGAAGTACTCCTTAGCTAACAACAAATTAAAATAGTATGACGTTTTTGTCCTTTTCTGATTACTCTTGCTTCTGAACAGCTAAACAAGCTACAGTGTCACTAACTATGAAGGACAGACCAACAGAACAATACTATTATAACCAATTCTTTGAGTCATCCACTTCTGGACTTCTTATGACAGCAAAAATTTTCTCCCGTTTAACTACTGCTACTTAGAATTTTGATTAAATACATCCAAACTCAATCTGCATCTGAAATAGCTCTAAACTCTCCAAGAATATTAAGAAAATGTTAATATGTCAACATATAAACCTAACTAGTATTAAACAAAAACTGAATCAAAAAGGTAAAATTGGGATCAGATATAAGTTTTTATAGCACAGTTAAAAACACAAGGCTGGCTCTAACTGGATATGGGCATAGGTTTTTATATTTACTCTGCAACTTTAGATTAATCCCCAAATAAAAATTCACAGGCACTAATATCTAAATGCTTCACAAAATGCCAGAAGCATCTATTAAACTTGCATAATGATTATTAAGACAAGCCAAATGCTTTTGTCACATAGGAATCTCAAGAAAGGTGATGTGGAGCTGGAGGGATGGCTTAGCATTTACAAGCACTTACTGCTCTTGAGGAGGACTTGGAGTTCCCGGCACCTACATGTTGGCTCACAACCATTTATAACTCCAATCCTAGGGGTTCCAATGCCCTCTTCTGGTCTTAACAAGTACACACACATACATGAAGGCCAAACATACACATAAAGTAAAAGGAAGCCAGGTGTGGTGGGACACCTCAGCACTCGGGAGGCAGAGCTCTGCAGGCAGATCTCTGTGAGTTCAAGGCCAGCCTGTTCTACAAAGTGAGTCCAGGACAGCCAGGGATACACAGAGAAACTCTGTTTCAAAAAAACAAAAAAAGTAATACTTTAAAAGGTAATATCCTTTCATTAACAGATAATCTAATGTATTTATATGTCAATTATTAATTAACATATGAATCATTAACATTATTCATTACCAACCTATCAAAGGTTATAAAAACAATTAAAATTATTTTTCTATCTATAAAGCTCAAGCAATAACTTAACTTTAGATATACATAATATGAAAAACAGCAGTGACAGTTTGCAACAAAAGATATAATTAATTTAACTATATCATTTAAAAGCACAGTGGTAATATTCCATTTTCACATTAATTATAATTAAAACACCTCAAACTCTAGTGTAGCAAGATAAATAACACAAACAGAACTCTGCCTTTATATCTCATAATACAAATGTTCGTATTTTTTCAAAAAAACTTTATTAAAATTAGAATGTATCAGGTGACCATCAACTACCAAATAATAGTCCTTAAAGTCACCTCTAGAATCCTAGGAGTCAACTGAAGCTCAGAAGTAAAAGAGTGACTAGATTCTTGCTACATCTTTTAATTATACACTTTCTTTGAAGATTGAGCAGTTAAGTTACTGATCATTATTTCTGAACCATCTACTAAAGCCCCAACCTGCCCACTCTCCTAAATATTCACAACTAAGCCTAGTTTAAGAAAAAAAAAAAAACACTATGGTAAATGCTTTGCATATTGAATTTTTTTTCAACATTTACTTCCTCAAGTTACATACATCTCAATCACAGTCCTCTCCCTCCTCCTCCTCCCCCCCCCCTAACCCCTTCCCCCTCTCCTTTCATTTTTTTAAGGTGTATCTCCCCAACAGCACCCCCTTTTAGTCCAATAAAAGGCAGCTTTTCTAGTTAACAATAAATACAATAAGAGCCATTTGGCAACAATTATGAAAATTATAAGGTATAACATACATTCTCAAAGTCCAGTCCATACATATTTGGCAAATGATAATAATTTCTATTATCTATCTCGAGTTTAAAGTCCTATACCTAACTCAATATCCATCCTATCAGGAGGCAGAGGCAGGCGGGATCTCTGTGAGTTCAAAGACAGCCTGGTCTACAAAGCGAATCCAGAACAGCTGAGATATACAGAGAAATCCTGTCTTGGGAGTGGGGAGGACATTCTCTTAGACCTAGAACATCCTTTTAATTCCTAAACAACTGAAAACTTAACTGGAGACTAGATCTAGTCTTCAACTACATCAGAGACCTAAGAAGGATAAATTATCTGAACAAACAGGAAGTGCAGAGCAAGCAGCTTTCAAACTAAGAAATGACAGACAACTGGCTGCCTGGACCGTCCCCAATTTCTCTCTATAACGCTGGAGCATATATTTTCAGCCTTTTGGCCCAATATATCCGACAGACAGGAATTATGAAAGACTTCCCTACCCTGTCTTGGCAGAACGCTGTCGACTTACTTGCTTCCAAGTTTTGTCCTTTTCGGACAGCATTCTGTCTACAGTTGAAGCAAGGGCTTTCTCTTGCCCAGTGACAAGCTTGCCATTAATGCAGCCATCTCCAAATGGAGAATCTTCGATGTTCATCATCTACTTGGAGTAGAATGGAGGGTGCTGACATGTCCCAATATCAAAATTCTTAAGTTAAGAAAACATCTTTAGGCCAGGTGTGGTAGTCCACACCTATAATCCCAGCACTTGGGAGGCAGAGGCAGGCAGATCTCTGTGAGTTCAAGGCCAGCCTGGTCTACAGAGTGAGTTCCAGGACAGCCAGGACTGTTACACAGAGAAACTCTGTCTTGAAAAATCTAAAAAAAAAAGAAAAAAGAAAAACAGGAAAAAAAAGAAAACATCTATAAATGCCATATTCTACAGATCTCTTGAGGTTTTTGAAGACTACTCTATCTCTGTATATTTGGATAAACAAATGTTGCTTGTCTTAGCAACTTGATTTCTGATTAACTTAGGAAAACCTTTGTGATACACTACGCTAGTACCTAAAAAAAATGACAAGTCTGAATAACTATTTGTTTGCATTTCTTAATTATCCTAGACAGTTTGTGATAGTTGCTATCAAGAGGCCAAAAATTCACATTTTTTACAATTACATAGGTACAATACCTTAAAAAGGGTTAACCTTAATTTTGTATCAATATACAAAGATATAAGAGCAGATTCAAGAATGTACTCCTTTTTATCAATACTATATCCCTTTTATCTTTTTAAGTCTCCCCCCCTACATAGGAAAGAAAGGATAGAAAAAAGAGAGAAATCCCTGGGTCTAACCTCCTAAACCTTGTTTAACAGGACCATTTAACAATTTGTAACCAATCCCCCTAAATAAAAACAAACATCTATAACCCATCAAATGACAAAAAAAAAAAAAAAAAATCACACACCCCAGTTTCTGGGAATGGGGCATCACTCTCTTAAAATTACTACTTCCTGCTGATTAGGAATGGAGGAAACCTGTTTGGGGTCCCAGACAAGAATGCAAAATGGTTAAGCAAGTTTAAAGTAACATTTGTTGACCAGCCTTTTTCTGCTCAGCTATTTAAATGTCCTGAGAAATTTGTAGTCAGAAGCTGAACTTTGGGTGGGAAAGTTCAGGGCTTTGTTGAAGTCCTGACTAGAACAGTCTGTGAGGCTGGACCACCTTAGCTAGCCGTTTTGAAGTTGTTCTGGATGTTGATTTTTGAGGAAACAGCTATTGAGGCAGTCTGTGAGGCTGGACCATCTGGGCTTCTTGTCTTCTTCGTGTCTGGTCCCTTTTCCTTGAATTTTTATAACATTCCTTTAGGCAAAATATTCTCCAGTTGATAAACCAGGAAGAAGTCTCCAGTTAAATATTTTAAAGACATGTAAGAAATAGCTATGAATATATTCACTAATTCAACCAAGTATGTGGCAAAGGTATGAGAAGCTGAGGAAAAGTTAGCAGCAGTCAACAAAGCAGAGAATAGAACAAAAGGCAAAGGGTTTGAGGAAGAGGGAAAACCACAAACAGCAGTAAAAAGAACTACCATGTCCTAAGGAATCAAAGCTCTTTTAACATCTATGAATTCAAGTGCCTTCCATTCCCCTTTACATATAGTTTAGACTGAATTCTGAAAGCAACCTCATTCTGCAACTCTCCTAGAATCCCTTACATTCCATTATTGGGAGACAGTATAACAACAAGTAGGATGGACATACATAGTTCATGAGAATGGACATAGATAGTTCGTGTCTGATGTCTCAGTTACTGATGCTCTGAACATTTAAGAGAGGATGACCCCTCGTACCCAGGAGCTAAAGACCAGTGTGGCGGCATACCAACACAGCACCTTTTATAAACAAAAACAAAAAGTCATCAGAGTGAAAAACAAAACCAGGGGTTCATCATCCTGAGTAGGCTGTGGCAGTGAGAAGCTCTAAATCATTCACTCTTGCTCGTGATTCAACTACCACAGTCATGATGCAGCATGGCAGCCCCAGCTTTTGAAGGTACCTTGGTGGTGATTTATGGAATTAAAACTGTACTTACCACCTAGAACCTAAGTCTCTAGAAGTGTGCACTGACACTAGCAGAAGAACAAAAGACAATCTCAAAGTAAAATGACCAACCAGTCCACATGCCTGTCAAGACTTCAAGAACAAGAAAAACTGTTTTCTGACATGAGGTCACCTCAGATGAGAATCCATAAGCAACTCCCTGACTTACTGAGTCCTTCTGAGACAATTATATAAATAGAAGCTAAGGTGGCTTGAATGAGATGTCACCTATTTTGTCATACATGTGAATGTTTGATCCCCAGAGCTTCGTTCCCTTTCTCTGCTTCTTGGTTGCGTAAGCTCTTAGCTTTCCAGTTCCAGCTGCCATGCCTCTGTTCTGCCATTAAAAGAGGGGTGGGGCTCACTCCTGCAGGACTGCCTACACTTTAGATACCACAGGGATGTATAGAGTTCCTCAAACTTCTCTGCAACCAATTAACTAGCTATAAAAATCAGAAATTCCACAACCACCTCCCTTCTCTGGTTTAGTAATTTATTAAACAATTCACAAAACTCGGAAAAAGTAATTCCTATTACTAGTTTATTTTAAATAATACAATCTAGTAACTGCCAAATGAAAGAAATACAAGGAACAAAGAGTACTGCCATGCCCTCGACCATCATGCCCGTTCTCCCACTACAGTGGGTTTTTTTTTTCAAATGGAAGCTTTCCAAAGCACATCTGTCATCAAGGAGTTTGTAATGACAGCTTTCTAACAGGTAAAAGACACGGCTGTTGAGTAAGAACTATCTCCAGCACCTCTCCGATCCTGTGGGAATTAGGGAGCAAGGATAGAGGCTCAACTTCTCATCAGGATATAGTTCTCTAGTGGTCAATCCTTACCCTGAAGCTATCAAGAGCCTACACCAGGGTCTTCTCACAGAACAAGACCTTTCAAGAACCACTAGCTCAAGAAAGTCCCAGAGTACTAAGTGTTCTGCATCCGAAACCACAAACAACAAATATAGATATACTATGCCACAACTATGTATACATAAGCTGAATATACTCATCATCTTCTTCACTCTAAGTACCATTGATGAGTTTACTTCTTAAACTTTGCATGAGTCCATTATGTTGACCATTTAATTACCACTTGGTATTTATATAACACATTTACTAAGACTTACTACATAAAAGTAATTGAGTTTTCTGGTTTCATTCATGAATAATACAAAATTCTTTCACTGAGTTTATTAGTTTTTTGTTATTAATGTATCTCAAAGAATTAAAGATAATTATCAGAAAATTCTAGAGCTTTTTTTGTATTTTAAATCAACAAACACCTACTATGTATTAAGTAAGTAATATAAGACATTAGTAAGGCACTTGGGAATGTAGCAGCTACCAAAGCAAACTCTTGTTTCATAAGGCAATTCAATTCTAGTGAATAAAAACAAGTAGAATACTTATTATGACATGGAGGGGAAAAAAGCACAAAATAAACAGAGAAAGATAAAATATTGAGAAGAAAAATGGTGAATTTCAAATAAGGTTTCCAGAGTCAACCACAGTGGTAAATCTGTTGTTATTTCAACAAAGTTAAAGAAAGTGATGGACTCATGCAGAAATCTTAGGAAAGAACATTTGGCACCGAGACACAAGTGTTAGGGTCAGAAAGCAAGACCACACCAAGCTTGTTCAAAGAATAGTAAATAAGACTACATAAGAGTAACAGAAGGGCCAGGCGTGGTGGCGCACGCCTTTAATCCCAGCACTAGGGAGGCAGAGGCAGGTGGGTCTATGTTGAGTTCGAGGCCATCCTGGTCTACAAAGTGAGTCCAGGACAGCCAGGGCTACACAGAGAAACCTTGTCTCCAAAAACAAACAAACAAACAAAAAGAGTAACAGAAGCAAGATTATAGCTATGAAGTACCAATGAAAATAATTTTATGGTTGGGGGTCACCACAACATTAGGAAGGGGTCATAACGGCATTAGGAAGGTTGAGAACCACTGAAACAGACAAAGGAACTCCAGATAGGTTGAAGAACATTGGTGCTTCAAAACTATAATTTTGCTATTGCTACAAATCATAATATAAATATCTGTGTTTTCCAATGGTCTGAGGCAATCCCCATGAAAGGGGTCACCTGATAGGTTGAGAACAATTGCACATATTCTTATTCTTTTCATATGTAACTATGCTAAATATAAAAAGGAAAACAACTACATAGTAATTTAAAATTAATAAAGATGGTTTCTTAAAAGAAAAGCAGAAAGAATGGGAATATAAATCACTGGGAGAATGTTTGTTTAGCCTGTATTAGACCAAGTTCAATTACCAGTACAGCAAGATGAAAACAAATATTCTAGATGTACCTTTTCAAATTGTTTTAGCACTTACTCAACACCGTGAACATATCTTAAATTCTTGGCGCTTTCGCCCAAAATCTAGTATCAAAGTATCTGGGTGTGAGGCACAGGGGGAAAAAAAGGTATTTTATTTAATATTTTAAACGTTTGTGTGCATATATGTGTGTTTGAATGTGAGTTTGTATGCTGGGGGGCAGTGCTTACAGAGACCGGAAGAGGGTATATCAAGATCCCCTGGAACTGGAGTAGCAAGCAATTACAAGCCACCTGACATAGGTACTGAGAATCTAACTTGGGTTCTCTATAAGAACAGTAAGCACCTTTAACTGAGCAATCTCCCCAGGCCTACTCCAAAGCCACTTTCAGTATGTTACGGCCATGCTCTTAGTGCACATAAAGTAGCTTAGCCCTAAAGAGAGCAATAAATAGAAGAAACAAAAGTTGTTAATCACTGACTTCAATCATATATATTAGGTTCTTCCAAGTTCCACTGAACTTTCAACTTTGTATTTTAAAGGGCTTAGTAATGGTCCTAAAAATAAGTATATGGTTTTATGATTAGGAATCGATGGAAAGATAAAATACAAATAATTTTGTTTAGATGGGGTCTCACTATGTACCTCTGGCTATCCTGGAACTCAGTATGTAGATCAGACTCACCTTGAATTCAGAGATCCACCTGCCTCTGCCTCCTGAAAGCTGGGATTAAAGATGTGCACCACCATGTCTTTATTCAGATGAGTAATGTGGAATAAACTATCTTGTCTTGGAAGAATTCAATTTAGCATTACAATGATTAGATTATATTAAAAGCTAAATCAATAAAACATTTTAGAATAAAACAGAAATGCTCTCTAAGACCTGTTAAGTATTATCAATGTGAATTTTAACAGGACACATTATTGTAGGGTACAATCCAGCACAAACACTAAAAAGAACTGTTTGTCACCTCCAAAATGCCTCTCAGACCCTCAGACCCCTCAGGGAGTGTTGTGCTGTCTGGCTGCTAAAGCTCTATTCATGGATTAAAAAAAAAAAAAGAAAGAAAAGCCCTATGCTACATATTCTCAAAGTGATCTTATATAAAAGGACAGTCCATAACAACATCCATACATTGTGCTTCCTTCTCTGATAACCTGTGAACCTGAAGATGCTGTAACAGACGGAGCAGACGTTTCTAAGTACCATCTTTCAATGGAATTAATCACATAGACCTGCTCCAAGAGTAGAGAAATCCTAACATCTATTCTAGGAATGCTGGATGATTCTACTACTATAATGGGTTAGTTTTCTTTAGTGAGTTAGTAAGGACTCTTTGTTAAAGGTTTTTGAGACAAGGTTTCTTTGTGAAGCCCTGGCTATCCTGGAACTCACTCTGTACACCAGGCTGGCCTTGAACTCACAGAGATCTGCCTGCCTCTGCCTCCCTGGTGCTGGGATTAAAGGTGTGCGCCACCACACCCAGGCTACTAAGGACTCTTAGGAGGGACAGGCGGATAAGCCTAGAGCCTGGCAGCATACTGACCTTTTCAACTCTTGGGAAACTGAAAGCAGCTTGTAGCTTGGCATTGTTTGAATGCTGCCTCTCTTCAAAGACACTGAGTGGGGTCAAAGTGGGTGGAGCCCAGAGATTGGACTGGGGCTGCTGAATGGGCGTGACTGAAAAGACACAGAAGCCGAGGAAAATTTCAACAACCATGAGAGGATTCAATAGCTGCCAAATAGTTCGAGAAAGGGTGAGACTGGGAAAAAGCACAAGACCACGCCCTATATAAGCCAGGGAGCTCCACGTGTGTAGGAGGAACAGGCCTGCCATTGAGCAGGAACAAGGCTTGCTGCTAAACAGTGCATCCATGGCTGGGCTTCTGTATGCAACTGGCCTGAGACCTGCCTGGAGACTGATGACACCATAGTGGGTAATAAGACATGAGCCAATGAGAAAAAGCTGCGGCAGCGTGCATGCAGACCAGGTGCCAACGGGAGCCTAAATAAGTGGGTCTGCTTTTGCTACTTACTTGGGTCGTCTGCACCAGCTCATCCCCGCCCCCAAGAGCCCTGAGCATGGGCCCAGGCAACACACGTGAGGCTCTCTGGACCCCACAGACAGAGGAGACAGAAGTACACGCAGGAGAAGTGTGAAGCAAGGTATGCCATCTGCCAACCTGTAGGCCACAAGAGCCCTGAGGCACATCAGCGGTCAGAAATCATGGCAAGGAAAATGAAAATTGCCAAGATAACTGAGAGGTGGAGTCTAAGAAAGAAACTCTTGCCACAAACCAGTCCAAGAAGGCTAGCAGAAAGGAGTGGCATAGAACCTTCTGAAAAGAAAGTTCATAAAAACACGAAAGTTCATAAAGAACTAAAGGATTCTCTACAGAGGCCTGAGAGTACCAGGAGGGTAAAAGAGGTGCCAGGAGGTGGGTGGAGTTCAAAGGACCTTGAAAATAGGCAAAAGGGTGGCCCTGTCACATGAGGCTATACAAGGCTTTAAAGTAAAACACTAGGCCATGCATGGCACAGTGTATGAATGAGACCAGCCACAAGCTGAGCAGCTGAAACAAATGCACGAGCCAATTGGCAACACTAGGCCTGGAGGAAGCTGAGCTACTTATCATGAAGATAAGTCAGCCATGACTGCCAGAGCCAAAGTGGGAACCCCTGAAGTGTCTCTGCAGCTAGAAGGCTGACCAGGGAAGGTGTCCACAGGGACCTGTGCCAGAGAACTTTAATATCCTTCCAAGAGGGTTAAAGTAGGATTGGTTAGGTCTTACTAGGGTTAGGTGTTTACAGGGTTAGGCTATAAGTATTAAGTATTGTAGGTTATAGGAGTTTTATAAGTGTTTATTAAATATTAATTAATATAGGTGTTTGAATTAAAAGTTTTTGTTAACATACTATAATGTTAACACTCTCTGACATGTGAAAAGCACTCCTCTTCATCCGATATAAGCCTCAATTCAATACATCCACGTAGAAAATAGAAGGATTTAGAGATGATGGTTAAAAAAACAATCACACTCAACTAATATTCACCACTTGATGTGAAACCAATGTAAACAATTCAATAATGCAACACATAACTCAGCACATAACAGACACCAAACCACCAGGTTTTTGGAAGCAAAAACAAAAAGATCATTAAGAAGTTAAGATTAAAAACTAAATAAAAATATTAAGCCATTATCTGTAATTTTCATCCATTCTCTTCTCCTCATATAGAACAGTTTTCCACGGGGTATCAACCATTTAGTATCACTAACAGTAGATAAGAAAATGGGTACTTGTATGCTCTTGATGCTTGAAAAACAAAGTTAAAACAGTAAATATCAATAGGTACAATATATATACACCAAAGCCCAGGAGAAGCCTCAGTATTTTTTTAAGAGGGATAATGAAAACTTACACATGTCATAGATGCTTTGTAGATAGGCTACCACAGTATATTGCTATTGGTAGTCTGCCTACTGGTAAGTACGCCATTTTAACATGAAAATTTTTTGTTTTTTCAAGCAGGATTTCTCTGTGTAACAGCCCTTGCTGTCCTGGAATCACTTTGTAGACCAGGCTGGCCTCAGACTCATAATGATCAGTCTGCCTCTGCCTCCCAAGTGCTAGGATTAAAGGTGTGCACCACCACATCCAGCTGATAATTTTTAATTTAAGACTCAATATGTAAAAAATATATCTTGGAGCCAAACAAAAGTACTGCATACAATGCTGGGCATGGTAGTTCATGCCTTGGCCTTTCTAAGCCAAGCATTGGAGAGACAGAGATATCTCTCTGTAAGTTCAAGGCCAGTCTAAATTTTCAGGCCAGTCAGGGCTATTTAGTGAGACCCTTTCTCAAAAAAAAAAAGGCCAAAACAAACAAACAAAAAAGGTAGTAGTTAGAGACATATTTGCAACTATTATGAAGAATGCCGGGGAGGGACGGTTTGGACCTAGAAGTAGCATAAACTGAAGGTAAAAGACAGAATCTCCCATCTTGGGAAAGACATGTACAGCAATGAATAAATGGCTGTATGAGTCAAGGTGATGCTGCAAGTGAGACGTCAATCTAGGTCTCTGCGGTGGTTTGAATAGGTCTGACCTCTACAGATTTATGTGTTTGCATGCTAGGCCCATGGGAGTGGCCTATTAGGAGGTTGGAGGCTTGGATTCCTTAGGAAAAAGTTATGTTGAATGAATGTTTAAGGGCTTCTGAAAAACAGACTCATAAAAGTGGCAGGAGTATGAAATCAGCCTAAAGAAAGACTGGCACCTGTGGGGAACACCTGGGCAGTGTGTGGTCCTGATCAACAGGTGTACTTTCGGGAGGAGGGCATGAGGTTGGCCAATGAGGAGGCATCCTGGTGCATCATTACACAGCATATAATATAAGGGAGGCCCGAAATGAGAGAGCTTTTTGGCTTGCGTTGCTTTGCATTGTTCATCACTGCATAACTTCGAAAGACTCTAGACAGTGGTTTTGCTGAAGGTGGTGGCTGCTAAGCTTGCCTTGGAGCCATAAAAAAAGGCCAGCACTGAGGCCAATTATGGAGTGTAGACCTGCCAGAGACTGAGGCACCAAGTAAGGTTGTGGCAACTGCCAGTGCTGAGGCAGACAGAAGAGGCCAGACCCCAAGTGGGGATGCGCCAACAGCCTGTGCCTGTGCCTAGGCCAAGGGATGGTGAAGAGACCTTGGCCTGCCCCAAGCTGGCATGCTCGGACAGGCACAGAGGCCACGCAGTGCAGCATCCACCCTGAGATAGTTCAGCTAATTCAAATGAACTGAAGAGATGGAGGAACTAAGTGTGTTGGGGGAGGCAGCAACTGCTATCACAACAGCTGCCAGGTGACCACTGGGCTGCTGCTGATTGCTATAGTCCCTCTGGCATTGCCTGACAAGTTGCCCCAAGGAACCACACCTGAGAACGTCTTCATCTGGATTTTTTAAATGTGTGCCTTGGGTTGGTTGGATAGAAGGTATTTAGAATTAGTAATATTTTATAAGGTACACCAACAAGGAGGTGTGGTCATGGAGTAGGAGTGGTCTTGGAGGAAGTATGAGGCAGGCCTCCAATATTCAAGTTCTACCCAGTGTGGGATTCCAGGCTCCTCCTAGTTGCCTTTGGATCAAGGTCTCAGCTCCTCCAGCACCATGTCTGCCTGCAGGGTGGCATGCTTCCTGCCATGATAATCTACTAAACCTGCAAGCCAGCCCTGTTGAGGGAAGGTCTACTATCATTGCTCCTGATAGGTTGAATTCAATGATGAGATCTGGTTACTGCCCCTTCTGAGGCATTCTCTTGATTGGTTAATAAAAGTCACTTATGGCCAATTAGCTGGGCAGAAAGAGTATAGGACGGTGGGACTTCCTGAGATTAGACAGGAACCCTGAGCACACACACAGAACTTCTCTCTTTCCGCTGGGACACAGAAGGAGACAGACATCTTAAGAATATTGGAAGGTAATCGCAGGCACATGGCGGTTTGGGATTAGGTGATCCGGGTTAACTTAGAGTAGCTAATTGAGAGTCTGCCCACCTAAGGGATAAGCGTCAAAACATTAAAAGGTCTTGGTGTATTTAATTATTGGGGAAAAGACTGTGGCAGCTTCTAGGCCCTCAGTCCAAGCAGTCCCAGGCCGTTGGAATTCCAGACTCCCCTTGGGCCCAGGCAAAGCTCCCACCAAGCTGCTGGTAATCTACCCACCTAATATAACAACTTATATTAATTAACAGAGTTTAGGTTACAGGTGGGGTAGGCCACCCTTGGTCCCAGGGCTCTTTCTCCAGGATAAATCAGGCAACAGGTTAAGGCACTAGGGCCAGGCAGCCCGCTCCTCTGCAAAGCCGCTGGCTACTCCGCTGACCTAATCTTACAGTGTATACTTACAAATAACTACAATAATTAATTACATTGCAGTTTCATAGCCCCAATTAAATGTTTGCCTTTGTAAGTGTTGTCTTGGTTATGGTGTCTCTTCACAGCAGTAAAACCCAAACTAAGACACTCTCCAAAGGTAATTGGTTTATGTTCTATACAATATGTATTAAATCCAAATGCAGGACAAAGGCAATACCCCGACACTAAAGAATGATCAATGCTTAAACGGAGTTATCTACACCTACAAAAAGAACAAGGCAGATTAAAAAACAATTTTAAAGCAAAATTAAGTAGGCAAGGAACTAACTAACCTCATTTATCAAATTAAAAGATAACCGAACTATATTTACTGAAAAATAACAACTCAAAAAGAACTTGAATTGTGGTATTACAGAATGTAGGAACAAAGGTTAAAAAAGAATATAGAGTTGAGCACCATGAGTTAGAGTTGTAATCCAAACACTACAATCTTGGCCATGAATTCAAGGCCAGCCAGGGCTACATCATTAAGTTCGAAGTCAGCCTAATCTACAGAATAAGACCCTGTTCTCAGGGCTGGAGAAATGGCTTGTGTTTGTTGCTCTTGCAGGACACAGGTTCAACTCTCAAAACCCACGTGGGAGCTCACAAACCATTTGTAACTCCAGTTCCATAGGATCCAGAACTCTCTTCTGAAATCTGCAGCACCAGGCATATACCCAGTGCACATACATAAACGCAACAGAAATACACCAAATAATAACCAAATCTAAAATGACTTTGTCTCATTGTAACAACCACCTCACACACACACACCCCAGAATTAGAGGATCTGTTTTGTTTTGATTTTGAAAGTTTGCAAACTAAAAGACGTCTGAAAAAGCACTAAGGAAAAGTATCAAGAGACAGTAGATATGGAATTAGAAACCTGTGGTCATATTCCTGCCCTGATACTGGTAATGTGATTTCAAAATCTCAAGTTCCTTTATTTTTGAGAGGTAAAAAAAAAAAAAAAATAGACATCATGCCAGGCATGGTGGCACACAGCTCTAAATCCCAGTGCTCAAGAGGTGAAGGAAGGTGCATCTTTGGGAGTCCCAGGCCAGCCTTGTTTACATAGTGTTTTCCAGGCGGGTCATAGCTATTCAGTGTGATGTCTCAAAACACAAAAACAATCAAACAAACAAAAACCTTAAAATACCAGCCATTTTCACAGCATTATCACTTAACCATACGAATTTAATTGACTAATAAATTACTACCTGAGACGCTCAATAAACATCACAAGATCCCAGAACTAAATGCTCTGTGCAGTCTATAAAATAAGAGCTGTGACTACTAACTGAACACTAAGCTCCGTTCACAGCAGGTTTATAGGCCTACAAGTCACCCAGTGTGCACACCTAGAATCTTCTAGTGAGTGGTTGAGACTATCCATGAGAAGGCAGCTTTCCTGCCCATGTGGGAGGATGAAGTCCACTCTACCATTCACACTGAACAGTAAGAAGCCACACTCATGTAAAGACAAGATGTGAAGAGGTCCTCATAAGGAGTAATTAATGAGCACTCCTACCTCCTCCAAGAGTTGACTGCATGACAGTGAACCATATGACAGATGTATTCTAGTCTAAAATATTAATGCGAGTTCTAAAATATTTTATCTGTGCTGAGATTAAACCCAGGGCCTCATATATGTGAAGCACAATCTCTACTACTGAGCTACAATCAAGTCCCTAAAATATTTCTAACATAATTCTGAATCTACAATGTAAAATTTGGTGACTGAATCGTAAATCAGATTAATCATTGTTAAAGTATTGTTATCGACAAAATTTAAATTATTATAGTTTAGAAGAATTTGATTCTCATATAAGCCAAACATGAATATTTTAGTCATGTGTGCTTAGACACTAGTCCCAAAATAATGCACACATACAACAAAACAAAACCAAGAAAACAAGCCAACCTCATACCAGCTGTGGCAGTTCATCAATGTAATCAGCATCCTAAGGAAGTAGTAGGAGGAGGCAGGGAACTGCAGCAAGTTCTCAGACAGCCTGGTTTGCAGTGAGCTCCAGGGCTTTGGCTGAGATTGGGGGACTCTGCTAAAGCCCAACAATATCTATACATGATATTTAATCTGGTAGCATAAGAATCACTGAATCTGGGCTGGGCGTGGTGGCACGCACCTTTAATCCCAGCCCTCGGGAGGCAGAGGCAGGTGGATCTCTGTGAGTTCATGGCCAGCCTCGTCTACATCCACAGACCTACCAAGGTCTCACTGGTCACTTTTCTCTCTTCATACAGGATCTGTCACTGGCCTGGGACTCGTGGAGGCAGGTAGGCTGCATGCCAGCCAGCCTGCCAATGAACCTCAGAGCGTCTGTCTGCCTCTGCCTTCTCAAAACTGGAATTCCAATTGTGCCCCACCACACTTGGCTTTACTTAGATTCGTGGGACTCAAAACCTTGTCTTCACACTTGCTTGTCTTGCTTGTATTTTAAAGACTTATCACCCTAGGTTAATACAGTGTTTAATGAAATACACATCCAAGAAAGCACATTTTTATTCCTTTACAAATATATCTTCTAAAATAGTCATACTATTATAACTGATTCTTTTTTTTTTAAAGATTTATTTATTATGTATACAGTATCCTGTCTGCAGGTATATATCTGCAGGCCAGAAGAGGGGACCAGATTTCATTATGGATGGTTGTGAGCCACCATGTGGTTGCTGGGAATTGAACTCATGACCTCTGGAAGAGCAGCCAGTGCTCTTAACCGCTGAGCCATCTCTCCAGCCCATTATAACTGATTCTTAATTTCATACTAGCAGGTCAAACAGTTAAGAAACACTATCATCATCTTGTTGCTTGACTTAAGTCATTTGAACTATACACTACTCTTCAGCAAAACACTAAGTAGGTGACTAAAACCTCAAGTGCATAAAGAAATGTGTACAACATCAGTAAGACCTAATATCATAACCTGTATCTCAAAAATCCAAGAGGAGTGCAGTGGCACATACCTACCTATAATCCCAAACTGTTTTGGAGGCGGAGGCATAAAGAAAGCACTTTTGAGTCCATTAGTTCAAGACCAGCCTGAACAACAATGCAAAATTTCATTTAAAAAGGGGGGGGGAAATATATAAGTTCTCTCTTCCCCAAGAAATACTTTATAGAAGGTATTTCTGCTCCCTTAGTAACATACAATAGGCACACCATAATGAAGGCTTACTGCACATTTTTTTAAATATAGCTGAAAATAAAATTATGTAACACTGGATCTAAAGTATTCTACGTTTCAAATAATATGTAAGGAACACTGGGAAAAATATGAAAACTACAGGTTCTAGAATGAAAAGGTGGAATTACACAGTAACGAATCACTTGTCTATTGTTAAAGGAAAGCAGAGAGTCACCATTTTAGTTCAGCTTGAATTTTTGTTCATTATGTAAAATTTATATAAAATGAAATGTAGATGTATTAAGTGTATGAACCAATCAAATGAGATACTTGACATTCTCCTGCACCACACTTGCAAGTGATTGGATTACAAGCATTCAGTGACTGGCTGACAATTTCTTAGTTTTAAATAATCAGCTTAATATCTTGCTATTTTAAATAAAAAATAAAAAGGCATATGCTTACTCCCTCTGTATCATTTTATTTCCAATAGACTTTTCAATGATTCAAACTGTCTCCAATACTATCTAAAGTCACTTCCTAATTTTCATGTACATAGGAACACACATAGTACAGCACAACATTCTGCTCCATGTTCACTTTACTGTCTAAGACATTATCCAAGTATCCCCCACGTAAAATCCTCAATTTTCACTTCACAGTAGAAAGAGAAATGAGTCCAGAGCATCTTTACATAAACACAACGTAATGACAAACTGTCATAAGTAAGCATTAAGAGGAGTGGTGCTCAAGGGCTCTTTTTCTCCCTTTGCACAAAAAATAACCATGCAGAGCCTCTATTCTCCCCCCCGCCCCTTTTTTTGGTTTTTCGAAACAGGGTTTCTCGGTATAATAGCCCTAGCCTCCACTTGTAGCCCAGGCTGGCCTTGAACCCATGGAGATGGGCCTGCCTTTGCCTCCCCAGTGTTGGGATTAAAGTCGAGCGCCACCATACCCGGTAACTGTCTCGGTTCTTATTCCCTTTTATAAGTAACTTTTAGCAAACTAAACCTACTCGGCACGGTTAACTAGTACACGGCATGGGTAACTAACTATTACATTGACTATACAGGTAGGAACGATTTGCGAGAAGATCCTCAAAATTCTCCAAGGACTCTAACAGAATGGTAAATACTTTTGCATTTTACAGTGGATTTGAAACTAAATATAAATACAAAGGAGAAAATTTTAAACTTGCAGGAGAAAATAAATCACTGAAGTCGCTCTGAATTTCACAAGTTATGTGTCCACTGAACAAAGCAGGAAGCTTAGTCAATTCCCTGCCTCTACGCTTCCCCATCACCTTAACCCCATTCCCTGAAAAGGCACTTGGAACCAACAGAACGTATCCTCGAACAAAATCAAAAATAACACAATTATACTCCTGACAGACAACACTGACAATGTCCTATGTAACTGACAAATGGGGTGGCGGCTACTTGTAAGTGCTAAATGCCCTTTAAAGCCTTAATGTCCTTTGTGAAGCCATTAAAAACTCAGGAACGGGAACTCCTAGAGCAAGCACTAACAAAACAGTACGAAAAAATGGAGAATGGAAGAAATAGTTCCAACTACCCCTCGTAACCAAAACTGTTTCCATCGTTTCCCATTAGAAAGCCAAAGGCAGAAAGGGTCCGCTTGGGTCCCGCAGCGCTGCGACCTGGCGGGACCGCCCCACCGGCCGCGCGCCGCCAGGCTGAGCCCCGCAACCGGCCCGTGCAGAGGGGCGTGCCGCCACCGCCCGCCCGCCCGGTCGGTCGCTCTCACCGCCAGGTCCGGGTGACCGCTGTCGCGGTGGGACACGGCCCGGATGATGCCCGCCCGCCAGCCGCTCTGCCCGCGCTCGGGCTGAGCGTCCTCGCCGGCCGCCACGCACAGGAACCGCTTCCCCACCAGCTCTGGCCGCGTCTCCGCCGCCATGGCCGCCGCTGCGCCGGGAACGAACGCGTCCTTCTCCTACCGGCCGCCCATGCCGCGGAGCCGACTGCAGGCGAGGCAGCTAGCGAGCGAGAGTGCCCCGGCACGCTCGGCCACCCGGAGCCGTGCCGCCCCCCGTCCGCACGCGCGGCCCACGGGCAAACTGACAGGAAGGCGCGCGCGGCGCCGCGGCCGATACCCCTCCGCCCTCCCTAGCCCCGCCGCGTGTCCTTCCGCGGGCGGGGGAGCGGGGGTCGGCCGGCGCCGCCAAGTAGTGCCGCCCCACGGGTGCGCTACGGCACGGAGAGGCGGCGGCGGGGAGTGGGCTGGGCTCCCACGCGCGGTCGCTAAGCCAACTCCGGAGGGCCCTCATGTCAGGAGCGACGTCCTTGCGAATACATAGCGGGGGAGGCGGCGGCGAGGAGCCCGAATCCCCGCGTGGCCTGGGCGAGCCGCGCCGCCCACCCCGCCGCGCCCGCTCATCCGCCCGCGGTGGCTCTAAACCAGCATTCCTCCCGGCGGCGATTCTGATTCCGCGTTGGAGCTGTTCGGAGATTTACACCTCGCGCCGCCTTTTTACAGGAACGCCAGACACTCCACTGCGGGCTGTTACCGGCGTCCTTAAATTTCACAAACTGTCTCGGCGCCAACCCGAGTACTCAGAATGCTAGAACACAGGTAATAAAACGGAAAGCTCCAGAGTCAGTTACTGGAAAAGACCATGGAAAAGAAAAGAAGCTTAGCCAATCACAGTTGAAAAAAATAAATGATGTTTACTTCCCGTCCAATCACAACAGGACTTCATAACCCAGACAAAGACAGCTAGGAATTCCTGTTCTGATAGCGCCTCAGTTCTCACGATCAAGTCTCCTTTTCTCACGATCAAGATACAGTGAACAGCTAGTTATGGGGATGCTTTATGGACTTGTATTTTAAGGCAGATTTGTGAATGTCTGGATCTAAGTCAACTCTACCATTTTCCAGTGATTGTCAACTTCAAAAATGTCTTCCTAAACTCCTCCCCCAAAAAATGCTTTCTGAAAACCCTTACAGCCGCACTCTGAGAGTTCCAAGGAGGCTGTTAAAGCTGCCAGCAGCAGTGACGGTGTGAGAGATAGGAACTACAAGGCTCAGTTGAATTTAGCAGTCTCTTTGTACTTGTCTAAGGAGAAACAAAATTCTAACGCATGAAGAAAAACTATGCACAAAATTGCGTGCTAACAGCTCAGGGCTTCTTAATGTCCACGTTAGGTTAGTAAACCCAATAAAATAAGCCGCTAAAGAAGAGTGTGGCATATGTAAAGAATTTTTAAAGGAGTCTCATATTCAAATACCAAGCTATCAGTGATCTGTTGTGTAACCTGGGACTCAAGGTAATCATTAAAGGAAATTGGGACTGGGGACAGAAGGTGCTGGTGGGTGGCAAGCTACTGGAAACCCCCGTTTGGATCCCCAGCTGGGTGAAGTTTTTTGTTTGTTTTAAAAACAAAAACAAAAAACTGCTTAATTCCTAACTCTCAATGATACTTCTAATACAAAGAAAGCAACAAGCAGCATGTAAATTCAACAAAAACCAACATAGAAACAAAGTTTTCACCGGCCATATATCCCCACTGCGATTTTTTTTCTTACTAAGTAATGTGGGCTGACTCTGAACTAGTCCTTTTGCAGGTATGTGCCACCATATGCAGCTCTGATGTATTTAATGTACTTCAGACTGACATCCTAAATTGTCTCCTACAACCCCTGTTGCAGGTTGCAGGTATGTGCCACCATATGCAGCTCTGATGTAATGTACTTCAGACTGACATCCTAAATTGTCTCCTACAACCCCAATGCTATACAATACCTAGGTTTCACACGTAAGCTGCTTTTACCTTGAGAAAGTTGAAATACATTTTTTTCCAAACAATAATACTTTCAAGTTTTTATACTTTAGTCTGTTTGCTGGCATTTAATTGTTTTTTTCCAGGAGTATCTGTATTGTTTAATTTTTTTACTAGCAAATCCTAACTGTAAATAATATGGAACTAAAAGACAGACTGAAACCTTGGTGTAATGGTTGATGTTGACTGTTAATTTGGCAGGACTGAGCATCACAAGTCCACCTAGCGCAAAAAGCCTCTAGGCGGGCCTGTGAGGGATCATCTAGATGGAGATACTAAAAGCCATTTACTGTCAGCAGGAAGAGCCCACAGGCTGGTGATCTCAGCCCTAACCAAAGGGAGGAAGTGACATGCGCAGGTGTCACTCATCAGCCTCTAAGCCTGACTGTGGATGCCTGCCTGGTGTTTCTGCCATTCTAGCCACCAGCCTTCATACATTGTGGGCTGTGTACTCATGAACTGTGAGCCAAGAAAAAAAACGAAAAACAAAAAAAAAAAACCTCCATTACTCTGCCTCTGTCTAGGTATTTTGTCTATGTGACAGGAAGAGCAACTAACTACCCTTAGAATACTATGTGTTTCACTTATGAGTTTCCTTATTTTATAAAAGATGCTGAGGTCAGGCAAGGTGACCCACACCTTTAATCCCAGCACCTGGTAGGCAGAGGCAGGCAGAGGCTGTGAGCTTGAGGTCAGCATGGTCTACAGAGAAGGTGCCAGGACAGCCAGGGCTATACAGAGACCCTATCTCAAAAAAATAAAAAGAAAAGATGCTCATAAAATACCACTATTATTGATCATGTTAAAAAAAAAAAGTTCCATCATTTTCTACTATGCCAATAAAGAGAGTGCCAGAGTATTTAAAAATAACATATGCACTTACAGGAGCTAAAAACAAGAAATACCACTCAGATTTTCTACACTCTCCATTTATAGAGATATGTCTCTTAATATGTCTGCACATACACACCAATTCCAGCAAGCCTCATATATCAAACACAAATGTAAATCTACATAAAAGACACATTAGATTATATGTTTTTAAATACTCACAAAAATTTACTCAGAAAAACCATCTAGTGCCAGCTCCGGTGGCTCGATTCTGTCATTCCCAAATTTAGAAGGTGATAGCAGTTAGGTTCAAAATTATTCAAGGCTATCTTTATATATACAGCAAGTTTGAGACCAACGTGAGCTCAAACAAAGCAAAACAAAACAAACACTATTCGGTTTTTTTTATTATCAGTGACTGGAGGTCATGATGTTTCAGTAAGTACTTTTCGACTTTTCGATCTCAGAGCATCAATTACCTGCTTTCACATGCTAGCATTCCATACCTGTAAAGGTCTATCACATTCGGGAGGAAGGGGCTAGGTTGGCAAGTAGTCTACTATTAAACATACCTGGCACTCTACTTAACATCAAAGAGAGACATGTTTGGCATTTGCCTCCTCTAATTTATCGGTAGGTTTATGGAACACCTGCTGTCAGGCACTAAGCTAAGCACTGTAGAAACGTAATCTTATTTTAAGGATGAGGAAGATGAGGTTTAGAGAAGCTTCATCACTTACCTAAAATACATATTAAAGAATGAACTGTTAAAACCAGGTTTCTGATTTCAAAGGAACTCTACCCTTAACTAAAAGACACTTTAAAAGAGATGTGAAGGCCAGCTGCTAAGTTATTAACATGGACTATCCAATACTTATTTACCATTTACTACATATCTCACATCTTGAAAGCTTCCGTAGACTTTTGAAAGGTTCTTTGCCTTTGAAAAGCTCAAAGCCTATCTGAAAACTCAGACAACAGAAATGCTTTGCTTTGTTGACTTAAGGATTTATCAACAGGAATGGAGAGAGAGAGAGAGACAGAGAGGGAGAGAGAGAGAGAGAGAGAGAAGGATGGCTCAGAGGTTCAGAGCACTGGGTGCTCTTCTAGAGGACCCAGGGTTCAATTCTCAGCACCCACAGGGAGAGCTCACAACTGTCTGTAATTCCAGTTCCTGGGGATCCAACATCCTCTTCTGGCTTCCATTGCCACCAAGCACAAACATGGTACACAAGTAGTACACATACATACATGCAGGAAAAATACCATACACATAAAATAATTTTTAAAAGAAAAATAAAAACAGAGTGTCGCACAGATACATTTAATGCATGTTTCGTATCTTTCATATCTGTAATACCCTGGGACTCAAAGTCTTAGGACTATATTCAAGCACATCTAAAAACTACAGAAGCCAGTGTGAAAAAACAATTTTGACTAAACAAGATAAATTGACAGTATCATGTTTATCACAAAACCTTAAATGGTTTATATTTAGCTAACAATAATTATAAACTCAAATGTTTCTTCTTCAAAAAAAATCCATCTCCTATTCCCAGACTTACACAAACTGCTCATTCAGGTTTTCAGAATCTGTCATATTTATCCTAATAAGTGCACCTGTATGTGAGCACCCGTGTGACCCGTGTGATCATTTATATCTCCTTCATAAACCAAGTACGTAGGAGCCATACAAAGGCAAGGACAGTGGGACAGTCTGTCTTTATCATGCATGTTTACCTTTGCTTCCAGCACTTGTGAGCCCTTGCTGTGAGAAGTTCATATTATGAAAGGGATTAATGGATGAACACAGTAGAATGTCTTTTCTCCTTTTGTGTTCTTTTCTTTGGAGACAAGATCTCCTCCCTCTGTAGCCCACCTGACCTGAACGTGGGGTCCTCCTGCTTCAGCCTCCTAAACACCCGGTTTGGGGTAACATGCTAACACACAAATCTCTTCTTATGCCAACCAAAGAGAAGAGAACTCAGAATTTCTAAATCAAGAACAGTGAATCAAAGTTCCCGTTCTGCCTACACACTCATTTGTTGCCTTCATAATAATGCCATGCAGTATCACCCCTTCTTACCAGACTTAACAGAGTTAAGCACCTTCAAGCATGTGCTGCAGCACAAAAGCAAACCTGTTCCAAAAGAATTTCAAAAGAACGGATATAAAGATTTACAGTCCTCAAGCAAAGCGTTCATTTCATTACCAAACCACCAATTTGATCCAAGCTCCAAAGCGATATCTGAGGCCCTACAAAACACCTGCCTACTGTTAGTCTTCCAAGAACAGTATCGTGTCTCTGGTGTAGCCGGCCCGCAAGTCTGATTTCTGTCTTCTTGATGTCAGAGGAGGGGGAAACACAAAAGGAAGAAAGGAAGGAATAACCAACTAGTGATCTCTACTGAAGCTTCTAGCTGTGCATTTTCTGATGGTCACTACTTTCTCTTTATCATCTGGCTACAGAGAAACCCAGGACATTTTAACTTCCTCCTCATTTAGATTTGACTTTTAACAATAAAGCACTAGAAATTTAGAATTAATATGTAAATAACAAGGCAAGATTCCTACTCTGCTCAATGAGGAACCCCAAGAAACAACGGAAGGCAAAGTGGGTAGCCAGCCCATACAAGCAGCTCTCTACAGGATGTCTTCCAGCAAGTTCCCTGCATACTCCCCTCCCAGAAATGCCCCAACTGTCAACTGTCACCAAAACAAGCCACATGCAAAATCTCACTTTGCAAATACGTTACGTTCTTCCAGGGCCTCCAGGTTCTCACTGAACCAACAAGCTCCAACTGTTTTGGGTTTAGTCGGAGAGTTAAAAGTCCTGAGCCTAGTTCTGCCTATACTCACAGAAATTCACAAGTTAAGGATTTATATTAAAGCTATAAATGTAAATTTATATATTTATAAATATATGATATTTATAAAATATATATTCTACATATATTTATAAAATAATATAAAAATAAAAACTGGAGACACCTCAGCGATTAAAAGAACCCAGGTTCAATTCCCAGCACACACACTGCACCTCCAGTTCCACAGGATTCAATGCCCTCTTCTGGCCTCCAAAGATAGTATGCATGCACATGGTACAAATACCTACATGCAGGCAAAATACTCGTACACATAAAATAAGTAAATCAATCTTTAAAAAGCAAATTCTACCTACCTCAAAAATCTCAACGTATTAACTCTCATCCATTGATGCTCTTCAGATGAAATGGGATATAATGAAAACATAATGATAGCCCTTTGTGATCACGGAGCTCTAAGGTACAGTGCTCAAATCTGGTTTGAAGAAACAAAACCACGACAAAGCAAAACCTAGCAGTGAACTATAGCCATGTTCAGTCATTGCTTCCTTTGGTTCATTCTCAAAAAGCCACATGATTACATAGTAAGATTTATAACCTACTGCAAAACACAATCATGTAATAAAGACAAATTACTCCATGTAAAGAAAGCACTGTCTACTAGCTCCGCATGTGTTCACTGCTGCAGATAATGTATTTATTCAATTAAGGGAATGGCTAAGAAGGCAGACACTTCAGTTCCAGAGCCTGAATTTACAGAAGAAAGACCTGGAAGTCCTGGGTTTCACTTTAGATTCAGCAGGCAATAATGAGTATTGAACCTCAAAAACTTATTTTTTTTAAACTACAGTCTTAAACTTTAATTAATCACCATATTTGTTAATATTCAGCTACTGGGGAACACACTGTGATATTACTTAATATTAAATAACAAGTATTGCCGGGCGGTGGTGGCGCACGCCTTTAATCCCAGCACTTGGGAGGCAGAGGCAGGCGGATCTTTGTGAGTTCGAGGCCAGCCTGGTCTACAAAGCGAGTCCAGGACAGCCAGGGATATTCAGAGAAACCCTGTCTCGAAAAACCAAAAAAAAAAAAAACAAGTATAATTTTTAACAAAATGTCTCCAATTAGGCAAAACTGGTCATTTCATTCAGAAGTCACACGAATATTTAAGATGTAGATGGACATGGCGGTGCACACACGCCTGTAATCCCAGCACTTGGGAGGCCAGTGCAGGCAGATCTCTGTGAGTTTGTGGCCAGCCTGGGCTACATACAGAACAGCCAGGGCTAGGTAAAGAGGCTCTACCTCAAAAGTGAAGAGTAAATAAAAATTAAGGTGTATATCCCAAGTACAGCAAAACAGAAATAAGAATAACATAACATGGGGCTAGAGAGATGGCTCAGCAATTAAGAGCACTCACTGCTCTTTCAGAGGACCCAAGTTCAAACCCCAGCACCCACGTGGCAGCTCTGTCTGTAACTCCAGGATCCAACACCCTCACATAAATATACATACAGGCAAAACACCAATGCACATAAAATAAAGAGGTAATTTTTAAAAAGAGAGTAACAACACAATGTGGCACAAGAGTGGAAGTCAGGAAACCTGGACCGTGTCTGCCACCAACTACAGAAAACTTGCTCCTTGAGGTCATTTCTAAAACACAGGCTGAAGAAGGCTGCAATGTTCCTTAAGGTTTACTTATAAGACTTCTGGGTCATTCAGGAATTGGTAAAGCCTACTATTGTCTCCTGTCAAATCCAAACCAGAAAAATGCTCAATGGCCAACTAACTAAGTGACCCTGTTCACTTTTGTTTTTTGCAAATAGCAAAAAAAAAAAAAAGTATGTTAAAAGTCAAAGATTTTAAAGTAATTATGAAGCCGGGCGTGGTGGCTCACGCCTTTAATCCCAGCACTTGGGAGGCAGAGGCAGGCGGATCTCTGTGAGTTCGAGGCCAGCCTGGTCTACAAAGCGAGTCCAGGACAGCCAGGGCTGTTACACAAAGAAACCCTGTCTCGAAAAACCAAAAAAAAAAACAAACAACAACAACAAAAAAAAAACTTAAAGTAATCATGAATGGTAACAGGCACAGGTAATCATTTCTACAATCAAATAAAAACAATGAGACAAAACAAGTGTTAAAGAAACCAAGTGCTGAAAGGTAAAGGCAACAGGAATGAAAACACCGAAAATAAAGGCCTAATTTGCTATTTGCTTACTGTCAAATGAGCTTTTACAGGAAAAAGCAGGATAAAGTGTTTATTCTTTGTTATTTATAAGTTGTCAAAATAATAAACTGATGGTCTGCCATCTTCCAAAGCTGATGCCTACTTCTTAACCTTTTTTTTTTTCCTCTTTCTTTCTCGGTATTACTAAATCGTGTGATCTTGCTGACTTCTATGGAAATAAACAGGGTGATAATATATTCAGAATTTTTGGACATACTCCTGGATCCTGAGAACTTTTGAAACTTAAAAGATAACCATGTGGAATGCTGTCCTCTCAGTATGGCTGTTGCCCTCTTGAGCGCTCATGTGATGAGACTGCTTTTAAAAGACCCGCCCAAGTCCACCATGGAGTAAGGGAAGTAAGGGAAGGGTCCGAGAGGCCCCTTCCTCCCCAAGGATTTACAGACAGTTAACAATTGCAAAGAGATGGGGTTCACGAGGCTCTCCCCTCGGGAGTCCTTGCCCATAACCAAGGATTTGTAGACAGTTAACAGTTGCTGATAAGGGTGCACTGCCAGGACTGACAGCAGTTAACACTAGCGGGGGGAGGGCTCATCAGACTCCACCTCACCTCTAAGGTCCCTCCCCGCCAAGGAGTTACAGACAATTAAGTATGCTGGAGGAGGAGCTGGATGACAGTTGCTGGACTACAAAGGCTCACAAGGTCCCCCAGGATTTACGGACAGTTAACAGTTACTAGGAGAGATTTTTTTTTCCTTCAGCACCCATACCCAAAGGCCTAAGCTTCTGTAAGTAGTAGACCAATTTCACTAGTTCCCAAGCTCCACTTGGGTGGAGTTCTTTCCTATAGGGAGTGAGTAGACACATGGCCAGTTTCCTCAAAAGAAGTTTACACGCATAATAAGCTTAACAAAATTTCAGGCTCTCAGAAACCTATCATTTTGAACGGAGAACAAGAAAGCAGCTCCAAGAAACTCGAATACATTGGAGAAATATGGCACCCCAGGCACCACCACACACAAAAAGCTTCTTTCCTCTTCCCTAGAACCAGGTGTTCCAAATCTCCTGGATCCCTTCAGGATAGAGAAGGGTACACGTACACAGAGAAAGATTGATGAAACCACCACATGCAGAGGGTTAGGGCGAGATAACAGATAAGAACATCCTCTCCGGAATTACCTGCTGAAAAAACCATTCCACATTTTAGGGTTTCCAAAAACAGCTGTGGAATATTAGTAGTGAAGGACATTTGGGGAGCTGGAGAGTCAGCTCATTGGTAAAAAGCGCTTCTATGTGTTTGATTCCTAGCACTCTACCGGGCAGCCCAAACTGCCTGGAACTCCAGCTCTAAGGGATTTGACTCCCTCCTTCTGGTCTCCAAGGACATTAGCCTAGCATATACACGGTAAACACACACACACACACACACACACACACACACACACACACACACACACACACAATTCTTTCAATTTAAAAAAATACTTTGACAACTTAATATGCTTTTGATTGTTCGCTTGTTTGAGAGAATTATCACTGTGTAGTGCTGGTTGGCCTGGAACTGGCTATGTACACCAGTCTGTCCTCCAGCTCAGAAATCTGCCTGCTGCTGCCTCCCAAATGCTGGGGTTAAAGACATGAACCATCATGCCAGCCAAAATACAATCTTAAAAATTGTTTTAAGTTCGCTAGTAGCCCAGTAAGATGGTGCAGCAAGTAAAGCCATTTTTGCCTTGCAAGCCATAACATATAACATGTGTGAGCACATGTACTCTATACACTCACACACACATAACAAAAATTTTAGAACTTTTTTGTAGTTATTCCTCATGTAAAGATCACTAAGTCACAAGCCTGGCAACCTAATTTGATCTCCAGAACCCAGGTAAAAGTGGGAAGAGACCTTTAATCCCAGCACTCGGGAGGCAGAGGTAGGCGGATCTCTGTGAGTTCGAGGCCAGCCTGGCCTACAAAGTGAGTCCAGGACAGCCAGGGCTACACAGAGAAACCCTGTCTGAAAAAAACAAAAAATAAAAGAAAATAAAAAGTGGAAAGAGAACTGGCTTCCACTAGGTGCCCTCTGGCCTCCACACAGGTATGAGGTGTGCACACACACACAAAAAGTAAGAGCGATACAAACTGCAACCTGAAACTCAGCAGTAAGAAGCTGAAATGAAGGTATTAAATGCGCAGACAGCAACACACAGAAGGGGTCACTAACCCATGTGCTTGGAGGAAGTGAACAGGGAGTTGTGGTCTCACTAAAGCCTGTAAACGGGGCCAGTGCAACAAGCAGAAAGTTTCACTGTTTGAAATGCACAGTGCTTGCATCTGTCAGAGTACATGGTATATAGGGTGGCTGGGGGCGGCACACCATGGGCAGAGACCAGGAGGCCCTGGATCCCTGGGAGCTGGAGTTACAAGTATCTGCGTGACACCCAGCTAGCCCACTAGGGTGATATGAGTCCTCGAGATGACACAGAAGGCAGCCTCTCTAGCTCCCAGGAAGTGCCATGTTGGAGAAGAGAACGTGAGGAGGTGTGACTGAAGTTGGGACAGTTGGTAAGGGGGGGGGCACTGAGGACACAGGAGGAAGGGTCGAGTGGCCGGAGTTAAGGCACTCACATCAGCTGCTGCTGCTGCATAACGACATAGTAAGAGACCTTACAAGGTTTGAAGTTTAGACTCAGGGCAAGCAGAACTTGAATGTCACTTTAAGCCAAGTAAGCACAGGAATGAGATCTGCACTTAGAACAGTAAGTCTGCCAGCAGCATGAAAAAATGGATGGCAGAGGAATGATGGAGAAGCTGCTGAAACTGATAACTTGCTCTCACTTAAAACGTTAATACTACCCACAAGCGGCACTTACCACAGGCAGTTAAAAGTGTATGCATCTCTTGTGTGTGGTTGCGCACCAGAGGCAGAGGCAGGTGGCTCCCCGAGTCTGAGGCCAGACAGTGAAACCTCATCTCCAAAACAGCCCACGTCTCTCCACCTGCAAACATCAGGCCCATGCCGTTCTCTTTCTCTTGGTTTGTGTTATGATCACATCACTTGAAAACATCCCCCCCCCCTTGACTTTGCTGACTCAACCCTCGTTTTCTCCAGATCCCTAACTCGGTATTACCCTAACAGTCCTCTGGTCAGTTCTGGCATTCACTGCACCCATCCCCAGCTGACCCCATGGACAGGAAACCACACTGAACACATCACATCTTCTCTGTTACGATAGCCATGACAGAGACAAAGAAAACGAGGCTACACGCTAACTTGCTAAAGGCCACAAAATGTCTTAAATGCTAACCCAGGATTCAAATGCATGGCTGGAATCACAAAGTTTATTGAGGACAGATTATAATGGCCTCTATTTTATCTCTGATGTCAAGACCATCTGGTACAAATATATAATAAAATGAGATGGGAAATCTGAGGAGAATAAAGTCTGAAACAACCTCATGAAAAATAGAAGCATTAATCAGTAAAATACTGAACCAGGCAAAATTAGGGACTACTAAAACAGAAGGAAACAGGTATGTTCATGTCTCTGAGCCAACTGTGATACTTCCCTTGGTGCAGAGGAAAAGAGCAAAGAAGGTACACAGACTAATGGCTCGGAACAATGGGTGGGCTCAGACAATTTTGTCCTGTTGTACAGTACTGAGTACTGTGTAGACGGATTTGATGTCAAGCCTTCAGGAAAAGGATTGCCTAGAGGCATCGATAAGCAAAGGACAGGACACACTGGGTCAATGACAGTGTTCTTAGAAAACCACATCCTCCCAGACGTCAGCAGTGCTAAATGGAAACCTAGCTGTGGGTGGTGGCCACACCTTTGATCCCAGCACCCTGGAGCCAGAGGCAAAAAGATCTGAGTTTGAAGCCACCCTGGTCTACTGATAAGTTCCAGGACAACCAGGTCTACAAAGAGAAACCCTGTCCCAAACCACCAGAGAGAGGGAAACACGCTGTAACCGAGGTTGGGTTCCCGTCAGACATCAGGTAACAGACCATGAAGGCAGAAAGTGCAAAAATTTACAATGTGAGGAACCCAAAAACCAGCAAGGATAAAATGGACCCTGTGTTGTTGATGCCCAAGGACTGACATTTTACCAGTGAGGGACATTGCTGCCAGGGGACAGGCTGGAAAATCGAAGTGCATCAGTGAGGTGACTGGCTACCTGGGAAGACAGTGCCAGGTCAACCTGCAGAGTCTTCCTATGCCAAGACAGGCTGTCTGTCACGCATGCCAAGAAACACTGCCGTGAGGGAAGCAAATCCAAAAGGCCTAGCAGCTGAGCTGAATTAGGGCAGAAGCAAGAGGCAGAGACCTTGGCAGTTATCACTGTTGCCCTGGGGCAATGCTCTGGCAGCTCCCAGCTAAGCGCCACAATGTTGCTAAGAGTGAAGCAAGATCTAGAATATTTCACATTCATCATCTCATTTATTCCACGCTTGGCATTTATAAGGAAGGTTTACGATTCCAATATGTAGACCATGAAGAAACCGAGAGACAGAGGTAAAATGAAGTGTGTGCGGTCACACCGTGGGCAGCAGAGCCAGGGTCCACTCCAGAATGATCTCACTCCAAATCCACGCTTTTATGAACTGACAGAAACGACTGTGAGCTTAAAAAAAGACAGATGAGATGGGAATGAAACCGGTTACATGGTCTCAGCACGCCACGGCCACCGCCCAGAATAAGACAGAGGAACATTTGCTTCGGCTGAAATGAGCTTCCACCCAGCACAGTGGCAACCTACCAGACCAGCAGAGCTCATCGCTGCCGCGAGCCTCCAGCTGGCGGCTTCCCTCTCCATCACCGCTTTTCCTTCAGCTCTCCTCACAGTTATTTTAACTGTTTCCTCCCTTTCACTTAATCTGACTCGGAGCAATTCCAGAGTATTTTGATATTCTACATGACACTTGAGTGTAGGGTAAACAGTGCACGATACCAAACTTGACCTACAATACTGTCTCTGGGCAGGAGTCTGCGCTGAGTCTTCAGCTTCTCTGTCCAAGTATAGCCACTTAGGCTGCACACTAAGTCAACTGCTTAGAATAAACAGAAAAGGAAGAAAAGAACGCACCCAGGCTTCTCCGTCCTCTTTTCTCTGTGGCCTAGAGAGGGGGAGGACAAATGCTGGGCAAAGGCTAAGAAAAAAAAGAATGGAGTTATTTTAAGGGATCCCAGACTGATCTCAACTTCATTATCCTCCTGCCTCAGCCTCCCAAGTTACACCAAGGGATTACAGGCCTGTGCCACCCCGCCCAGCACTTCTCTGCCTATCTCCGCCATGAAGAGTCCCTTCCTGAAGATCGGCCTCAGAGTACACAGTCAATGTGCACAAAGGCAATGCTCTATTTCAGGCGCTGGGGAACCTTTCAGATTGGTTCCCAAACCAACTCCGGTTGCAACCAGCCTGGGGGAGGGGAGGGGGAGAAAGCCAGGGCTCCAGACTCTGCAGACAAATAAGGCAACTCTGAGAAAGCTCAAGGCGCGAATCAGAAGTTGACAGAGAGCTTCTGTAAGAGTCCCAAGAGGAGGTTTCACTGCCAAATTCAAAAAGAGCTATTCACCCCAGGAGAGGATCTCTGTAAACGGGGGACGAGGAGAACCCAACCCAGCAGAAATTCCTTGTCCTTGTAGAGATTGCCTTTTAAACAACATATAAAATAGTGATCACAAGCCGGGCGGTGGTGGCGCACGCCTTTAATCCCAGCACTCGGGAGGCAGAGGCAGGCGGATCTCTGTGAGTTCGAGACCAGCCTGGTCTACAAAGCGAGTCCAGGACAGCCAGAGCTACACAGAGAAACCCTGTCTCAAAAAAAAAAAAAAAAAAAAGTGATCACGTTTTCTTTGAGCAGCAAGCTGAGTCTAAATAGAGGTTCCCTCTGATGCAAACCAAGTTATAATAAAATTAGCCACAATTAGAAAAAATGTTAACATACAATGAAGATTTAAGAAGGTAATGAGGCTGGGAGTGGTGGCTAAGGCCTTTAATCCCAGCACTCGGGAGGCAGAGGCAGGTGGATCTCTGTGAGTTCAAGCCCAGCCTGGTCTACAGAGTGAGTGCCAGGACAGCTAGGACTACACAGAGAGACCCTGTCTTGAAAAACCTTAAAAAAAAAAAAAAAAAAAATGAGATAAATAAGAAATAATCCTTTAAACTGGGTGGTGGTGGCACATCTCTTGTGAGTTCAAGTCCAGCTTGGTCTACAAAGTGCGTTCTAGGACAGCCAGGGCTACACAGAAAAAAAAAGAGGGGGGTCCTTTAAAAATGTAACAAAAGGGGGCTACAGAGATGGTTCGATAATTAAGAGCACTGGCTGTGCTTCCAGAGGACCTGGGTTCCATTCCCAGCACCCACATGGCGGCTCACCACCATTTTTAACTCCAGGGGATCTGACACCCTCCTGTGGCCTCCGAGGGCACTGTACCACTCTGGTGCACAGCTCTACATGCAGGCACAGCACCCATACACATACCATAATATTTTTTTAACATAAGAAAAAGTCAAAATACATTATATTACAAACTCCAGGTAATACCTTCAAAATGAGGATGATAAATGCAAACAAAGCAAGTCGGAAAACCGGCTGCAGCTGGTTTCAAGACTCGGGAGTCACAGGTCTACACTGTCAGGCCACATTTTCAGGTGTAGATAGCTTTCTATTTAGGGAGAAAAAAGGAAGCTGACACTCTCAGTTTCTCTTTTTTAACTTCACTCTTTATCTTTTCCATGTGGGCTAAAGGACGGAATGTTAACTTTATTTTTCAGCTGTTGTACTGTTTTGTTGGAGACATAGTGTCTCACTGACTCGGTACTCACAGGGCACTGCAGACTGGCCTCAAAGTCACGGCGGTTCATGCTGGGGAGATGGATCAGTGGTTAAGAGCACTGACTACTCTTCATAAGGACCTGGGTTCAAATCCAGCACCCAAATGGCAGCTCATGCCTGTAACTCCAAGATCTGACACCTTCACACAGACATGTGTGTAGGCAAAACATCAATGCACATAAAAAGAAAATAAATACATTTTTTTAAATGTTAAAAAAAATTGTGGCAGTTGTACTGAGAGCATACTCGAGCCATAACACCAGTCTTTTTAATAATGCATTTACAGCAGAACAATTTAAGTGGATACTGTTAAAATCTAGGTCAAATTAGAGGCTATTTTTAAATGGGGGGGAAGTACATACGATTAAAGTAATACTCAACAGCACCTAAAAGAGAGGGAAGTGTTCTACTTTCACGTATGAATTCATTTCTGACTTGCCATTTTTATAGCCCGGGTCACTCACTGTAATGGAAGTGACTAACTCACACAAAGACAGAAAAAGGATGGTAAGACTGGGAATACCCCCAGATGACTTTAAGGGTAATTTCTGGGCCAGCGACATGACTCAACACTTCAATAAATCACTTCCTGCCAACGTGCCAAACTGGGTGGGATCACGCATGGCAGAGGGGGAGAACAGACTCTGGCGGGTTGTTCTCTGACCTCCACACACATGTGGCACATGAGTCCTGACACCTGTTCCTTGAACAAGAAGAGTATTTTTCTTCCAATGGGGGGTGGGAAGGGAAAAGACAATGATGGCAAAGGGTGGGGGAGATGTCCTGAGACACCATGGACACAGGGAAACACACACTTCCTGAGGCCATTCATTAAAAAATCAACTATCAGCCAGGCATGGTGGTGCATGTTTAATCCCAGCACTCAGAAGGCAGAGGCAGGCGGATCTCTGAGTTCGAGGCCAGTCTGTCTACAAATTGAGTCTAGGATAGCCAGAGCTGTTACACAGAGAAACCCTGTCTCAAAAAGACAAAAAAAAAAAGACAGACAACAACTATCAAGGACTGCTCCAGGTGACCCAACTATGCTGCCTAAATACTATGTCCACCAAAGGAAACAATGACTTTCAAGAAAATGGCTAACTGACTTCAGGCCTGCATCATGACATTTACAAGAGTATTTTCTCATGCCAAACTCAAGCATGTTCCCAAAGACTAGTGGGCTCCAACAAATAGGAACCACATGAAGAGACTAGACAGACCAATATGAACATCAACCAAAAAAAATGGACTGAAAATCAATGTGTTAAATCCATCAATTAGCTAAAAATAACTCACAAATTACTTTTTTGAGAAGTGCTAAATCCTAGCTCCCAAGAGGCAGAGGCGGATCTGTGAGTTTGAGGCTAGCCTGGTCTATAGAGAGAGTTCCAGGACAGCCAGGGCTACACAGGGAAACCCTGTCTTGAAAATAAAACCAAAACTAAAAAAAAACAAACAAAGGAACTGAAATAATTGAAACTATCAGGCATGTGCTCTTCCCTTCTTATCCACAGTATCTTTCGCCTGGGCAAGGTGATACATATCAGATCTCAGCACTAGACAGATGCAGGCAGGAGGGTCAGGAACCCAATGCTATCCTCTGCTACACAGCTTCTAGCCTGGGCTACATGAGATTGTCTCAAAAGAAAAAGAAAATGGCTTTGTGTTCCTACAGACATGCCCTTCCTGCTTGCTGTCCCGCCTTCCCCATGACAATGGTCACAACCCCAGCTGGAGCCTGGGTCACAGTCTTAAGCCTCGGAAGACATCTATTAAAGATCATGAAGACAACCGGGCGGGGTGGCACACACCATTAAGCCCAGCACTCGGGAGGCAGAGGCAAGCAGAAGTGTGAGTTCAAGGCCAGCCTGGTCTACAAAGTGATTCTAGGACAGCCATGGATACATAGAGAAACCATGTCTCAAAAAAAAAGGGGGGGAAGGAAGGAAGAAAGGAAAGAAAAAAAGAAAAGATCATGAAGCCTTCTGAAGTGGATAAACACATTGCAAATCATGTGAGAGCCACAGGTCAGGGGCAGAAGGCTGTGGTTTGAATATGGAATGTCACCCACTGGCTCACGTGTTTGTACACTTAAGTCCCAGCTGGTGATAATATGTGGGAAGGCTGTGGAGCCTTGCTGGAAGAAGTCAGTCACTGGGGTTGGGCTTTCCTGTCTGATCCTGCATCGTGTCCCTGCCACCATACTTTCCCTGCCTGCTGTCATGCTCTCACCATAATGGACTCTATCCTACGTACACAAGAAGCCAAAATAACCCCCTTATTTCTTGGTGGTGGAGGGGAGATCGACATCAAGGTAGAAAAGGAGAAAATTTCCCTACCTAAAAAAATTTTAGTGATTACATATAAAGAAGAAATTATTTTAATAAAGAAAACCATCTAAGGAGCCACTGAACAGACACTGTGTTCTGCTTAAATACAGAACAGGTGGGTATAGCAGCATACATACACCTTTAGTTGTGGAGGAGTGGGAGACAGGGAGGGGAGGCCAGCTAGGGCCAGATGATCACTTGAGTTCAACCCCTAATACCACACACACTCACGAGTCATGCTGGTGCACACCTTTGTGTGGGGATTCAGGGTGGGAACAGGAGGACTGCTTTGCGGCCAGCCTGGGACCCAGGGGAGGAAAGGGAGAAGGGCTGAGACCAACTGGACTAAGAAGAGGGCGCATGAGCAGGGTCGATGTACTCTGCAGAAGCCAATAAAGCGACTCACGCCTGCACGACAAGTTTCCCACAACAGAAATCCTAACTTCTGCCTGGGCCAAGGATATAAAATCTACTAGCTCCTGTATCTTCCAGGTCTCAAGCAGTTGAAATAAATGTCTCAATTCAGTACAGGTAACTTTGCATGCTCATAACTAGGCTAGCAAGAAGGGCAATCAATGCATAAGTTCTCAAGGTAACTGAGGACAGTCAAATCTAAAGTTCCGACTGAGTTTGGCAATAATAAAACCACACACTCTCTGTGCCAGGCCCTATACTAGACGCGATCAAACCAATCCACCAAGAAGCAGCTAACTAACCCTCCGCTGCAAAGCACCTATGCACGGTCAGCATCCGAAAGCAGCCTGGCAGAGCTCAGAAGGGCTGCTCCAACATCCTCACACTCACTCTCTACAATGCTTTAACCACTTCCCAGAGTGTACTCTCGTTGTTGCTGCTGATGCTGTCTGGGTTTTTTGAGGCAAGTTCTCTTTATGTAGGCCCGGCTGTCCTGGAGCTCACCACACAGTGACCTCAGAGAGCCGACCGCCTCTGCCTCCAGCATGCAGGAATTAAAGCTGTGCGCCACCAGGCGCAGCAATCAAGTGCCCTGTCGACGGTGGAACCCGAAAGCACTGCAAGGAGACAGACATGAAGGCATGGTGGTCTCCATAATAAAATTGCTGCAAGTGCACAGCACAGTGAAACCCTAAGAGCTGAACCTCAGACATATCAATGACATGACCTGACCCACAGCGAGGCATTCTTCATCCGATGGAAGCTCAGAATGAAGTTGCAGGCACTGGGCCTGAGGCAGGTGGGGCCTCCAGGCCTGTGTCAAGGAGCAACCTTCAACCACTGATCTCTCATCCTTTGACCAGAACCTCAGCTAGGCCTCAAACCCGTGGGGGAACTCCCCTGATCAGTATTACTAGAATTTTATGTTAGCCACTAGTGAAATAAAAGATGTCAACATCTTAACGTTTCTAAAGAACGTAAACTATATTTAATTTTACCTGTCTTGGATTCGCCAAGCCATTGCTTTAAACTGCATGGCAACGCCTTGGAAAGCTGCTGAGGTGGAGCGGGAACTGTCTGCCCCTTACAACTGCCACACCACCCTCTGTGGCTAAAAACTCTAATACACACAAGCTGCTGTTCTATATCTAGTTAACAAAACCTTATTTTTTTAAAAAATAAGTATTTTTCTGAGGCAAAAAATAACCATGAGCCTATTAGATTGAGCATAGCAAACACCACCCGCCAACGGCCAGTGTTGAGATGGTCATGACACACTGCTGTGATTATCATCAGGCTGTCACTAGCTCAGCTTGTGAACTGTATCCAATAATCAAGAGACTTCTATTCCTGTTATGTTAGTACAATATGCTGTGTGTGTGTACACAACATGGAGGTTCCCTGAAAATAATCATAGTAAACTATCTGCACGCCCATTGTTACTGCAGCACTACTCACAAGAGCTAAGATGAACAAATGGAAAAAATGTGATAAATTACTACAATAAAGTATTTAACCATAAAGGATGGGATCTTCTCCTTTACAGCAAAAGAGATGGAACTGAAGCATATTATTTTAAATGAAGCTAGACACAAGAAGAAAAAATACAGTATGTTCTCTCTCATACACATAAGCTTTAAAAGGCAGACTTCAATAAAGCATCGTAAAGAAAGTCAGGCAAGGAAGCATACGCCTTTAATCCCAGCACTTGGGAGGCAGAGGCAGGCGGATCGCTCTGGTCTACAAATTGAGTCCAGGGCATGACAGCCAGAAGGACACAGCAAAACCCTCTCTTGAACCCCCCTCCCCCCTCAAGAATCGTAATCAACTGAAACTGAGAAGCAGGGGATAGATCGGATGGTTACAGGGAAGTTGCCCTGATCCACACCCAGTACACCTGTATGGAACCACACAGATCCTGTTGGTTAATATTAATATGCTAATATTAAAAACTTAAAATTTTAAAGGAGAGATATTATTCAGGTTCCCTGAAACTCTTAAGCTACTAATTTATTTTTTTTATTGTGGTAAGAACCCTGAAAATGAGATCTATCTTTCCCCAAAAAATAAATAAATCAATAAAAAGAAAAAAAGTTTTCATTTTAATCAGTTCCTCTATAATTTACTTACTATTAAAAATTAAAACATGCTATTAAAATTTAAAACACCATTTCCTTTCATTTGCAAGTTTCTGAAAACCAGAAAATCTTTTCTACATTCTAACCAATACACTCAAAATTCTATTTAAATTCTTCCAAGTTACTGTGTGTGGTGGTTTGAATATATATGGCCCCCACAGACTCCTGTGTTTGAATGCTTGGCCATAGGGAGTGACACTATTAGGAGGCGTGGCCTTGCTGGAGGAGGTGTGGCCTTGCTGGAGGAAGTGTGTCACTGTGGAGGTGGACTATGAAGTCCCATTTGCTCAAACATATAAACACAGTGTCCTTCTGTCGTCTGCAGATCCAGATGCGGAACTCTCACTTTCTTCTCCAGCACCATGCCTGCCTGCATCCCACCATGATGAGAATGGACTAAACTTACTCTGAAACTGTAAGCTGGCTCCAATTAAATGTTTTCCTTTAAGAGAGTTGTAGTGGTCATGGTGTCTCTTCACAGCAATTAAACCCTGACTAAGACACTATGCATCATCTCAGACTTGAAACCCCTGAAGAACAGAGGAATACATGAGACTCAACAGTGCTCCTTTGGCTCAAATCAAAGTATAACAGCAGAATGAAGCCACTCACATACATTCACACTGCACATTCTTTACACATCACTGGTGACAAGTTTGGAAGATATCTCTGATACCGTACTTTTTAATTATTAAACATTTATTAACAAATACACTTATTTATAATAAATACACTTACTACTATTCCTATAAATTCCTACAACCCCTATGAATGCCTACAACCCCTAAGACCTGACCACTAAACCTATTGATAACTATCATAACTATTTTTATAAGGATACAGTCTCTGGGGCAGGTCCTCAGTCGTCAGGAACACAGTCTCTGGGGTAGACTCTTTAATGCACTTAGCAGTCCTTTTTATTCTGGAATATCTCAGACGCAGGTTCATCAGGGTAAATTGGCTATGGCAGTCTCACCTTAAATAAGGCTTGAGGCTTTCTTCTCTCTGGGAGACCTCAGCATCAGTAGGCCAACTTATTTCCTTCGTATCAGCAACTCTGCCGCTCTGCCTCAGTCTTTAAAGCTGGCCACAGTTCCGTTCAGGCCACTGTTCCGACAGGTCAAACCCCTCTAGGCAAAAGCTGAGCCACAGGGTTTAGTCCTTGGCCTTTTGCTGTCTTGCTGAGGCTTTATCTGCTCACCAGCTTCCTTCTGCCTCAAGGAGATCTGGCCATTGGTCTACCAGCACTTTCTCCAGCAGTACTCTCGGAGCTCTCTAGTATCAGGAGCCCTTAGCACGCAGCTCTCTGGGCTCATCCATTTGCCCTTAAATAGGATTGCTCCTTGTTCCACCTGCTTCAGCTTAATTTGGGCTCTGCCCACTTAGCAGCTGAAAACAATGCCAGGTCATAAAGTCTTTCCTTGTCTCACCTGGCTTCAACCTTGTTTTTCAGTCCAAAGAGACTCCCCTCGTTTCATGTGACTTCATCCATAAGCTGATAAGCTAATTGCTCACAGAGAAGTTGATCTTCATTCCCCAAATTAAGAGACTGTATCAGAAACCCAGATATTCACTAAATCTAACTTATATTAATCTATCAACACCTACATATCCCCAATACCAAAAAGTAAGAAAAACAAACCACAGAATTCGTATCATACATAAATTATCCAGAGGAACGGTTGCACATGACAGTCTGCTGAATGACATTAATAACAGGAAAAAACAGGCTAAGGTTTCAGCCCCAACTGGCTCTGCCATCATCATCCCCTATCCCTACCTCAGATGGCCTCTCAGAAGGATCCCATCTGGGGCAGATACACGCAGAAATTGCAGGCCATTGGAACTGCACAGCTCTTGCTTCATTCTCATCTCCCCTTGAGATAACCACCTCTGTTAAAGCCAGAAACACCCCCTGTTTGTTTCCAGATATCTCAATTTTGCCTGCCATTCTCTCTCCACTGATAATGATGCCTGTGTTCTTCTGCCCAGCTGGAAAGCCACTCTAGCCTCCGGAGAGACATTTTCGCTTATGCCCAGGGCTCAGGAAACCCTTTTCCTCCAGGGGAGGGAGTTTACCACTTGACATCAAGGTAAAGGTCTTCACAGTTCTTTTGGCTGTGAACTGCTGTGATCTCTAACCTCCAACAAGCTGCATGAAACAAGTCAGCCTCCTTCTCAACAAGTGTGTAAGTGTGCAATGTCACGAAAGCCTACTGCGAGCACCTGACATGCCGATCTTAGCACTAACCCTCTTACATCCATAAAACTGCATTTCCTCTGCCCCAGGCCCATGGCACCCAGCTCCAGCCCCAACCCTAAACCTAAGTCAAAAGTATAAGTAAAACTTATTGAAGACCAAGAAGACCAAGGAATTTACTGATGAAAATCACAGCCTTAATATCAAATGAAAACACATTTTTAACAGCCTCAACAACAGATGTAAAATGAAAGAAAGTTAAAAAAAAAATAGCACTGAAGAAAACCCTTTAGGCAAGGCATAGCATATACCCAAATACTGGGGAAAATATTGAGAAACAAAATTAAAGCCAGAGTAGGAGCTTAGTATTCCATGCCTTATTCACCAGGCATTGATGCATTTTAACTTCTGAATTACCATTTTATGAAAATATTTGAAAAGCAAATATAGAAATGTATTTAAGCATGAAGTGAAATTCACAAAGAATCAATAAAAAGTTTTTTAAAATTAAAAAAAAAGAAATGTATTTAAAATGAAAGGGGAAATGTTAAAATACTTTCAAATACACACTACTGTTGAACTGAAGCTATGTACTTTAAAATGATTCCCAAGCACCAGGCATGGTGGTCCTTGCCTTTAGTTCCAGCACTTGGGAGGCAGGGGCAGGCAGATCTCTGTGAGTTGAAGGCCAGCCCAGTCTACAGAGTGAGTTCCGGGACAGCCAGAGAAAACCTTAAAAACAAAAACAAAAAATGATTCCCAAGCTACCATCTCAAAGAACTCAAATATTCCTGTTTTGTAGTCTACTTTGATACCTAGAATTTTCAAACTGACATCATAGGTTTTAATATTCATAGATGTAATTATGAGTGTTTTTCCCGAATTTATTCATGTGCACCACCTGCATGCCTGGTGCCTGTGGAGGTCAGAAGAGGGCACTGGATCCCCCAGAACGGGAATTAGCTGTGAGGCACCATGTGGGTGCTGGGATTCAAACCTGGGTCCTCTGCAAGAGCACCCAGTGCTCTTAACCATTGAGCCATCTCTCCAGCCCTGAACCCTTAACCAAGGTATGTTTTAAACATTCATATTCAATGGATTGGCTTGTACTCCAATTTTAAGGTTTCATTCAGGGCAAATGTAAATAATCTACTGAGAGACCAAGCATCTAATTTGTACATTATTGGAAACTGTCACAACAAAGAAAGCTTGACTTTAAAAACCACTAGCATAGTTAAGAGATTGCACTTCAAATCATGTTCCCTCTGTTAGAATTAAAACACACCTGGACTATTACATGTATACAGACTGGATCCTGCAATTCTCACTTAAGGGAAACAACTACTCAGAAGTTTCCTAAATGAACTCTACTGCTTGCTCCAAGTGTCACTTTGAGGGTGGATGAGACAGGGCTCAGTCTTTAAGTCAGACTCGCCTGGATCTCATGGGGAAGGTGTGATGTCCCCAGGCTGTTCCCAACTCACAGTAATCCTCCTGCTTCAGTTTCTGAGAGTACTAGATTACAGGCAGGTACAAGTCGTGCCACACTTTCTTTCAGTCTTTTCTCCCGTATTTCCTTCTTATTATTTTCTTTTTATTTTTTTATTGGGGGAGGGGGCTGTCCACAGAAGCCAGAAAAGGTGTTGGATTTCCTGAAACTGGAGTCACAGACGGTTGTGGGGCTACCATGTCCGTGCTAGGATACAAACCTAGGTCCCTCTGCAAGAACAGCAAGTGCTCTTAATCACTGAGCCATCTCTCCAGCCCCCCTTCTTCCTTCTAAATGGAAGCTTACGTCATTTTTCTATAAGCAGTACCACTTTTGCATCAGATTTCCACTTACCAACAAAATCACCTGGTAACACGCTTGTCGTATCTGGCAGTATTCATATGTCACTGTTATACTATGTGCACACTGTGTATATGTGAGTTTGCCAGCATGCATGTGAAGTCAGAGGGCAATCCTTAGATGATTTTCTTTTCACTGTTGGTTCCCAGATTCAAACTCAAGCAGTTCACACAGCTAACATTTACCCATGGAGTCATCTCACCAGGCCAAGTCTATCTCCATTCTAGAACTAAACAACAAGCCAATGAGATGACTTAGGAGGTAAAGGCATTTAGCACCAAGGCTGAGAACCTGAGTTTGATCCTGGGACCCAAATGGTAGGAAGAGAGGGGCTTAGAGTTAGGCATGTATGCACACGAAGTACATAGAAGGAAATGAAATAAAGTCAGCAAACAGGGCTGACCTACATCTCCCGAGGGAAATGTTTTACTTCCTGTGTTGAAATAACATGCCAATGGCTACCAAGGAAACACACTTTATTAATTTATATAGGCTCACATTAATATAGATATGAATTGTGAAACATATTTATAAAGATGTGGACTGCATAATTACACTTGAGGACATAGCCACTGTTAGGAATTTACCACGGTGCAAATTTCATCCCTTCCACCTCCTTCCACCCACGTAAGGTACCCCTCAAAGCACCAGCAGCTCATTACTGCACGTCAGCAACACACTGACTACTGAAGAAAGCCTGTTCCAATCACCAAATGCACAAGGAAAGCACAGCAGCTGCTTTTAATATAGGATATAAGTGTTCACAACCTGCCAGCCCTTCAGCTCTCCTTTCAGCACTCGCTCCACCCACCACTCCCCATTTAAAACATTCTTGCTAAAAAAAAAAAAAAAAATGAGTTCAAGGAAAGAAAATCAAATTTTGGAGGTAAAAATGTCAAAGTCTGGGCAGGATGTGCAGCTCAATGGTTGGTAGTGGCCAGAGAAGCTCCACAAGCCATAGGCCACCAACAGGTATCACAGACTAGCATGAGCTACCATGACAGTGGCCTGGGGAGTTGTTTTGAAAGCCTTTTCTAGTCAGGTAAAGATGGGATTCTTGCCGGGCGTTGGTGGCGCACGCCTTTAATCCCAGCACTTGGGAGGCAGAGGCAGGCGGATCTCTGTGGGTTCGAGGCCAGCCTGGTCTACAAAATGAGTCTAGGACAGCCAGAGCTGTTATACAGAGAAACCCTGTCTCGAAAAACCAAAAAAAAAGATGGGATTCTTGACTTCACCACAGAAAAGAATTTCAGGATGAAACTGAGTGAAGCAGATGTTTCTCAGAAAGGGAATTGAATACTGGCTTAAGTATAAAGGCTAACTGAAAGAAGTGTGGAGAAAAACTAAATCGCAGCCAAGGGTGGATATGAGCTGCTTCTTCAAGAATCAATCGAGAGTCTCATTTAAATGTCTTAACGGTAGCCATCTACATAATTTGGTGGCTCTCAAGTAACATCTCAAAGTGCTTTAAGAACCATTTCCTAGCCAAGCAGTGGTGGCACACACCTTTAATCCCAGCACTCAGGAGGCAGAGGCAGGTAGATCTCTGTGAGTTCAAGGCCAGCCTGGTCTACAGAGTAAGTTCCACGACAGCCAGAGGGAGGGAGGGAGAGAATCATTTCCCACTTTTGGTCAACGAGATTGAGATCGAGATCATAAGATGGTGCTGTGGGTATGAATACAGCCTGACAGGGTGAGTCAGGTCATGGGTGCACACATAACGCCCTTACTGTAAATGGACTTCTTAATTCCTAGAAGACTGTAGGTTTACAGCTAGGAAAGGTCATAAATGCATGGCTCATGGCTGTTTAACATTCTTCTTTGAAACATCTCTACATAAAAGAAATAGCCCCTCATGGACAAGGCCCATAGCAAATGCCGACCAGCGCACTACAATTCTCAGCTGTTTCCCTTCCCACGCCATCTTTTTAGGTTTCCCTTCTTGCCTCAGTCAAGTTAAGCTCTTGACTAGCATATGCAAGGCCCTGAATTTGATCCTATGCACCGCAATAAATAAAATATTTTTAAACCAAGTTTCAAGGCCAAATTCTGTAAGATAAGTCAGAGTAAAAGACATTCATTACTACACAGGGATTATGTACCGGGTAATATTCCAAGAGCTAAAGGGCACCATTATCTAGAGAGAGCTCAGTCACCCAAGTGATGTAGTGCCATCACACACATTTTGCAAGTGGGACTGGGTCTGAGGGCTAAGTGAACAAACTCAGTTCCTAGTTGACGGTTACATGAAGACAGAAGGCCTGAGAAATGCTTGTGGGCCTTCCCCGGCCAACTTCCAACAGTTCACACCCACCTCTAAACCTTCGGAAATCTACGTGAAATAATAACTACTTAGCTGTCTTAAGGCCACACCTGGAGCGAGGCTCTGTTCAGGTTTGGGGCTTTTAGTTCAACTTAGGTCAATCCAGCATAGACAGCAAACTGTACTCTAATTGCAATCTTTGGTTTAAAAAAGGGAAATCATTAATAATTAAAGACCTCTGGCAATAAGGCATGTTTGTAATGCAGAGCTGCGAGTGGGAAGACAATTAGGAGACCTTCTCTATGAAGTCTGGAAGACAATGGACCAATGACCTCAGTGATCTACTGCTCAACACTGATCCAACAGAAATGTCTCCACGCACCCTTCAATCTCTGTCCAACCCCTCTGCGGTCCTCCACGACCCATGCTCCAATGCCCCAGCTGCTTTTCATTGTCACGAAGGGCCTGAGCAACTTAACTCTAAGCAACTCTCCCGGCATTGAGCTGCAGAGAGGCAGCACAAGGTGACCGTGTTTATTCTTTGTTGCAAACCCTGAGCAGTTCTTTCTCCCATTTGTTCGGCTCCTCCCACCTTGAGTCTAATTCCCTGGCTATCTGTTAACTAACTTTCCCTCTACACTCCTTCAACCTTCTCAACATCTCCTGAAGTACTTAGTCTCCAGCAGAGACTTCTCTGAAAATCTACATCATTCTGAAATTGATTAGAGAGGTATCCACGTACTGTGTCCTGTTTCCCTTGAACTGCTTGCTACAAGCCACACTTTGCTGAGACAACATTAGACTGGTCATTCCAAGAAGGCTAATTTTGTTTCTCTTCAGCACTTTTTGGTTGATTTGATAAATTGCAGCCTGAGGGCAAAACTATGGAACCATAAACAGTCTTGTTTCTCTGCCTTCTCAGGTTATGTATAGCCACTCAAAATCTAAGGCTGAGATCAAAACAGTGAAACAGGCCAAGCAACATTCCTGCACTAACAATTTACAGCAGACAGTAAGAACAGGAGCCAATGGTAAGTACTATGGAGTAAAATAATCCGAGGGAGGCTAGGTGAGATTGGGTAATCAGTGACAGAGGTGCCTTGGAATCTGGCAGTCTCCAGCTGAACTTGGCAGGTACTCATCCTGAAACAAGGAATGGCAGAGGCCCCAGGAAAGGAAGTAGGATGCCATGTTTACAGGAACAGGAAAAGGGCAGAGAGATAATAGCACATGAATTTTGGAAACATAAGAAAGATCAGTGCACACGGGGCTCTCAGGGTAGAATCCAACTCAAAGTACAGGGAAGCCACTGGTATGGGAAGGAGGTAAGCAGCAACGTCTCCTCGCTTGTGTACCAGAAATCCCATGCTGTTTGCTGTGCCAGGCGGCTGGGAGGTGGAGGAGGAGATGGCACACGATTCAGAAACCCAGAACTTAATGACAGAGAACAAGAGAAATGATGTCACATTGTGATACATAATTTTGTCTTTTCCATCCATGGTTTCTGGCCCCAAGGTAGGCCACAGAATCTTTCCCTCCCCTTCTGCCTTTAGCTGCTCATAAAATCCTCTCTCCTGCCCCTGTAACACCTTCCTCTCTACAGAGGCCCTACACATCCCCTCTAAGAACTACCACACAGACAGCCATGAATGGCAAAGCAGACCATCTCTGGAGCAGGGTCCTCACCCAGTCTGCAGCCAGAGAACCGGCCCTGTCTGAGCGCGTCTTGACATGGCTGTCCACACTTCAAACATGACTACGCAAGGAAATCTCCAAAAGGGAGAACACTGAAGAGTCTCTAGACACTAGACACACCTCAGCTGGCACACCCCAGAAGGGCCTGGGAGCTGGTGCCCTTTCCTGTGCCTTGCCCCACGCCTCTCTCTTTCTAGCCTTACAATCCACTGACGAGCATAAGAACCCTTACTGAGATTCTGAGCTGCTGGAGGAAATTGAGTACTAGGAAAACCTGATAGGGGCTGGGGCACAGCTCAGTGGCATATAAGACACAACGGCAGGCACAAGACCCTGGGCTCAATCCCCAACACAAGACAGGCGAGAGCAGTGAGACAGAAAGAGAGGAGTCAAAAAAGAAAGGGGAAGGATAAGGGGCACAAGTCGCTGAACCCGGGCTTGCAACTGGCACCTTAAAAGGTGGAGGGAGTTCTAAACCCTGAGCCTGCGACCTGTGCACTCTGACCAGCCTACTGGATGACCAGACTTCAGGCTTTTGCTTGCCACAGACTCGACTACTGCTAGCCTTTCTGTGCCTTCCCTCCTTGCCACTCTCTTTAGTGCTGTTTGCCCGTGGGAGACCCTGCCATCGGATCACCTTTCTGAAGCAGCTGAGGTTTATTCCTTCAGAGTGAACAATTCCTCCCCTCCTTTTCAATTTCTTCAGATCAGTACACGTGGCACATTATCCTGGCAGTCATGGGCTGCACATATATATATATATATGTCCTTTTTTTTCTACAGTGAAAGTATGTGCCTCCCAAATGCCATGGTCTCTCCCGTCGCAAATGCTGTCGGGAATATGTGCGGCGGATTGTTACTAACCTCAATACACCTCACACTCCATGACTGTGTACCGCTTACAGAGAGATTCCCTGCATTTCCCTGTTTAATTCCCCTAGCAATTTATAAATAGTACCCTAAAGGCAAACAGTCTGAAGTGCCACGCCTTTAATGTACGCTGAGGGTACATTAGACCTGCCCTGGACCCGGAGTCGTAAGCCCAGCCTTCCAGGCTACCCAGGAAGTCGGTGACTCCCAGCCAGAGCTGTCCTTACTTAGAAGGCCTTTCAGCACGCTGCTCTTCATCAGCTGGCACCAGCCAGGCATCACTGGACCTCTGTGCCTCTAACAGGATACATCCCTCCTTGATCTTTCAAAGCCTAATTGATTTTCTCCCCTTCTACTGGACTTTCTGACTCTATCATTCCTTTTCCGTAGACCGCTGAAGTGAGCTTCCTGGAAACACCAGAGGAAAACGACACAGCTGACAAAGGTTCTTAATTTCATCTACAGAAAGAGAAATGGAAGGGACAGCTAGAGATCTACTGTGAGTCCAGCTGTGCAAGGCACACCCTGCTGTCAAGAAGTTTAACATCTGTCAGAATGAATAGTGTTATGTTTGGATCTGGAATGTTCTTGCAAGGCTCATATATTGGAGCTTGGACTCCGGCTGTTGGTACTAGCGGGAGGAAGCAAAAACTTGGAGAGCAGGGAGGCGTGGCTTTGAAGGATACTGTGACCCTGGCCTACCTCTTCCCCTCCTCCCAAGAAGCAGGGAAGTACACACCTCTGGGGAGCTCTGCCTCAGGTAGGCACAGAAAGAAACCTAGCCAAGTGACCCTGGATAAGACCTCTGACTCTCCCTCTGAGGTGACTTTTCAAGTATTTTGTCACACTGACAGCTGGCGGGACACAGATGGCAGCCACTCAAAGTGTGGACAGTTTATTTTGATTCTTTTATGTTTTGGGTTCTGGGAGTTAAGACAGGGTCTTAGACATGCTCAGTGTGGACTCTACTACTACATTATCCCCTATAGATTCTTAAAATATGATCTACTACTTGTCACATACCATAAACATGTGCCTAATTAGCAGAGGCAAAACAACAAAAGCTCCAAACATCCAAAACATCAATGAGTGGAATGACAGGTATACTGACTGTCATTCATAAACTGTCATATCATATATGTATCATATACTCAAACACTGACAATATTACATGGCAGAGGAAATCAGGGACCCCCAGCTTACAAGTAAAGATAAAAAGTCTCCAAAACCTAGTATTAAGTAAAGAAAACAAGGAGGCGTGTAGAGCGTCTAGAAAGGTGTGAGAAAGATCAAGGGCCTCTCAAGTGATTCTCAGAATGTGAAGGTGGGAGGGTTAAAATCTCAGGGTAGGAAGAATGGAAATTCAAGGAACAACGGGACTAAGCTTTCCAAGGTCTCAGCTGTGTGAGACTGAGAGCTTATTAATATAAGTTCACAAACTTAAAGTCTACAGTAACCTCAATGATCCTGTCATATAACTAATTACACTCTAATTATAATTTGCTTTTAAAAGTTTCTGAACCCCAACTAGAGATTAAGAGATGATTGACCCAGAGCAAGCACAGAATGGATTCAGGCAGCCTCGTAGGGGATTTAAATAGAAGCCCTTTACAAACAGGTTTGAGATACAACAAATACAGTCAGCTTTTAAAATGCAAAGCAAAGAGGTAAGAGCTAGGAATTACACACAGTCTGAAACAACAGGCCTAGATCCTGTCTCAAGAGAGGAATACACAATCAGGGACCTGGTGTCCATGGAAATGTAAAGATGTGTGCAAGCTGTCCTCTGAGATATTTAAATCATCTTTGCATTCTCCACAGACAACCTGTGAGCACCGGCACATTCTCAGCAATCCAGTCATTTGGTGGGTTAAGTGGCAGCTGAGGAACTTTATATCTGATTTCCTTAATAATTATGACACAGAGGCTGGGCACAATGGTGCAGTCTTTAATCCCAGCACTAGGGAGACAGAGGACAGGCAGATGTCTGTGAGTTAGAGGCCGATATGGTCTAAATAGTCAGTTCCAGGCCAGCCAGAGATACACAGTAAGACCCTGTCTTAAAAAAATATTCTTATATGTGCTGACAAAATTTATTAACGTATGAACACATGCAGTGTTCCTCCTTTCACTCAACTTCCCTTCTTCTCCCACCTCTGTGTGTGCAACCACACCGTGTGTATAGGTTCATGCCACAGCATGCTTGTGAGGGAGGACTAGAGGACCTCATGTGGGAGGAGTCAGTTCTCTCCTCCTCCCATGTGTGTGCAGGAGCTCAGGTTGCCAGTCTTGGGGGCCAGCATCTCCACCTGCTGAGTCAATCAACCTCTCAGCCAGGATGGCTACGATTACTTTGACTGACATCATAGAAGGAAAAGGTAAGAAATATGAATGAGAAGCAATGCTTTTTTTTTTTTTTTTTGGATAGGATTTAGAAAGAAAGGCTGAGTCTGACCTGTGAGAAACTCTGGGGCACCAAAATGAGGAAATACTAACCCAGCTCACAGTGGTACCTCAGTGCCACCCATGGGCCTACATAGATAGACATTGTTCTTACTCACCCTCCAGAGCTTAGAAATTGGTCCTTGTCCATCTTGTACACCCTACAGAACTTAAGACATATCATGACTCCTAGGAATCAGTGCAGGACAAGAACAGGAAAGTTTCATTGTGTTTCAAATCCACTCTCTGTTCAGCCCTCAACCACCCTAGAACTATGAGAGCCACTAATATTTTTGCTGTGCATGGTCCTGCCTTTTCAGATCACGTGCTTGAAGCCCTACAGCACGCAGACTTTTCAGGAAGTGTCTCTTTCATAAGAGTGTGGGGTGAGGTTTCCTGAACTGGACTGCTTCCTTTCTTCCAGCACTGTCTAAACTAACTATAATTTATCTAGACCACCTACTCACGGGCATCGTGGTCACATGTGAGTTTTGACAATTGTGAAGAAAGCTGCTATAAGCATTTGCAGCTTTTCTAGTGACGTTAAGTCAACACTGGGCGGTCCCATGATCATCGACCAGCCAAACACTTGAGAGAGAGCACATTTGGTTTGGGAGAAACTGCCTTCCAATCTGGCCATGCCATTTGTGCACCCATCAGATCAGCGGGCTGCTTCCCTAGTGCGCTGAATCCTGGCCAGCTCTGTGGCCCCAGAGCTCTGGATTTGGCCACCTAGGTGTGGAATTCAGCCCCGCCTTGTCAACCAGTGACAGATCCGGGTGGGGCGCTTTTCATGAGTCTATTGGTCACAGGTTTATTTCCTCCTTGCCGAGGTGTCTCAACATCTCTGTTGGATTTTGTAATTATTGCAGGGTACTGATGGAAGTATCTCTGTCTTGCCCCTTCCTCTAGCAAAAAAGCACCCAGTTCCTCACCATGAACTGTGAGCATCTACAGTTTTGCTGATGTTCTTCACCAACAAGCAAAAAACCCCTCTCTATCCCTGGCTTGGTGAACACTTCCATAACAAATTGGTCTTGGACTTGTCAAATGCTTTTCTTGCCTATTTTGATGTGACCACACGGCTTTTCACTCACAGCCCACTGACACAGTAAGGTTAATTTTAAGTGACTTTCCAGGGCCGACTCAGCCTTGTAGACTTGGGGTGTCCCACTTTGTTGTCATGGTGTACAACTTCTCATACATCGTTGGACTCCATCTAGTAGTATCTTGTTAAAGATTTTCGCATCTCAGCCGGGCGGACGCCTTTAATCCCAGCACTTGGGAGGCAAAGGCAGGTGGATCTTTGCGAGTTCGAGGCCAGCCTGGTCTACAAAGCGAGTCCAGGACAGCCAGAGCTGTTAAACAGAGAAACCCTGTCTCGAAAAACCAAAAAAAAAAAAAAAGATTTTCGCATCTCTCTCTGTTCATGAAACGGTGGCCTCTTGTTTTCCCTTATGTTTGCCTGGAAAGTTGCTGCCTACTAAATCACTTTATACCTCAAAATGGTCCTCAAGCTATTAGCAAGAAGGAGGTGGGGGATTTCAGAACATAAGAAATCTGTTGGGTTTTTTTTTTTAAGGTAGCTATGACAAAAGCCTCTCCATATGTGTCCTCTCAAAAAGAAGGCCTTACATAATTTATTCCTTAAGTATTTGGTAGAATTTAAATAAAATTAGATTTTCTGCATGAAACTGGATGACTGAAATGGAAGAAAAGTACTAGATTTTTACCACTTCAACTTTTCAATTTCACTTTGTATGATTTGAATTATAATACAACAAAATTGATATTTTTTTAATTTTCTGTTTGAAAGGCAAGCGGTCATAGGTCATAGGCTAGAACTATCAAATATTTTTAGCTTTCTGAAAATTAGGTCACAAAACTCAACAGTTTTCTTGATTCACAAATCTGTATTTTAAAATAAGGAACTATGACTCAATCTATTCTGTTTTTTAAATGAGCGTTGAAAGCGCCTCGGATATGCAACATGTGTCTCTGCCACTTGACACAATATCACTTTTTAACCAGGAAGAGGGAAAAAGTTGGAGCTGGAGAGATGGCTCAGAGGTTAAGAGCACTGACTGCTCTTCCAGAGGTCCTGAGTTCAATTCCCAGCAACCACTTGGTGACTTGCAACCATCTATAATGAAGTTTGGTGCCCTCTTCTGGTGTGCAGGCATACAGGTACAGACAGAACACTGTATACATAATAAATAAATAAATAAATAGATAGATAGATAGATAGATAGATAGATAGATAGATAGATAAATAAATAAATAAAGAGGGAAAAAGTTCTTTGGTCTTAATCCAGGGTTCAGGTGAGGCTATTTCCTAAATGTAAAGACCCCAAACAATGCCAACTCGTGGGTGAGCTTCTGAGAGCTAGCCATCAAAGACATTTTGCTTTCCCCATTATGAGCTGGTAAGCCCCTCTCATTGATACCTGTACCGACTACCTAATTCCCAATCTAATAACCTGTCTCTTCTATAATGCAATCTTATCGTCCTTTCAGCATCATCTCTTCATGAGTCAATCTCCATGCAGGGTGCCAAATTTTACCTCTGCAGCAACCATACACCCAAAGGAGACTGGCTAAAAGAGGCAGGCAGGTGTTCCTCTGTAGCAGATAGAAAGATTAAGTTTCTTCTCTGGATTGAGTCTCTCCCCGCCACCATTCTCTAGGTTAGTATTAAGGTAATTTGGTAATTCTAGCCTTTTAAAAATGAAAGTATTTTCAATTATTTAAAAATACTTTCCCATTAGAAATGGGAAGGTGACCTAGTATTCAGCCTCATTAGCATATTCATTAATAATTACATGACTAGATACTATCTCTGTACCCTGTAATTCTGCATTCGCGCGCGAGCTCGTGCTCTCTCTCTCTCTCTCTCTCTCTCTCTCTCTGCCTCTGGTACTTTTCTACTCCCTGTTGATTTGCTAATAAGTGAACTCCTTTAACATGCAAAAGATGTACATTCCACTATCTCCTAGGACAACTAAGTTAAGATGCGGTAGTGAAAGCAAGTCTTTTAAATCAGTCTTAAAGCCATTTACAGTTGATCACCAGCCATTAACATATTCATTCAAAACAAAACACACTGTGACTCACCATTCATCTCATTACTGGTAAGAGAAATAGGTCTCCTGAGAAAATGTCCTCTGCCCTACACACCCTGCCTCCCACCAAGACTGAACTCAATATCCACAGAAGAAAAATGTCCTTGCATAACACAAGGAAGGAAGCACTCCACACACAACATACAAATAGAGCTGAAATGTTAAAAAAGAAAAGAGCTTTAAATTTTTTCCTACCTTCTATATGGAATGATGGCAAGTATGCCAAGTAAGACCACGTCATAACAGAGTAGGCTCAGTGGTTCAAAGGACTTGCTGCTCCACCATGAAAATCATGGTCCCCATCCCAGCACCCCTATTACTGCCCGCCCCAATAAGCCAGGCTGGGTTACACATGTTCTTATAACCCCGGTGTGGTGAGAGGCAGACAGGAGGCTCAGTGATTGAAATTTGCAGGGTACCAGCCTAGCTGAAAACATGAGCTCTCCAGTTCAGAGTAACCCTACCTCAAAAGAGTAATACAGAGAGCACCAGAGGATGCTTCACACCATCTGGCCTTCTCTTGGTACAGACAGGGACACAGGCACCAGCACACACACACAAGCGTGCACACGAACTCACACACTCGAACAGTTGGGCAGAAAATTCTGTATCTCCCTTTCCTCATAATACCAAAGCTTCATCTTACAGAGTGAAGCAAGTATCTAATGGCCATCAATGATCAGATCTCAAGTATCTGAGAGCCAATAACAGAAACAGCAAACAGCTACCTCTAAAAGCTGGGCACTTTCCACAAGAGGCTCCTCCTAGGATAAACTGACCCTTATTTAGGCTGGTAGTTCTCTCATCCATATCAGCTTCCATAAAACACTTTTCAATGTCTACTCTGCCACTCTGAAATGAAATGAATATCTATCTTCATGTAGACACTTCCAAACAAACCCATCTGTCCTATATAAAATAGTAAGTGGAAAGGGGAAATGAAAGTAAGTTATAAAAAAGCATGTCAACATACATATGCTGGGACAAAATGATCAGTAACTGGACATGACTGCACTGCAGATCTGTTTATGATGCAAAGTTCCAAAACTATAAACAACTTCTAATCAAGATGTAAACCAAGCAAACCTTCCTTTAATTTACACAACAGGAGTGTGCGTAAATTAAAACTATGACTTTATAATATGCAAGTTTCAGGCTCAGGTAACTACAAATATTACAAGAATGTCAAGCGTGATATCCCTAAGCCATGAAGGACACAGGAACATTCTTTGTTCAAGATGCCCCACACATAGCAAAAAGTATAGCTCCCCTAGTCCCCATCCATCACATGCTAGTGGTTAATCCCAATTACAGCCACTAAGGAAAAAAAAAAAGCCTGCTAATTTTCCCCTAGAGAGCAACCCATTGGACCAAATAGCTCCCATCCAAAACAGGTCTGAATCACAGTATTGGAGTTCAGCTCTATTACCTATGAACTATGTGATTGCTGGCTAATGAGTTAAGTTCTCTAAACCTGTTTCCATGGTACCAAAAAGAATCAACACTACAGGGCTGTCTGGGGCGTCAGGATGACTCAACAAGCCTGTAGCAGCAGCACAGGGTAGGTGGTTTACAACCCATGGGCTTTTTGAAATAGGAACAAGGGGGCTGTGTCCTGCAAACAATGACCAGGAAGATCCGTGCAGAAGAGGCAGAAGCTAAACGCCTAAGAGTGAGAAGAGTCCAGAAACTTAAGGGATAAGTTATGAAGGCCCAGGAAAAAAAAATGTACATAATTGTCAGGAAAAAAATCAAGAGGTCAGAAAGGTGGAGGATGGGGAATAAAGCATTCAAGAAAAAAAATGAAATTCACTCAAAGGCATGAAAACACAGCTTAGTTAAGACAAGAGAAGAGGGGAATGCATAAGGCGTGAGGAATGAAGGCTGTAAAGACATTACAGGTCCTGTGCTCAAGGAGGGACATGAAGGACACCGAGTGCGCCAGGAAACTGGTGCTCAGATGACAAACATGACTCCCCTTAATGCTCAATAATGGCCAAACTAATTCAGAACAAACACAAATTATCATTACAGTCCCTGAAATTAAGAACACATTTTCTTAATGTGAATAGAGAGAAAACGACCCGAAGAGCAGAAAGCAGCCTGAGTTGTTTTCTTCCTGGCTCTGTGGATGGAAATTGGGCAGGCCTGGGCCTTCGGAGTGCTGGGGTCACAAGGCCTTCACTATCATGCCTCGCCCGCCTCTGTCTTTAATAACCAAAATTCTTAATTTATAGGCATAATTTATGAACTAAAAAGAACTCATGATAACCTATCCGTATCCCTTGATACCATTCCAGGCAAATCCAAGCCCTTTCCTAAACACATTAATTAGCAATACCTTACATCATCCTTGAAAAGGAGGAGGTAAGGTAGAGTATTATTAGCCTCATTTTATTATGGGGAAACTGGGGAACAAAAAGATTAAATTACAGTATGTCACAAAATGAGCCATCATATTTTCTAGTACTTTAATTAAAGGCTCCAAAGCCCACACTGCAGACATTATTCTTCCTAGCTTCGTAGAACTTTTACTACTGCTTCCACCGTGGGGGAGGGGGACTGAGGGAAAAACACCTACAGTAACTTAAAGGTCATTTTCCCAATTTGGTACTTGACATCCAAAAACTAAGACTTTAAAAATTCCGGACAATATAGGTAGTGGTCTACCCCTCCCCCAACCCCGGGAAAAAAATAAGGACACTTGTAAACAGCAACCACCGGTCGGAAATCTTGGGTCCACGTTTTACTCTGGCTGTGCGGCAGGCAATACAGGAGTTGGCTGATGCTGAACGAAAAGGTGTCCCAGGGGGCCCAGCGCAGCCTCGCCATCACCGCATGCCCATCACTCCAAACATGACCACCCCGCCAACGCTCTCCCTTTGGCCCCTGCATTGCACCACGAGTCTCGGGGTGCCAAGCCGGGCCTGTCGCTAGGCCCCGGCTGCCCGGCCTCCGCGAGCACGGGAGCAGCACCTAGCCAGACACTTCCCAATCCAGGCTCCCCCGCACCCAGCCTCGGCTCCCACGCGCTCTCACCGCCCGCCCGGCGTCCCCCGGCCCGGGGAAGCGAGGTGGCCGCGCAGGTCGGTGGAGCGCAGCACCCGCCGGGGTCCCGGAACCGCCGCCTATCAGCGGAGCGCAGGGGCGGGGCCGGCGGGGCCGCGGGCGGGGGCGGGAGGGGGACCGGGAGCCGGGCGGCTCCGGGCGCGGCGCGCACACAACCGGGCCGGTTCCCGAGGGCTCCAGCGCGGCCCCGGGGAGCGCGCGGCCTGCGGTCAGCGGCCCGGCGGCCGGAAAGATGGTGTCTTGGATTATCTCCCGAGCCGTGGTGTAAGTACGGGCAGGGAAGGCGCTCGGGGCCCGGTAACCGGTGGCCGAGCCCGACGGGGCCGCGGCCTGCTCGCTCACCCGTGTCCGAGTCGCCGCGGGGGCTCCGGGGCGGCGGCGCCGGGAGCAGGGCGCGGGCGGGAGGCGGGCTCTGCTCGGTGGAGCGGCTCCCCGGCGCGCGGCGGGCTCAGCTCGGCTTCTCCTCGGTCTCTCTCCTCCGTTCGTCGGCGGCGCGGCGCTGCGCGCGGCGGGCGCTGCTCGGTCTCCTCTCCTCGGCCTCTCGGCTCCTCCGCTCGTCGGCTGCCCGGCGCTGCGCGCGGCGGGCTCTGCTCGGCTCCGCGGCGCGCTCCCGGCTGCGGCTACCCGCTCCCGAGGCCCGCGCTGCGCGGCACCGCCCTGCGCAGGCTCCACCGACGCGGAGCGCGGGAGGCCGGCGAGGCTCCGGATGCGCCCGAGCCTTTGTCACCAGGTCTACGGCGTTGCGGTGTCTGTCCCCGGCGGCCGTGCGCCGCTGGGTCACGTGGAGTAGGAGGGGAGATCAGTGTGTGAGCTCTGACTGCAAGAGTCCTGCTCAGGGGTCCCGGGAAGGAGGGACCCTGTTTTTGAAAGGCCAGCCAAACCGTGGCTTGGGCCCTGTTTGGAAAGAGATATTTGCGACGGAGAAGGCGCAGGTGCCTGTCCTCTTTGTTCACATCATCTGTTCACTTTGTTGTGATACAAACGCGGGCCACGGGTCGGAAAAGAGGGGGCAAAAGTTGAGTTGTTTAATCTGCACAGGTAGTTGAATACAAGTTAAACCGGTTCTCTTCTTGTCTTCCACCTTAGCCCTCTCCGCACAAAAACAAAGTCACCAAATAAACTACAGTAATTTAGGTAGAGCCTGGGGACGGGGGGAGGGGGAATTCATTATTCGTGTAGGAGTAAAGTCATCTGAGTACCTTAATGAAATGTTTATATGAGGTAACAGGCCTCGCTGATTAACTTATAATTTGAAGGAAGAAAATGACATTACTTGGGCTTTTTAAATTATTATTTGTTTTTACTACGGAGAAGAAGCTAAATTTTCTAACTCGTTTTTATTTAATTTGGAAGTGAACTGGGTAACCTAATTTGCAATTCATTCAAAACGTGCCATTTTACACAATCCCTCTAGCTTTAAAGTCTCCGAACTTCTTGTGTTCATCGGAAGGCCCAAAATAAATAAAGTTATACCATGGATGCCTTCAAATTGTTTTTAGCTTTTTCCAAGGCAGTATTTGGGTTTCCACATAATCCAGACACACTTCCTTAGCCTATCAGAAATCACTCAACTGTTTTTGCCCAGCCCCTCAAATTAGATGCCCTCTAAAAAAGCTGTTTTTGTTTTCTGATCTCTTTGACCATTTGAACTGAGGGGAAATTATGAAACACTTTGAACGGGCTTGCATCCATCAAATGAGATTTTTATTTTTTATTACTGAGAGTCTAGTGCTTACCTCCAATACAAGGTCAGTACCACATAGGAGATCAATGGAACGGACATTTCACATTCTCAGATGCCTACTGTGCAGGTCAGAATATCAAGTCTTACAAGGGTTAGACCCAGTTAGACAAGGAAGAGATTATAAGTGGCCCGAGAGTCATCAAAGAAAGCAAAAGAGATTACATTCAAAATAGACCTTAAAGAATGAACTTGATCTAGACAGGACAACCAAAGAGGAAGAAGGAAAAGATTTCTGATAGGTGGATGGGTGTAAGCCAGAGCCCCGGTAGACTACAGAGTGAATACCAGAGAGTGGGGAGAGAGAAAGAGCCACCATTTTTTTCATGAAGAGTTTGTCATCCTAGAATCACTGAGAGTAGAGACCATGGAGGAAGGTTCCTTACTTCAGTGTCAGTCGGCGGAGCTTAAGGTCTGGGGTAAAGGGGAAGCAGGAAAATGTGATTTAAAAGAGAAGAAAAAGAAAAAGGTCATGAAAAGATGTATTCATCAAGAGTGAAGAAATGTATTTCATGAACTTTGGGTTCAGCACCGTGGAAGCATGCTTGTCAGGGAACATAGGAGTGAGTATTCAGTGGGTTTCTGTCTGCTCTTGAGTTTGTCTCTAAACAAAGCAGTCCTAACACCCACACAGAACTGGACATACGTTCCACACCATGAAGTAGAATTTATGTATGTGTACCCTTCCTAGCCTACTGAAACAGCCAGCTGGTCCTACACAAGATCAGACAGTTTTCTCAGTGAGAGCCTCTGGTGGCACCAGTAAGGGACAAATGACTCTGCTTAACCAGAACTCTGAGAAGGCATGAACAGTTCTTTGCAGAACTCAGAGTATAACCCCGAGAATAAGAGCAATGGCTTTATACTCAGACATACGTGTCACTTAATAGCTGTATAACCCCTCTAAGCATAACAACCCTACTTGAGCTTAAGTTGCCTTATTTTTTTTTTCCTTTTTTAATTTATTTGGATTTTCGAGACAAGGTTTCTCTTTGTATCTCTGGCTGTCTGGACTCACTTTGTAGACCAAACTAGCCTTAAACTCACAGATAGCCGCCTGTCTCTGCCTCCCAAGTGCCGGGATTAAAGGTGTGTACCACCATATCTGGCTTTAATTTTTTTTTATTTATTGTTTTGGGATAGTCTTGGGGATATGTATCAGAGGACAATCTTCAGGAGTCAGTTTTTTCCTTCCACGGCATGAGTCCCAGGGATTTAACTAGGGACTTAGGATTGGCAACCACTCACAATCTCCACATCTTAAAATGAATATCATAAAATCAACTTACTTAAACATCACAAGACCAACAAATTAGCAGTTTTAATGCATTTGGTTTTGTGTGTGTGTGTGTGTGTGTGTGTGTGTGTACATGAGTGCACCTGAGTGTATCTATGTATGTGTACCGTGTTTCTGCAGGAACCCAAGAAGGTCAGAATGCAATGTCAGATCCCTTGAAACAGTACTTATAGGCAGTCCAGAGCCACCCTGTGAGTGCTGGAACCAAACCTAGGTTCTCTGCAGCTGTAACTGCTCTTAACCATTGAACCAGTTCCCCAGGTGAACTTTTAAGGAACAGTAATGTGAACCTACAACCTAATACTAAATTCATATTCACTGCCCATACCTCACGTTCTGAAAGCGTGACTCACAAATTGAGGGAAATCCCCCACTTTCCCTAACTTCTCTAACCTTCTGTTATGTAGCTCTGTACACAAAATCAAAACTCAAGCAGCTTGTCTGAATTCAAATATTAACTCTGTCACCTCCTTATTAACTGTCACCTACTGACAGTGACTCACCCCATAAGATAAGATATGCTCTTATACATATAATGCCCACATGCAGCATCTGATGGGTGGTAATTATTCTGTAAATACCAATAGCTGCTTTCAAAACAAGGAAGCACATACCCCCCAAATATCTGGATATTACATTTTAAATTATTTTTTTTCTCCTCTGAACCTGCTTAGTTAACAAAGTTATACATGCAGGTTTTATGCTATAACACTTAATAGGGAATGCTATAATGCAGGTACAATCCTGCAATGAACATCCTTTGTGTGTACACATACACACACATACCTCTTGAGGATTTCCTTAGGAAAAGTACATGAGGAATATTTCTGAATCAAACTTTATGTTTTCATGGTCATTAGTCTAAAACAGCAAATTGTTTTCCAAAAAGTTATGTCTTCTGTTGCCTCAGCAAAGCACTGGAACTTTATCAAGCTGCAACCTAGCAACCTGGTGGTGGTGGCTCACACCTTTAATCCCAGTGCTCAGGAGGCAGAAGCAGGCGGGTCTCTGTGATTTCAAGGCCAGCCTGGTCTACAAAGTGATTTCCAGGACAGCCAGGACTACACAGAGAGACCCTGTCTCGAAAGAGAAAAACTGTAACCTGGTTTACTTATATTGATGTTTTGTTTTCTAATATGAATGATAGGTCTTTTTTATTTTATATTTTATATTTTATATCTTATTATCAAAGCCAAATAATTGCCCTAATACTTACTTATTAATTATCTTGTTGTGTGAACAGTCTGTATGTTCTTGATCACTTACCTCTGTGTACTTCTTGTTTGTCTTCTCTGAGCTCCTAACTAGATAAGGAAACAGACTGTTTCATAGTGAATAGAAATATATTTTAATTTAATTGTACTTCTCTTTTAGATGCTATTTTTAGTTATATAGTTCATAGTTTTAGTGCTGTGTGTGTGTAATGGATACATATGTGTGCACATATGTGAGCGGGTGTGTGTCAGGTGTCTTCCTCTGTTGCTCTCCGCTTAATGATTTGAGACTGGGGATGTCTCTGGAACTCACTCACCAGTTGGCTAGCCTGGCTGCCCAGCAAACCTCTGGGGTCCATCCTCCTGTCTCTACTCCCAAGCACTCAAGCCACAGGAGCATCTGCTCTGCCCAGTGTTTTTGGTGTTTTGGTTTGGTTGTTTGGTTGGTTGGTTTTTGTTTGTTTTTTTGAGACAGGGTTTCTCTGTATAGTCCTGGCTGGCCTGGAACTCACATCAACCCACCTGCCTCTGCCTCCCGAGTGCTAGGATTAGAGGTGTGCACCACTACGCCTGGCTGTGAGCTGTGACCAGGGTTTTACGTGGTGCTGGAGATGTGAGCATAGGTCTCATGCTTCCACAGCAAGCACTTTACCCACTGAGGTGTCTCCCCAGCATTTAGTAGCATTTCCATTTGGTTGTGATTGCTCTTGGCTATTTAAGCAAAATTACAGATCAAACTAGGACCTTGTACACATTAGTCAAAAGTTCTACCGCTGAACTCCATCCCCAGCTCTCAGACATGTTGATTTTCTTTAACTTCACGTAAATCCAACTGTTTCGTAACTAATCTTTCCTCATACAGAATTGAATTATGGAGAGTTCTCTATTTCCTTCTTAGACAAATAACACATTTTTATCTTTGTTCTACCATACTTTTATTATCTGACAGTAGTAAAACTTCCTCCTTCTTTCTTTAGCTGTTTGTTCTAGTTTCATTTTTGTTGCTGTAACAAATAAAAAAAAAAAAACAACAACTGGGAAAAGGAAGAGTTTGTTCTCACTCACGGTTCCAGGTGACAGTCCATTATTGAGGGAAGTTAAAGCAGGAGCTTAAAGCACCACATCCACAGTTGCAGGTGGGGGTTGATCTTCCCTTTCTTTCCTTTAGCTTTCTCCTCTTATACTGTGAGTGTTGCCACCCACAATGGACTGGGGCTTCTTACATCAATCAACCATCATGGCTTATCCCCCACAGAGATATGCCCATAGGACAACCTGAACATATCTTTGGAGGCTAAGTTGTATACCTAAAAACTATGCTCTACAATGTCTGCTCCTCTTTCCAGCATGGTCTGTCTTTTTTTTTTTTTTTTTTTTTTTTTTTTTTTTGGTGTTTCGAGACAAGGTTTCTCTGTGTAGCCCTGGCTGTCCTGGACTCACTTTATAGACCAGGCTGGCCTCGAACTCACAAAGATCCGCCTGCCTCTGCCTCCCAAGTGCTGGGATTACAGGCGTGCGCCACCACCGCCCGGCTAGCATGGTCTGTCTTACCCCTCCCCCAGATGTTCATGTAAACATACCTATGTCTTATCATTTCTCACACCTTTAAAAACACTCCTATGCTGGGTGTGGTGGCGCACGCCTTTAATCCCAGCACTCGGAGGCAGAGGCAGGTGGATCTCTTTGAGTTCAAGGCTGGCCTGGTCTACAAAGTGAGTCAAGTACAGTCAAGGATACACAGAGAAACCCTGAGTAGAAAAACCTAAAAAAATAATTAATTAATAACCACTCCTTTATCTTGCTATACTTCCTTTCTTATCTCTTCAGTTCCCTCCCTCTCTTTCACATAAATACCTCAAAAGAGGGGCTGGAGATATTTCTCAGAGGTTAAGAGCACTTATTACTCTTACAGAGGACGCGGGTTCAATTCCCAGCACCCACAGGTGTGTAACTCCAGTCCCAAGGGATCTGACATCTCTTCTGACCTCCTCAACTACCAAGCATGCACATGGCGTACAAGCACACATAAAGCCAGAGCACCACACACATAAAATAATAAAACCTTTTAAAAAGTTATTTAATGTAATAAGTATTCTGCGTTCACTGTGTCTACTTTGTCTCCTGTGGGATGCTCCCAGACTGCGATCTTAGGCTTTCCTTCCTCTTCCGCTGCAGCTGCTTTCTTCCCTCGGCAGTGATGTCTGCTTGCTAATGGCTGGTTTCATCTCTTGCATCAGCAGCCCTTGATACAGTTGCTCACTGTCTCCTTGGACTTTTCTCAGCAACTTTGCTTTCATAATAAGTTGTATATTTAGTATTTTTTTTTTTTTTTTTTGGTTTTTAAAGACAGTGTTTCTATGTCTTGCCCTGGCTGTCCTGGATCTCACTTTGTAGACCAGGCTGGCCTTGAACTCACAAAGATCCACCTGCTTCTGCCTCTGAGTGCTGGGATTAAAGGCATGCACCACCACACCTGGCAATTACAGACAGCTGTTTACTGCCTTGTGGGTGCTGGGATTTAAACTTGGGTCCTTTGGAAGAGCAACCAGTACTCTTAACCACTAAGCCATCTCTCCAGCCCCGTAATTCAAATATTTTAAAATCAACATAAAACACTTGGGGGAAGGTCACTTCTGGTTCCCTGCAGATTACAAGCTGTTTTACATATTTGCACTATACACTCTTCTATATATTTTGGGAGGTAAATGAAAGATGAATGATCAAAACTGTTCAACAAAACAATTATAAAAGTCTTCTCATCTACCATATTAATTGACTATGAAGTTTGTGGCCCACTTACCTATAATTAGTGAGGTATATTTAACGCTCATGCTATTATATTTACAAAGACCACATTACTGAAAGTCAGGGAAGATAGCATAGTTATCCGTGGCTATCCAGGTCCCGTGGACAGGGAAAATGTGGCGATTGGGATGGCATTTTGCTTAGGGATCAGGAATAGACCACAAAGTGTCATTGTACTACATAGCCATTCAAAATAAATGGCTTTGTGGTATTGGTTTTTGGGTTTTTTTTTTTTTAGACAAGATCTCACTATGTACCCACAGATTCACAGCAATCCTCTTGCCTTAGCCTCGTAATTGCTGAGATCATGGCTACCACACTCAGCTCAAAGTATAAAAGTTCCTTTTAGTATGCTAAGTTTTCTTAGATTTTATTTTAATTGTATATGTATGTGTGAGTGCCTGCGTGTGTGTCTGTGTCTGTGTGTGTGTGTGTGTGTGCGCGCGCGCCTGCATGTATGTTTTGTGCTGTGTGAGTGCCTGGCACCCTTCATCTTCAGACCTCTCCCTTCATCTCCACACAGATGTATAATGGTGTGCTGGTCCAAACTCACATTGGATTATAACCAGCCCTGTTGACTTCCTTTTAACTTGATTATCCCCATAAAAACCCTGTCTACAACAGTGCACAACAGTCTTTGAGGCATGCAGAGACACGAGAACAATATTAGGGATGAGATTAAAGGGGAAATTAACAAAATGACTGTCTTAATACGATTTTAGGCTGCGGCAGGAGGGGGTGCTGATTTTCTACTTCTGTGACTCGCAAAGCTGGAACTGACAGTGCGCATAGAGAAGCTGTAAAAGACAAGTGTATGTATTCTCACCTTGACGACACAGGGCCTGATTGTTGCTGCTCTGCACTAAGAACTCCAGGCTAGCTGGTCCAAGAGCTTCCAGGCAATTCTGTTTCCATCAACCCCCACTTCACTGTAGGAGTGCTAGAATCTCAGTTGCCCACCACCACATCCATCATACTTGCTGTTTTTGTTTTGTTTGTTTTGTTTTTTAATGTATATGGGTGTTTTGCCTCCATGTATGTCTGTTTACCGCGAGTGTGCCTCGAGCTCACGGAGGCCAAAAGAAAACATTGGATCCCCTGGAACTGGAGTTACAGCTGGCCATGAGCCACTGTGACACAGCTACCTTTTTCTGTGGGTACCAGGGATCAGGCACAGGTCGTCAGGCTTGCTTGCACGGGTAGGCACTTTTACCCACGGAACCAACTTGACAGCCCATAAAGGGCAACTTTATATCCGCTAAAATTGTTCACCATTAACTGCCAGCCTCATGAAAGCAGTGTGAGACCAGAAAGCAAGGTGGAACCCAGCAAAGATCTTGAGTGTACTGTTTGTGTGCTTCCTGTGGAGAATCATAGGTAAATTGTTTGGGGAAAGATATATATAACATATATACATTTGTTTTGTTTTATTTGAGACAGTGTGTCTCTGTTAACTGCCCTGGCTATCCTGTCACTCACTTTGTAAATCTCAGGCTAGCCTGAGATTAAAGGCATAAGCCACCATGCCCAGCTATATATTCTTTTCAACTACAGAAATATTTAAATAAATGAATGTTAAGCTTTATTACACGAATAGCTAGCATCGATGATTAATAAACACCATTGTTGACATTGAAAATGTCATATATCATATACTGAAGACACTGATAATGCAATGCTTTCCATCATCACACTTTACCATTTTGGGGGGGGACTGAGATGGGGTCTCTCTGTGTAGCCCTTGCTGTGTAGACCCAGGCTGTCCTTGAACTCACAGAGATATTCCTGCCTCAGCCTTCTTCCTGCTGGGACTAAAGTCGTATGCCAGCAGACATGACCAAACTCTACCAAGCTTTAGGAGGGCTTCCAAAATTTGGAAAGTGCCTTCACCAAAACAATAAAGTGAGCAGACTGACTCTTGTCCTTAGAAAAGCCCATGGCTGTTTAAGCAATAGGCCCAGAGGTCTGTACTCACAACACTATATAGACTAGGGGCTGAGCCTTTGGGAAACATTCACCATCTAAAACTATAACAAAACCTGATAGACTGTCATGTTCAGAGTAAAAGCCCAGTAATCAGTAAGGCCACTGGAGAATGGGAACACTCCCCCCGCCATTCTTACAATGACTGCCGTTAGATTTCATGGAACTCAGAAAAGGATGCAGACACTATCCTAGGTTTGTGTGAAGCTCTAATGGGACAAGGACAGAAGTCAGAGTCAATGGGGGTACTTGTCTTGCAGGCCATGCACAGGAACCATACAGAAAAAGATCAGTATGCCGTATGAAATGAATGGAAAAGCCAGCCAATCAGAGTAGTGCATGATTGCCAATCCAAGCTTCTTGAGAGGCTGAAGCAAGAGAATCTCATGAGCCAAAGAATTGAAGGCCAGCAATACCCAGTCTCACCAAAAACAAACAAAACAAAACAAAAAAAACCTGGGCTATGTGAGACATGGTCTCCAAAAATAAGTAAGTGTTCATTCATCATTCCTGATAATAATTTTCATCTCTGCCAATGAGTATAAGGAAAGTCCAGTTATTTTAATAATCTTTTAACTAAGGGAACATAGTTTTCTCCATTCCTGACTAATTTAGGGTAGAGAAGAAAGTTGGATTGGATTATCACTAGACTGAATCAATTTTGTGCCATATAAATAGACATGGTATAATGGTCTTACTTTGTAAGGAACTCTTTTTCTTTAAAATAATTTACTTACATTTTATGTGCATTGGTGTTTTGACCACATGTCTGTGTGAGGGTGTCAGGTTCCATGGACCATGAGTTACAGAAGTACAGTTATGGGTGCTGGGATTGAACCCGGGTCCTCTGGAAGAGCAGCCAGTGCTCTTATCCGCAGAGCCATCTCTCCAGCCCCCTGCAAGGATCTCTTTAAAGTCACTCTAAGGCTGGACAAGTGAGCAGACGGCTCATAGAGGAAACCAGCACAGACAGATGTACAAAAAGACAGACTCACTAGGTTTTCAGGGAGCTGTCAATGGAGACTATGGTGACATTCTGCTTAACACCTACTACCTCGCAAAAATTAGGAACTCAGAAAATACCAAGTGTTGGCAAGGATGTGTCAAGCAGCCGGGTCCTCTTTGGAATACCAGGATGAACGTAAGAACTGGTTTAAAAACATTCTAGCCCTGACTCTAACCATTAATCATTCACATACTCTGTAAGCCAGCAATCCCATAGCTAGTTCCGTACGCTGAAAGAATTTAAACACATATACCAAGAGGCATCTGCAAGGGTGCTTATGGGAATGCCTGCAAAGCAAAAATTGACCAGACACCATCTCACATAGGCAGGAAGAATGAGTGAATGCTGGTATGCAAATACTGGTATGTTCATGATTTGGTGTTGTGCTGACTGTAAAGCTAAGCTGAATGTACTCTGGAGCATGGCCATGGGCAGCGGTATTCAGAGAACTTGTGTTGTATATGGACCAACCCAGATATGACTGTGTATCGCAAAACAACATCTTTAAATCCCTCCTACATAGGTGGAACTAATACAGATAGATTGCATGTGTATGTGGCAAGTCTGTTTTTGAGAAAAGTGAGTGAATGTTGAACACAAGCTTTAGGATAGGGGTTAGGTGTGAGGGTAGGAAGGGATTGCTGTTATGGTTGGTGTCCAGTGCCTAAGTTTGACAGATTCATGGAATTCACTTTATCATGCTGTATAACATGGAAGTATGTGTTATATCCTTCCCTTTGTGTCAGCTTTACATTAGAGATGTGTTTAACACTGGGAGTGAGTTAGGAGTTACAATAACTAAAGAGACAGGCTGAGGCAAGCAGGGAGCAGATACCATGGGAAGGAGAGGCTGATCCTGACCCAGCCCATATGTTCTTGCTGGTATAGGGCCGGTTCTATTGCTTCACCAGGCCACAGATGGAGGAAGGGAAGGGGCCACACCTGTCATGGCCAGTCGAGTCTTGGAACAGAAGGCCAGAATCTTTGAGAAAATGCCAAGCAGGCTGTCTCTTGTCCTTTTTCTCAAAGCTGGTATATAAGTCCAATGAAGAATGGCCAGCTTTGTAGTCCTCCAAAGGGTTTTAAGGTTTCTAGAAGTAAATCCACTGCCAGCTTGTTAAATGCTCTTTTTTATTTCCATTTATTGTCAGATGTCAATTGTTTTCTTTTTTTACCTCTTTAAATATTGGGAAGGGGACGTGTGTGTCATAGCATTGGTATGGAGGGGAGAGGACAGCCAGCGGAGTTTGGTCCTTGCCTTCCACCTTGCATGAAACAGGGTCTCTCTCTTGCTGTCCCCTCTGGGTACATCAGCCTGACAGATCTCTTCTGTTGCAGTATCTGCCTGCCCTCTCACTGTACATGTGCTGGGATTACAGGCTTGGCCTACTGCACCTAACTTTTATCTGGGCTCTGGGGATCCAAACTTAAGTCCTCACCCTTGCATGCGAGTCCTTTACCCATGGCACCATCTCTCCAGCCCAGGGAGTTACTTTCTCATCTGTCGCTTGATATCTTACATATACTATGCGGGGTAACTCACTATTTAAAAGTGTGTGAATTAATTTGGCCAACCCTACGAAACAATACTTTGTGTTTTGATGCTGCTGCCTGTCTGTTTGCATGACTGACTAATCAGTCTTACATTGTTTGAGACTACTCAGCTTCCATAAAAATAATTTAACTTCAGTTGGAGATGTGGCTCCATGTTAGAGCTCTTACACCGCATGCATAAAGTCCTAGGTTCGGCCCCATCTCTATAAGCTGAAAGGGGGAGAGGGAGGGACAAGGGTGGGGGCAAAGAGCTCACATAGCACACATCTATTTTAGAGCAATTCTGCAGGGTTGGTAGAAGGGGAAGTACGAGCAGTGGTTTTGGACAGCTCTGAACTGTAAGGGGAAGAAAGCATCTGAAACTTAACAGGAACCCTGATGTGTAGTTATTCCTTGACCACGCTGAGTGCCATTTATATGAAAAAAAGGAAAAATGATATGGAGAGGTTTATGCTATCCCCGGGGCCACCATTGTTGTAGGAGCGATCTGGCCAAGGCATCTGTCACTCTCTGGTGGCCAGGATTAATTTGGCTCCTTAGCCTAGTCACTTGCCCTTGTTCATTCCCTGTGCTGTGCTCACTTGGTCAGTAAACAACACACACACAGAGCATCGGAGGATCCAGAACCGGATAAGAGACATCAGCTTATAAATTTGCAACTCTATCTGTTAAGATTTGTAACTTGAGGATGCTGGATTGGAATTTTAAAAGTCTTCTCTACACTCTCCCCACCCCATGCCCCCACCCCCACCTCAGTTCCCACCCCAGTAATGCTGCAGTCACTTAGAAGTAAAAGCACATTGCAAATGTAGCTTATTCAGCTTGGAGAATATTTGCCTCCATATGGGCTCTGAATGACCTAGATTCCCTCTAGTACTGGTTGGATTCTTGTGTTGCTGTGCTTTATCTTCCTTTATGTTTTGTTAACATTTTAATCCAGGAAACAAAGTCTAAAGCTTTCTGGTAAACAGACAAGATTTCCCACCCTTCAACTGGGACACGGTAACACATGCCTGTAATCCTAACAGGCCTGCCTGAACTGCATGAGACCCTGTCTCATAAGATTTCCTAGCCTTGTTCACCCTCGAAAGATGAATTCTGTAAGATGACATGATTTAAAATTACAGGTTGGGGCCAGAAAAGCAGTTCTAACATTATTTAATTTGAGAAATACCATTGGTAGAATGATGGCTTTGACTTCTTAAAACATCTTTAAGTTATTTTCAGTGTTGCACTGCTCCTAAAGGAAAGTATCCCTTTTCTTTTCTTTTTTTTTTTTTTTTTTTCCGAGACAGAGTTTCTCTGTGTATCCTTGACTGTCCTGGACTCACTTTGTAGACCAGGCTGGCCTCGAACTCACAAAGATCCGCCTGCCTCTGCCTCCCAAGTGCTGGGATTAAAGGCGTGCGCCACCACCGCCCGGCTCCCTTTTCTTTTCCTTCCTTCCTTCCTTCCTTCCTTCCTTCCTTCCTTCCTTCCTTCCTTCCTTCCTTCCTTTCTTTCTTTTTGTTATTGTTGTTGTTCCTGTTGTTTGTTTTGAGACAAGGTATCTCTGTGTAATCTTGACTGTCTTGGAACTTCCTATGTTGTTCAGGCTGGCCTCAAACTCCTAGAGATCTACCTGCCTCTGTCTCCTAATGCTGGCAGTATCCATTTTCATACACATGCTGAATGCCTCACTAGAATAGAACTGAGCAGTGACACCTGCCACTCTGGAGATTGAGGTGAGAGGCTCCCTTGAGCCCTCACATTCCAAACCAGCCTGGGTTTGAGATCTAATGAGACCCAGTCGCAAAGGGAGGGTGGGAGGCGACACATCATTAGAGGTCACAGTACCATTATTTGGAAGCCTGTAAAAACTTTTTTCCCAGACCCCATTCCCAAAGAGTCTGATTGAGCAGATCTAGGGTGGACTGGATGTCCTTATTTCCAAGGGCTTCTTGGTGCATGGAACATGCAGTCACATTTTTAAACATTTATGCTGGATTTCTTTGACAGTAATAGTGTGAGAAATTGTCACAGGATTCAGCTGCTAAATACCACCATTTTAAAACAAGGAAGTAAAAATGGTGAAGTGGTGTTAGTTTGGTTATTTAGTGATATTAAAACGTGCAGATCAGCAGGGTGTGGTGGGCCATGCCTTTAATCCCAGCTCTTGGGAGGCAGAGGCAGGTGGATCTCTGTGCATTCGAGGCCAGCCTGGTCTACAGAGTGAGTTCAGGACAACCAGAACTACACAGAGAAACCCTGTCTCAAAAATATCAAACAAAAAACAATAACAAAAAAAAAGCAAAACATGCAATCTGAGTCATTAAATACAGATCTCTGAAGCTTATCAAGAAGCATTCTGTGGTCTGTAAAGAAGTAAGTCCCCCAGGGCCATCAAGATGACTCAGCAGGCGATCGTTCTTGTCACCAAGTCTGACTGATGAGTTCGAACCCATCTCTGGGATCTATATGGTAGGAGGAAAGAGCAGATACCTTTGACCTATACACATACATATTCTTGCATACACACACGTAATTTAGAAACCTTTAAAAAGAAGTAATTCCCTCCCAGACAAAGTTAGTCTTTTTTAGTAATTGGAAGAGTATTAGAAGCAAAGAATGTGGGAAATGGGATGTCTGAGTTTATTACGGCATTCTCTCAGTACCTCATGAATTTGAACCTGGAAATGGATATCACATCTTCAGCCAGCATGAGAACAAAGTCTGGCAAGCAGTAAAACCTCATGTTTTTGTGGTGGCTGCATAGCCACTCACAAGGGCCATTCATAAAGCTTCTGGTTGGGGAACGTATGCTTGTTTGTGTGTAAGTAAATACAGTTGTTTCTGCCAGTTAAAGTATCCACAATATAAAACTAAGCTTCAAGGCTAGAGAGATGACGGAGTGGTTTAGAGCACTTGCTGCACTCGCAGAAGACCCAGGTTTGATCCCCAGCTTCCTCATGGTGACTCACAGCTGACTGGAACTCCAGCTCCGAGCAAGGCACCCAGCACGGGTCCTTGCACACACTGGTGCACACCACAGTACATAGACATGCAGATTTACATATAATTTTAAAGATTTTAAATAAATCTTTAAAGAAATAAACACATAAAAGGTTCGAGCACTGGGGAGGGAAGAATATATTCACAGGTCGTGAGTTTTCTGACTGACAGAGAGGTGCATGCATAGTTTGCGCAGATTATACTGGGAGTGGGTGCTCATTTTCCGAGTCCTATTTCTGTGTTGCTACTGTGCTTGTGTGCAATCCTACAAGAAACTTCTGGAATATGTCCAAGTTCTCTTACACGTCCTTTCTCCAAAGTCTAAGAAAAGCTATATGGTATTTAAAATGTGGTCCAATGTGTTGTTATGGAGACTAATAAAAGAACAGAAAAGCAGAAAAAGGTAAATCTTTGGCTAGGAATTGGAAAGGAAAACATTCTGTGGGGGAAAAAATCTTTTAATGAAGCTAAGACACTTTAAAGAGGTTAAGTGTAGCCAGACGTGGTTGCGCACGCCTTTAATCCCAGTACTCGGGAGGCAGAGGCAGGTAGAGGCAGGCGGATCTCTGTGAGTTGGAACCAAGGGATACACAGAGAAACCTTGTCTCAAAAACAAACAAAGAAGTTAAATGTAGATTCTCTGCACAAAGTAATGATGAATCAGAAGTGGAGAGATGATAGTCAATACAAAGAATGTACTATTGGGAAAGATGACCTCTTTCAGAAAGTTGTGTTGACACTGAGACTCCAGATACAACCTGAACAATAGTCTTCCTGCTTTCTTCAGCTCTGGGGGTTGATTACATTTAAAAAATCCACTGTGGGGTTCAGGGGGAGGAGGGTGGAAGGGTGGGACTGGAGGGGGGAGTAGGGAGGGGATTGTGATTGAGATGTAACTTGAAGAAATAAAAAATAAATTAAAAAAAAAAAAGAAAGAAAAATCCGCTGCGTCAAACTGAGAAAGTCCTAGAACAATCCAATTGAACATTCAGTTTCCTCTTCACCTTTTTATGTGTAGATCTCAGCTTAGGCTGCATTTGCATATTAGATTGTATGTTGAAATGTGTCAGTGGGCCAGGTGTGGGGGTGCACACCTTTAATCTGAGCACTCAGGCAGAGGAAGGTGGATCTTTGTGAGTTGGAGGCCAACCTGGTCTACAAAGTTACAGGACATCCAGCGCTGTCTCAAAAAATATAAGAGTGACATTTGCTAAAACTGCTATTAAAAACTTACCCCAACACCTTGAGATTTCAAATAATTGTCCTCTTCCCTTATATAAGTGTGTATCCAGAGATTAATTCACTGTAGCAAAGGCCACTGGACTTCTCCACACATCATGAAGAAGAAGGAGGAGGAGGAGGAAGAGGAAGAGGAAAGAAGAAAGAAGAAGACCACCTCTGGTCAGTAAAGGACTTTCACCTGTCATCCTGTAGTATTTATTGTGTCTTAGATTAATTTCTCTAGCTACGTTATTTTTGCAAACAGAAGGACATGAATCAGTGATCTGAAACAAACGGACCTTTGCTATTGAAATTGTAGTTACTATGGCTACTTCTTCCTGGCTGTGTTTCTGTCAAGAGACAAACACTGTTTGGATTGTGTTTTCCTTTCGTCTAGCGGCAGAATAACTTATTTCAAATTGGGTGGTTACGGAAGTGAGAAGTTGGCTTTGAACAAAGACTTGCAAGGGGAAGCATGGCTGCTGGAGAGCTGAGGTTAGCTGGGAGAGAGCCCTACTAAACCTGCCTCCAAGGGCAAGTGCAGGGCTGACTCTAACAGTTTTGGGACTCTCATGAGGCTAGAACAGAGCAGTGGTGTCAGATCTCTGCAATGGAGAACAGACTGGGAACAAAGGTGGAAACTGGGAGGTGGGTTAATAGGCTCTTCTAATAAACTGGTAAGGGGACTGGAGAGATGGCTCAGTGGTTAAGAGTACTGATTGCTCTTTTGGAGGACCTGGGTTCAAATCCCGCACCCACGTGGCATCTCACAAGTGTCTGTAACTCCAAGATCTGACACCCTCACACAGACATACTTGCAGGCAAAACACCAATGCACATAAAGTAAATTTAAATCACTTAAATAAATAAACCAACTAGTAAAGACGAATTGTGACTTGGACCTGGGTGGCAGCCGTGGTAAGATAAGGAGTGGAATTTTTAGGTAGAAACTGAGAGGACAGTTTAACAGTTTGGCTGTGGATATTCAGAATGAATAAACTAGATGAGTTCATAACATAGGCAATTAATCAACTTCAAGAAAAATGTTCTAAGTGTTATCTAAGCATGAAAAATGTGCAAGACAAAGGCTACCCAAACAGTCTTGCAGCAGCAAAGCATGTGGCACTAGTAGGATGATGGTACATTTGATCAGAGCATACCATTGGGAGAAATGACTCAACCCAATGAGAGAATTACTATAAGTCTGTAAGAATTAATACAGTGTGGCATGGGGCAGGAGCAGACAAGGAGACGGGGAACCGACTGTACAGTCTAGAGCACTAAGGAAAGATGGCTGTTTATAAAGACACCTTGTGTTAATTACATAGCCTTCTCTCTGATCATAGCCTCCATTTCAGACCACACACAGTCAGTTCCAGTGTGGTCACAAAAATAAAACAATAAAGTTTCTAGAATATCGAAAAATATCTTTTATGACTTTAAGCTTGGGAAAAGCAGCCTTAAAAAGGACCAACAGCATGCGTTCTAAGGGAAAGGCTTGAAAGAGACTAAAATCATATACTTCTGTCAGTGATAAAGATACCATGGAGAGGGGAGAAGAAACCAGAATGGGACAAAATATTGGTAGTGTATAAAGCCAAAAAGTAGGGTTTCTGAAACAGCTCAGTGGGTGATACCTTCCACCAAGACTAGCCACCCGAGAGCAGTCCTCAGTTACCCACATAGTGGAAGGAGAGAAGCAGTTCCTGCATTTGTCCTTTGATCTCCACTGTGGCATGTCCACACATGTTTGTACACTAAATAAAATGTAATAAAAGCTATTACCTTTTTTAAAAAAGCAGAACATCTCTTATATTCAGAACACATAAAGACACTTGGACAGGGTATTTTCCATAAAAAACGGGCACATGAAAATAGTCAAGGAAAGCCTGCAGTGGTGGCGCACACCTTTAATCCCAGAACTCAGGAGGCAGAGGCAGGAGGATCTCTGTGAGTTTGAGGGCAGCCTGGTCTACAGAGCAAGTTTCACGACAGCCAGGGCTACATAGAGAAACCCTGTCTTGGAAAACCAAAGAAAAGAAGGGAGGGAAGGAGAGAGAGACAGAGAGAGAGAGAATAGCCAAGGAACAGAGGAAAATGTGCCTTTCTAAACTGGTGGCAGTGCTGAACAAAGCTAAGTGAGTTCCTGTTCACTGTGTCTTTGCAAAGGGAGCCTGAACACCCTGCGTCTTTAATTACTGTTACACCTTCGGGACTGAATGGGAACTATGGTTGTTCAAATTTACCTGCAACTTGCAAGGCTGAATGACTGAGTCGAGTAGAAGAGTAGTCTTGAACAAGAAAAGTATCAAAGGCTGGGCGATGTGGTGGTACACACACCTTTAATCCCAGCTCTCAGGGACCCATCAGCAGGTGGGGACTATATAGTGAGACCTTGTCTCCAAGGAGAAAGGAAAAAGAAAAGCTTCCAGCATTTAGGCACCTTCACGCATAACTTTGTAAGCACCATGCTTCGATTTGTTGTAGTATGGGAGACAGAAAAGTAACATCAAGAAAACGAACCATTCCCATTTAAAAAGAAATAGCAGTGGGCCAGGTAGTGGGGTCCAGCATCCTGGGTGGGGTTATGCACACGCCTGGCAACCTGCAAAGCCATGTAAAGGTGAAAGGAAAGCACAGACTACACCCACTCACACACACTATACACACAACAACAATAAATACAAATCTAAAAATATATCCCTGAGGGACAACAGATGCTGTTTAAGGATGCGTATTTTCTTCAAATGCTTCACAATTTATTTGGCTTTTTTTTTTTTTTTAAACCAAGGATTTGATAGAACCACCCTGGCTATCAATTACTGATTGTCATTGCAGGACAGTTTTCATGAGGTGGACCCGGACCCAGGACACCCAGCCTGTGTTCAGCAGGCTTGGACACGATAAGCCCAGGAAAGCATCTGTGTCAGGAACGCTCCAGTGAGCAATGGCGCTCACTCTCCTGAGAGGACCCCCTGCTGTTGCTAGGCGCTCCATTCTGTTTCAGGAGGAGGTGGCAACATTGCGTAATGCCAAACCATGTTTCAGCCCTCTTTATGTATTTGGAGAAAGAATTAAAGCTTAAATTACACTGTTAAGTCTTTGCAATCAAATAGAAATCAAGATTGTTCAAAGTTGGCCTTATAAAATAACTGGTTGTTCATTTAAGAAAAAAAAAACATTCTTAAGCATGGAAATTTTGGGTTTTGGGGGTATTTTGTTTTGTTTTTATTATTTTACCATAGACATGGGAGACATTACGCACTCTCTCGATGCATAAGCAATGGCCTATGGGATGCATTTGCCTCAGATATGGGATGTTCTGAACTGTACTGTACTACCTCCAGCCCTATCAGTGCCTAGTGAGAGACTGACTTACACACTGTCCTCATTGTCTCTTTTAGAACAAAGCTTCTGAAAATATAAACACAGATCAGCTCGAAGGCCCATCTCCCGCAGCCTAGAAAACAAAAGCAGAAGTGCAGCTCTTATGGACCTCAACAAAAGCAAGCAGAAATGCCAGCTCTTGCTGGCTTCTCGGAAGTCAGGGTCTCATGCATCCCAGGCTAGCTCCAGACTCACTGTGTTCTAGGATGACACTCATGACCGTCCTGCCTCTACCTCTCCCCAACGACACCCCTGTGCTGTGAGTGCTGGGATTCCAGGGTACACCAACGCACCCTGTTTACATAGTGCTGGGGAGAGAGCCCAGGCTTCGGGAGTCCTAGACAAGCATTATACCCACAGAGCTGGAGCCCAGACCTGGTTTAAAAAAATGCCTTTAATAACATGCCTAAGTGTACTACTGATAAAACCATTCAGACTGAGGAATCTTATGAATACGGTGGTCAGCCAAAGACCTTAGAACCAATGATGTTCTACAGAGAAATACCTGCTGGTGCAGTGATATGGCTCAGGTGGGAACATGGACTAAGCCCCGGGTTCAGTCCCCAGCACTGCATCAAACCGAATGCGGTAATGCATGCCTTGGCTGCATGCATGCATCCCAGCACTCAAGACATGGGGCAGGAGAGTCAAGAGTTCAAGGCCATCCTAGGCTGCATGAGACCCTGCAAAAATAAAACAAATACTAAAAAAATATAATTCCATGTGAGTGTGAGTGAGTTTGTGTGCACGTATGGACACCAGAGGAGGACTTCTGGGGTCTTCCTTTATGTGTCTCTGCTTCATTACTTTGCAATAGGGTTTCTCCCTGAAATGGAAGTATGTCAATTTGACAAGACTGGCTGGCCAGGGGTGTCTGGGAATCTACCTCCAACTGCTGGGGTGACAGACAACCCTACCATACCCAGCTGCTGCTGCTGCTGCTGCTGCTGCTGCTGCTTCTTCTTCTTCTTCTTCTTCTTCTTCTTCTTCTTCTTCTTCTTCT
>CAJQZJ010000165.1:211841-233825 GCA_907164525.1 Lophiomys imhausi
CTTCTTCTTCTTCTTCTTCTTCTTCTTCTTCTTCTTCTTCTTCTTCTTCTTCTTCTTCTTCTTCTTCTTCTTCTTCTTTTGTTTTGTCTTTGTTTTTCAAGACACGGTTTCTCTGTGTATCTTGACTGTCTTGGACTCACTTTGTAGACCAGGCTGCCCTTGAATTCACAGAGATCCTCCTGCCTCTGCCAAGTGCTGGGATTCAAGGTGTGTGCTTCTTAAGTGGGCATTAGAGATTCAGACTCATGTCCTTATGCCCACACTTTTATGGTCTGAGCCAGCCATTACAACAGATAGATTCTTTTGGGGCGGGGGACAGGAGGGGGAAGACTTAGAGACAGGGTTTCTCTGTGTATCCCTGGCTGTCCTGAACTCATTCTGTAGACCAGGCTGGCCTTGAACTCACAAAGATCCGCCTGCCTCTGCCTCTGGAGCACTGAGATTAAAGGCGTGCGACACCAAGCCTGGCTCAGATTCTTTTTTTTTTTTTTTAAGTGCCTTACAATGCACAGAGAGAATCAAGTTCTCATTTACACCTTAGGTACTTGTGAACTTGGAAGTTTCCCTTTTTCTTTATGGAGGTGGGCTGGTTTTTTGGTTGTTATAGATACAGTCAGGTCGCATGTAGCCTGTCTTAGCTTCCACAGATAATCTGGAATCCCTGGTCCTCCTCCCAAGTACAGCCGTTACAGGCCTATACCACTTTACATAACTTTCTTAGAATTCTAAAATTGGAAAGTGTGTGTGCTAGTGCCAGGCAGGAGGTATAAAGCTAAGTTACATACAAAGTCTTGGACTCTCTGGTACAGCTAAAAGTCCCAGAGATTTTTTTTTTTTCAAGACAGGGTTTCTCTGTTAACAACCCTGGCTGTCCTGGACTTACTTCTGGCCTTGAACTCCCAGAGATCCACCTGCCTCTGCCTTCCAAGTGCTGGGATCAAAGGCCTGCACCACCACGCCCAGCAATTATAGACACCTGTGAATTGCCATGTGGGTGCTGGGATTTGAACTCAGGTCCTTTGGAAGAGCAGTCAGTGCTCTTAACCACTGAGCCATCTCTCCAGGCCCTGTCCCAGAGACTTTATTGTATATTTAAATTATGAGTCTGTCTTTGTATGTGCGTGCGTGCGTGTGTGTGTCTGTCTGTCTGTATGTATGTCTGTATGTCTGTCTCTGTGCATGTGTACGTGTGTGTCTGTCTTTGTGTGTGCATGTGCCATGTGTATGTAGGTGCCCATAGGGGCTAGAAGAGTTTGTTGGATGCCCTGCAGCTGGAATTACGGTACTTGTGAATCAGCCAATTTAATTATATAATAAATAAATAAAAGTCCCAAAGACTGAGAGTCAGTCCTTCCAAAGAAACTGCAACCACAGGCTAGAATTAGCTAGGCAGAGATTATTAAATATGTCTCAAAAACATTAAAAATTTAAAAACTTAGTCAGGAGTGGGGACACATGCCTTTAATCCTAGCACTCTGGGATACAGAGGCAGGCAGATCTCTGTGAGTTTGAGTCCATCCTGGTCTACAAAGTGAGTCCAGGACAGCCAGAGCTACACAAAGAAACCCTGTCTTGAAAGAAAAAAAAAAATTTAAACTTACAAGATAAAATACTCCAAAATTAATGCCTAATAGGGCAGAGGATAGAGCCCAGTAGAGAATATTTATATAGCATACCTTAATCTCTGGAGCCAATAAATAAATAAATAGATGGATGGATGGATGGATGGATGGATGGATGGATGGATGGATGGATGGATGGGAGGAGTGGCTGGAGAGATGGCTCAGTGACTAGGAGCCCAATAGAGAGTATTTACGTAGCATACTTTAATCTCTGGTACCAAGAAAGAAAGAGAGAGAGAGAGAAATGGAGGGGTGACTAGAGAGATGGCTCGGTGCCTAAGAGCATTTGCCATTCTTGCACCGGGCCGCAGTTGGATTCAAAGCACACCAGGTGGTTCACGGTGGCCTTTAAGTCCTATGACACCGACTTCTGGCTTCTAGGGGTGGCAGATACAGAGATGCACACAAATAAAGCACTTTTTTGTTTGTTGAGACAATGTCTCTCTATATAGCCCTAGCTGTCCTGGAACTCACTGACTAGTCTGGCCTTGAATTCCTAGAGGTGATATCTGCTTCCCAACTGCTGCCATTAAAGGCGTGAACCGCCTGCCATTTCCTGTTAATCACTATGGTGATTTTTATTGCTTCAGGTATTTAACATAATTCTTTTCTTTCTTCTTTCTTTTGGAGGGGTGGGGTTTCAAGACAGAGTTTCTCTGTGTAGCCTTGGCTGTCCTAGAATTCATTCTGTAGCATCATAAGGAGGAATTTTGACGTACTCTCGCCATTTATGTTCTATATTTCTATGGGTTGGTTTTTTTTGTTTGTTTGTTTTTGTTTTTCTGTTTCTGTTTCTTTCAGGAAGTGAGGGTGGCCAACCAAGTTAGGATTGGGGAAAACTGCACCGTTTCTTCAGATGGGCAATGTCATCTAAAACTTCCCTTCCTAACACAAGAACAATGCTTCCTAAGCATTGTTCTTGGTGCCAGCCAGCCAGCAGGCTGATTTCTGTAATGACCGAACTCGGGGTTAAATTAGGCTATACTGATGTTCTTGTGGCCTGTTTGTTTCTTTATCTGTTCATTTGTCCAAGATAGAAAAGAATGTGCTGCCTCCTTGGTTTTCCTATACTAAAGGAGACGCTCAGACATTTCTCCGTCAGATGGTTGGCTCAAGAAAATGCCAAGCATTTTAAAATGCCTTTATGGTGTGTAATCACTATATTCTGGGCCTTTATTTTGGTAACATAATTTGTGCTATTGTCCGTCCTACAAATTGAGGCTACCAAGCCTTTCAACCTTGTTAATGAAAGACAGTTTTTTTTGGGGTGAGCTCCCAACATGAAGCCGGAGATTGTTCTGGCCATAGTGGCATGGGAAAAATGACTGCATTGGAGCTATTGTAGGCACTAGAATGATCCTAGTAAATGAGATGAAGGAAGTGGGTGAAGAAACACAAAAATATAATGCTTCCATTTCCAGATCCTGTAAATGGATATATGCCTTCAATCTTAAGCATTTAGGAGGGTGAATCTAGAGGATCCTGAGCTTGGGGCTAGCCTGGACTACATAGCAATACACCATCTCCAAAAAAAAAAATAAAAAAGCAAGGCTAGGAATGTAGCCCAGTAGTAGAGAACCAGGCATCCATAAGCCCAGGTTGGATCTCCAGCACCACATATAAGAAATCCAAAGGTGGCGAGTGCGCAGGTGCGGTCTTAGACATGGAAGCAGCAGGGTCGGCACAGACCTTGGATCGTTTTGTTTTGTTTTTGGTTTTTTTTGGTTTTTTTTGTTTTTTTTTTGACTGAAGGAGAATTTAAAAAATGTTTTGACCCGGCACACATCTTTAATCCCAGCTCTCAGGAAGCAGGCGGATCTCTGAGTGAGTTCCAGGACAGCCAGAGCTACACAGAGAAATCTTGTCTCAAAAAACCGAGGGGGCGGGGCGAACCAAACTGCTAAGTTCATTTCAGCTTAGCAAACTTAACAGATTTCTAGGGTGACTGGAGGGGACTGCAGCTTAGGTGGTATGGTGGGAAGGAGTGTTTTGGCAGAAGTTTTAGACCTGACTTCTGGGAAGTTGGAAATACTAAGCGGCAGACCACGAATCTCTGCTTATGGCTTGCATTGTTAGACTTCTTTATTTGTATAGTCGGGTATATTTTAGGAAAGGAAATTTTCTTAACATTTTCAAAAATGGTTTGTATGTGATTTTTTTTTTCTTCACCAGAAGCTGGTTTATTGTTATTTTTTTTAAAACCTTAGATTACAACTCAACTCTTAAATTCTCTTTAAGTCAGGGAGGCTAATGGTAAGTGTGGTTTTAGAGATCCTGTGGTTAAGGAGCTAAATAAAGCCTGTAGTTCATGAGTGACGACTTACTCAAGAAGTCAGGAGTTGGTCGGATGAGGAGAAATCCGAGACCCCCTCAAGTCTAGCTACTAAGGAGTTTGGTGGGAATCCGGGAACGTGATGTATAATGGTTAAAGTTAAGGTTGGTCCTTTCAGCAGAATGCACATCTTTAGTCCCAGCACTCAGGAGGCACAGGCAAGAGGATCTCTGAGTTCAAGGCTAGTCTGGTCTACAGAGTGAGTTCTAGAACAGACAAGGCTACACAGAGAAACCCTGTCTGGAAAAAAAAAAACAAGAAGGGTGTGTGTCAGGTCTCTTTAGGACAATTTTATGTTAGCAAGTCGCAATTGTGATGGCTTAGATCTACCTTCCAAATATTGATTTCCTCTGCTAGTACAAGAGAAGTAAGTTATGCAATGCATGAAGTAATGCAAACCCTCATCTGGTCTTTGTTTTGGGTATAGGAGAGCAAGGTCTTGAAGTAAAAAGTCCTATGCTTATGTCTCAGGGTCAGCTGTTCCTTGCTGAATGTATCATTCTTGAATTCTTTTTTTTTTTTTTTTAAGGTTCTTTGAGACAGGGTTTCTCTGTGTAACAGCCCTGACTGTCCTGGAATTCACTCTGTAGATCAGGCTTGCCTCAAACAGAGATCCGCCTGCCTCTGCCTCCAGGTGCTGGGAATAAAGGCGTGCGCCACCACACCCAGCTATTCTTGAACTCTTTAATCTTCCTGAGCTTCTGTTGTTTGTAACACAATTTGTTTATGTGTGTGTGTGTGTGTGTGTGTGTGTGTGTGTGTGTGTGTGTGTAGTTTTGTTTGGTTTTTTGTTTGTTTGGGGGGGGTTGGGGTTTTTTTGTTTTGTTTTTTGTTTTTTTGAGACAAGGTTTCTCTGTGTAATAGCCCTGGGTGTCCTGGACTTGCTTTGTAGACCAGGCTGGCCTCGAACTTGAACACACAGAGATCTGCCTGCCTCTGCCTCCCGAGTACTTCGATGAAAGGCATGTGCCACCACGCCCAGCTGTCCTTGACAGTTTTAAACATGAACCTTCCATTCTAGAACTCAGGATATAGGAAGATATCTTCTGCATGGACTCCATTTCTTCCCTTTGTTGCATTTCTTTTAGGTTATGGCCTCTTCACTGTAGCTGAGTAGAACGTCCACTAGTGCAGACTCATGGCAACAAATCTCTGTAAGGACAGAAGTCACACATTGCTTTGACAGGGGTCATGCATTCACTGGCCACTTAAACAATGTCACAGTGACTCACGGAGGAAGTTCATCACTGGACTGTAACAAGCATATTGTGTCACTTGACTTTGAACCGGCTGTTAATCATTGTTCTTAGGAAAGCATAAATTGATTGTTTTTAAAGATTTAAAAGTTGTGAGCTGAGAATGCAGGTCAGTTGGTAGTGTTGGCCTCAAATGCACAAAATCCTGGTCCAGCCTCAGAGCCATATAAAATTGGGCATGGTGGTGAATGCCTGTAACTCCAGTACTTGGGAGATGGAGGGACAGCAAGCAGGAGGACCACAGGCTCAGGGTCATCCTTGGCTCCAGAGTGTATTTGAGGGCTACTGAGACCCTGCCTGCAGGTCCGCAAACTATTGTTTTAGTTTACCCACATAACCCACTTCAACACAGTCAAGTTCACAGAAGTCAAGAATCAAAGTTCTGCACAAGTCAAGACAACATACCGCTTTAAAAATCCTATCAGGCTGGGCGGTGGTGGCGCACGCCTTTAATCCCAGCACTTGGGAAGCAGAGGCAGGCGGATCTTTGTGAGTTCGAGGCCAGCTTGGTCTACAAAGTGAGTCCAGGGCAGCCAGGGCTACACAGAGAAACCCTGTCTCGAAAAAAACAAAAAAAAAAAAATCCTATCAGAATATGGCAGCTCACAGCCATCCCAGGGGATCCAATCCCCTCTTCTAGCCTATGAGGGAACTGCATGTCCATGTTTCTTCAAAATCTGCATCCAGGGCAGCCTCAAAAGTGGCTAGCCCCACATGGTTCCACAATCTGGACAGCAAGTAAAACAGCCTGCTCTTCCGGGACTTGGCCAACATTACAGCTTTTTGCGTGCCCCCTCCCCCACTCCCATAATGACTGGGCTTAGCTTGTGTATGTTTCCTAATTCCTTCACAGCCTAACGTCGGCTGTAAGATCCCCAAGGCCCACCTCCACAGTGACACACTTCCTCCAGTAAAGCCACACCTCCTAATGTGCCCCTCCCTAAGGACCAAGCATTCACATACACGAGTCTATTGGGGCCATTCCTATTCAAACCCCCACAGAGGGGAAAACAGTCTGCAAAAAAATCATAAAACTACTGTTGTAAAACAGACGATGATATTAATAGAATTCTTAAATGTATGTGAGGGAGTGATCAGAGAGCACACAAGTGTTATGGTGCCAGCCTGGTCTGCAGTGGGGATTCCAGGACAGCCAGGGGTGCACAGAGAAACCCTGTCTAGAAAAACAACAACTGCAGCAACAACAGAACATCCAAGAAACTGTGTTCGTGCTCATCTCTTGTGAAACAGAATGTCTTAAAAATGGCTTTTGTGCCAGGCGTGGTGGCGCATGCCTTTAATCCCAGCACAAGGTAGGCAGAGGCAGACCGATTTCTGTGAGTTCAAGGCCACTTTGGTCTACAAAGTGAGTCCAGGATAGCCTGGGCTACACAGAGAAACCCTGTCTCAAAAAGCCAAAAAAAAAAGTGGCTTTTGCTTTGCATTTTTTAATTATTCTATTTTTGTGTAAATGAGTGTTTTGCCTGCATGTATGCATGTGTGACTAGTACCTATCCATAGATGTCAGATGAGGGCACTGGATCCCCTAGAACTGGAGTTGCAGACAGTTCCCAGCCACTAGGTGGGTGTTAGGGACTAAGCAGGGTCCTCTGAAAATGGAACATATTCTTAATCATTGAGCCATCTCTCCAGCCCACCTTAATCATCTGTGTACGTCCGATGGTTTGTGAACAGGCTCTTGGGGTGACTCTGATATGCGTAAGCTGAGGTTATACACTGGTGGTTCCATTGCAGACCCTTTCTTGTGTGTGCAGGTGTATGGTATGCAGCGTTTGTGGAGGCCAGAAGACTGGCCTTCGTCTTTCCTTGGAGCCCATCCACCCTGTCCGGGAGGTTTTAGAACAAGGCAGTAGTGGTGCACCTCTGAATCCCAGCATTCGGGAGGCAACGGAGGCAGAGGCAGGCAGGTCTTTGTGAGTAACAAGATCTCTCACTGACTTGGAATTTGCAAAAACCCCAGAAAACCACCTGCGCCCACCTCCCCAGTACTGAGATTGCAAACTCAGCACAGCAGTCATCTTTTTAGTGGTTTCTGGGAATCAAAAATAAGTCTTCATGCTTGCGAGGAAGTGCTCCCCCAGTGTCTGGCTCCTGTGTGACGGAGCACCTGAAAGCGGCTTTGTGCTTAGCCACATGACTGCCAGGTCGTAGCCGCATTCTCTGCTGCGCTCTTTCCGGTGATTGGAGAAGTCTCTTTACCAAATGGATATGTTGAAGAAAAAATATGAAGATTGAGAAGAAAATAACAAACTAAAGGAAACTTTGTAAATAGAAATATAAATGTGCCAATACAATGAGCCACCATAATCAATATAACTGAACACAACAGATTCGATTCTTAGTTTCCTGGCAGTCCATGAAAAAGAAAGGCATAATGTAGGTTATCAAATAGAAGTAAGAACACTTTTTAAGTACTAAGCACTGTATTGTAGTACTGAGTTCTGAAGTAAACCTCACACATGAAATTTCACATGCAAGGGTACAAACACTGGACACACTGCCCTTGACACTGTCCTTCTGGTGTGTATGGCTTCCTGTAGCAGTTTCTGTGCTTCAAGAAAAATTAAACCCAGGCGTGGTGGCGCATGCCACTCGAGAGGCAGAGGCAGGCAGATCTCTGTGAGCTCAAAGCTAGCCTGATGTACAAAGTGAGTCCAGGACAGCTAGGCATACCCAGAGACGCCCTGTCTCGAAAACCAAACAAATGTACACACACACACACACAACTTTTTCTCCCAAGGGATCTAAGTAACCTAAACATGTAACCTGGTGGTCAAACTTGATCCAATGTTAGGATGACCCTTCCTGGAGAAATAAAGATTTAGAATAAGGTAGTAATGGTCACAGGCAGCTAGATTCATGTAGCTTCAAACCCTTGTCGGTGTGAAGCTGATGAGCCGAGCTGACACCACAGAGCTGAATGTCCGAATGATTAGCAGCAGTCTTCACTACAGAAATGGGACTAGCAGGAGGACCACTATGGGTTGGCCACGCCTCCAGCCTGTCTGTTGGAGGAGGAACCTTGTGAGGGTGCTATGCTAATTGTGAGACAGCTCGTCCATACAAACCTGGTGCTTCTGTCTTCAATCCTGATTTTTGATACTCTAGTTCATTTTCTTTATTGGATATCACTTCTACTGTTTTAGTTAATCTCTAGTCTCATGGAGGGTTTTGTTTTGGTTTTGTTTTTTTGTTTGGTTTTGTGGTTTTTCGGTTTGTTTGTTTTTTCGAGACAGGGTTTCTCTGTGTAGCCCTTACTATCCTAGACTCACTTTGTAGACCAGGCCGGCCTCGAACTCAGAGATCCAAAAATGCATGTGCCACCACTACCCAGCTCACTGAAGGTTTTTTGTTTGTTTAGTTTTGTCCTTTAATATAAGAAGATACCATGTGTTTGATTCTAAAAGGAGTGAAATAAGAATTTGCCAAGCAGTTTTATACACTGAAATATGTAGGTTTAGCCGGGCGGTGGTGGCGCACGCCTTTAATCCCAGCACTTGGGAGGCAGAGGCAGGCGGATCTTTGTGAGTTCGAGGCCAGCCTGGTCTACAAAGTGAGTCCAGGACAGCCAGGGCTACACAGAGAAACCTTGTCTTGAAAAACCAAAAAAAAAAAAAAGAAATATGTAGGCTTATCAAATTAGCTATGTGTTATTTTTATTTTAATAGTCTGTGATTTGAAATCTTTAACAGTACAAGAGAAGTAACGTATAATACAAAGATTTTAGGGGAATGTAATACTGAAGTTAATTGCTTGTTGTGATATTTATTCCTCTCTCTCTTGGGTTTTAGAGACAGGGTTTCTCTCACACAGAGCCCTGGCTGTCCTGGACCCCCTTTGTGGGCCGGCCTCCATGTCACAGAGATCCTCCTGCCTCTGCCTCCTGAGTGCTGGGATTAAAGGTGTGCTCCATCACACCCAGACTTTGTCTCTTTTTTTTAAGTCGTGACTATTTCAATCCATATGTTTATCCTACTTTTTAAATTCTTTTAGATGTGTTTATTTTATTTTATGTGTAAGAGTAATTTACCTGCCTGTATGTAGGTCTGTATGCCACATGCATGCCTGGTGCCCACAGAGGTCAGAAGAAGGTATCAGAACTGGAGCCATGTGGATGCTGGGAGTTAAAGTGTGTCATCTGCAAGAGCAGCCAGTGCTCATAACCACTGAACCATCTCTCCAATCCCTGTTTATCCTGTTGTTAAAATTACTTCTTGGGGCTGGAGAGATGGCTCAGAGGTTAAGAGCACTGACTGCTCTTCCAGAGATCCTGAGTTCAATTCCCAACAACCACATGGTGGCTCACAACCATCTATAATGGGATCTGGGGCCCTTTTTCTGGCCTGCAGGCATACCTGTAGACAGAACACTGTATACATAATAAATAAAATATATTTTTTTAAATTACTTCTTTGGAGTCTGGAAAATTGGCTTGGTATTTAAGAACACTTGTTCTTACAGAGGACGTGGGGTCAGTTCCCAGCACCCACACAGCAACTCACAACCAACTCTAGCTGCACTCCAGGATATCTGATTTCCTCTTCTGACCTCTAAGGGTACCAGACATGTATGTGGTGCACATACATGCACTTAGGCAAAACACTCACACATAAAATTAACCTAAAAAAAAATTTAATGTTGGTTTGGTTGTTTTGCATTTTTTAAGACTGATAGTCCAGTCTGGCCTAAAGCTTGCAATAATCCTCCTGCTTTAGCCTTCCAAATGCTAGGATTACAAGTGTGCACCACCATGGGTATCTAAGAATAGCCCTTTCAATTCGTATGTATTTCATATATTCTTGCTAAAATAAGTATATTGATATTCCCTTCTAAACAGTGACTGTGTGTGTGTCTGTGTGTCTGTGTACGTGTCTGTGTGTGTGTGTGTCTGTGTGTGTGTGTCTGTCTGTGTGTGTATGTGTCTGTGTGTGTGTCTGTGTCTGTGTGTGTGTATGTGTGTGTGTGTCTGTGTGTGTCTGTGTGTGTATGTGTGTATCTGTGTGTGTGTCTGTGTATGTGTGTCTGTGTGTGTGTGTGTCTTTGTGTCTGTCTGTGTGTATGTGTGTCTGTCTGTCTCTGTGTGTGTGTGTGTCTATCTGTCTCTGTGTGTGTGTGTCTGTGTGTCTGTCTGTGTGTGTGTGTCTGTCTGTCTGTCTGTCTCTCTGTGTGTGTGTGTCTATGTGGTATTTAACCATGTCTGTTTTCAATTCATATAATTCAAGGGGGCACTTTGCTTTACTGCTGAAGTATTTGCTATCTTGATATTTTGGCCAAGTTCTCTTTCCTTAAGTGAAAATAAGATGAAGAGGGACTGAGTAACTATTTCTTTTTGCCTATATAACTTCAAAATAAAATTCAAATTTCTAGATGAATTTTATATGGAGTAAATATTCCCTTTGTAAAGCTTACATTGATGTTGTAGGTGGCCTTCTAAAATGCAGTTTCATTTTATAACTGTGCATGCCTTGGCTCCATGCCGGACCTCCCAGGTTACAAACATTAACAGTAGACCCTACACGTTAAAGAAATAACACCTCTCTCAAAAACAACCCCTAGAAAACATCACTAATGTTCCTTATAAGTCACCCAGCCATGTTCACACTGGGAAATAGTAACTTGTGAGGTTAATAGAGATTCGGTCCTTAAAACCCACTCCTCAGCCGGGCGGTGGTGGCGCATGCCTTTAATCCCAGCACTTGGGAGGCAGAGGCAGGCGGATCTTTGTGAGTTCGAGGCCAGCCTGGTCTACAAAGCGAGTCCAGGACAGCCAGAGATATTCAGAGAAACCCTGTCTCGAAAAACCAAAAAAATAAAATAAAATAAAATAAAATAAAAACCCACTCCTCTATTTGTAAAGACATCTACTCTCCCAAGTTACAAATGAGAAGCAATGTTGTGTTCTGTTATTTCAAAGGAGAGATGTTAGGGGTAGTCTACTTGTTTGTTTAATTTATTCTGTTCATTTTAGAGGTTTAAAAAATAAGGTCATACCAGGCACCATTAATCCCAACCCTTCAGAGGCAGAGGCAAAGGGATATCTGAGTTCAAGGCCAGCCGAGTCTACATAATGAGGCCTTGTCTCAAACAAACAAACAAAAATTTTAAATAAGGGCAAAACACCTGCATGGAGAATATCAACTAACACGAAATTTTTATTATATTTGAGAAAAGTATCTGTTTTGGAAGCCAACTCTATACTAAATAATTCATTAAACCATCAAAATTATTGTACCAAATACCAAATGGCGAAGTCTGACAAAGATTTTTATAACATTCAGAATGACCATAATTCAGATGTTCTATATAAGAAGGTGATAACGTGGGGGAAATTGTGTGACTTAACTAAGCCAGCATAAAACTGAAAGAAAAGAAAGAGGTTGGGGAGAAAAGGCTAGGGAAGTATGAACTCCAGATAGAAACATAAGGCATAGCTGGGCGTGATGGCACACACCTTTAATCCCAGCACTTGGGAGGCAGAGGCAGGTGGATCTTTTCGAGTTCAAGGCCAGCCTGGTCTACAAAGTGAGTCCAGGACAGCCAGGGATACACAGAGAAACCCTGTCTCGAAAAAAACAAAAAAAGAAAGAAAGAAACATGAGGCATAGTGAGAGTCCTCGTTGGAACAGATGGTTTGTATGAGGCAGTGATTTTCAAATTATATTCTGAGGAGTTAGTTCCCACAGAGGCCAGTCTGCAAGGGACATCCTTGAACACAGTGTTGTGGCGAATCCATTAGAAAGTCACCTGCCAGCACACAGAGGAGCATGTTGGGTCTGGCCAAAATGTCAGCTAGATGGCATGAGCCCCATGTATTATTGGCCATGAGATTGTTGTTGTTTTTATTGTATTGAGAGTGTGGAGGTCAGAGGACAAGTTGTTGAAGTCACTTCTCTCTTTCTACCATGTATGTTCTGGAGTTGCGTTCAGGCCGTCAGACTCTGTGTCAGTGCTTTTACCTGGTAAGCTGTCTTTCTGCCCCTGACTTTGAGATTGAAAATAAAGCAGGAAAATAGGGGCCTCTGCTCTCAGCAAGGAAGAGCCAACAGGCCTGCGTACAGGTTGAACCGTCTAGACTCAGGAAATGACAGACCCGTGCAGAGGGAGAAACCGAGACCGTGGCATTGAGTTCCGGTCTGGTGACACAGGATTACGTGGCAGTGTGAAAGATAATGCCTCAACGGTGTGCAAGATCTAAAGAGAAATAGAAGTGGGTTAATTGTGTGTATGTGACTATGTAAACTACAACTGTGGTGGCGGGTGATTTACAGGATTGTTCCTCATGAGGATCAATGGGAATTGACTCCCGTTTTACACTTGGACAGTTGTAGTCAACTTTGTAGGAGATTTGATGTTAAACTAAAAGCCCTGGGCTCTGTGGCACAGCTAAAAAAAATTCTAGAACAGACTGGAAGTCAGTTTGGTAGGTGGCAATCCCAAGGTTCCGTTGCTAGATAAGGTAGATTCTCAGTGGTGTGGCTTCCAGTTGCTGAAGATAAAATCCCCAGCAGGGGAGAACTTGCAGTTTCTTTTCTGGCCTGGGGACATAAAGCCACAAACCAAGGCCTAAGGAAACCACCAGGAAAGCACCATCTCAAAATAAATACATATAAAATAAAAGCTGTAAGTGGACTAAAAATAGAGATGTAAATATTTACTCAGTGAAAGAAAGATTCATCAGCCTATAGTTCAGTAGTGGATCACTTGCAAAAGGCTTCAGCTCCAGTCCACAGTACTCCAAGAAAAGAAGAAAAGCAGACTAGAGAGATGGTTCAGTAGTTACAAGCACAGGCTGTCCTTGTGGAGGACCCAAAGTTAGTTCCCAGCACCCAAGTCAGGTGGCTCACTAGCTTCCTGGTGCCTTTTTCTGACTTGAGTAGACACCTTCATTTGTGTACACCTACACACATATGCATACACTTAAAAATAAATGTTTGTTTGGTTGGTTTGTTTTTCGAGACAAGGTTTCTCTGTGTAACAAGCCCTGGCTGTCCTGGACTCGATTTGTAGACCAGGCTAGCCTCCTTGAACTCAGAGATCCGCCTGCCTCTGCCTCCTGAGTGCTGGGATTAAAGGCGTGTGCCACTACTGCCTGGCTTTAAAAATAAATCTTTAAGCCAGGCATGGTAGCCCACGCCTTTAATCCCAGCACTCGGGAGGCAGAGGCAGGCAGATCTCTGAGTTCAAGGAGGCTAGCCTGGTCTACAAAGTGAGTCCAGGACAGCCTGTTCTACACAGAGAAACCCTGTCTCAAAATAATAATAATAATAATAATAATAAAGCCTGGCGGTGTGGTGGCGCATGCCTTTAGTCCCAGCACTTGGGAGGCAGAGGCAGGCGGACCTCTGTGAGTTTGAGGCCAGCCTGGTCTACAAAGTGAGTCCAGGACAGCCAGAGCTGTTACACAGAGAAACCCTGTCTTGAAAAATAAAAAAATAAAAAATAAATAAAATTAAATAAATCTTTAAAAGCAAGGAAAAATAGACCTATCTCAGCCAGGCATAATAGCACATATCTGTCTAATGCCAGCACAGGGGAGTTAGAGGCAGAGGCGTAAGATTACAAGCTCAAGACCAGCCTGGGCTACATAGCAAGACCTACATTTTAGGAAACAAAACAAAAAAAAATTTTTTTTTTTTTTTTTGGTTTTTCGAGACAAGGTCTCTCTGTGTAACAGCTCTGGCTGTCCTGGACTCACTTTGTAGACCAGGCTGGCCTCGAACTCACAGTGATCCGCCTGCCTCTGCCTCCCAAGTGCTGGGATTAAAGGCATGCGCCACCACTCCCGGCACAAAACAAAATTTTACAGGAGCAAAAATCTAACAGGACAAGTCACATCAAGTTACCACACACTGATGAATTCTGTTGATAATATGTGCCCTAGATATACTATGATAACAATGGTACCCAGCCTCTGTGGTCTCCTCCACAAAATCCCATACTGCTTGCTAATTGTGAGAAGAACATTAAATTTGAATAGAGAAACATCCTGCTGTACACTTGACCAATACTCAAAACTGTCAATAGTGACCTTACCATCAAGGAAAGTATGAACTATGAAGACCAGAGAGAGCTGTGAAGTAGTGTGTGTATAGTGTGCTGAACAGGGCAGAAGACATGCTAGGTAAACAGGAAGCTTGGCCAAGGTGACAGTATGTGTTCCCAATATTAAGATGATAATGGGGGACTGAGCGTGGGATATATAGAAATTATTTGTGTACTTTCTAACTTTTCTGTAAAACTTAACTCTAAGATAAAAGGGCTGTTTAAAATAATACAAATAACACAGGGTGCTAGTGGCCCTTACCTTAAATCCCAGCCCTAGGGAGCCAGAGAGTGAGGGAATCTCTGAGTTTGAGGCCAGCCACACAGAAACCGAGTCATGGGGAAGGGGGAGGAATAGTTGTAAACATTTGAAAAAAACAGATTTACTACCAGGAGTGGTGGCACCTTTAATCCCAGCACTTGGAAAGCAGAGGCAGGTGGATCTCTGAATTTGAGGCTAGCCTGGTCTACAGAGTGAGTTCCAGGACAGCCAGGACTACTCAGAGAAACCCTGTTCCAAAAAATCAAAAAGAAAAAAAAAATGAGATTTACTAATATTCAGGATATTGTTATTTCATTATTATTATTTTATGGCATACTTTTAACCAAATATGATTTGAATATGTAAGAAAATAAAATGAAATAATCTCCCTGGAGGTATTTTGAAGTGGGTGAAAGCTACTTCAAGAAGTGTGATCTCAGAGAACTGTTTGCCACAGTGCAGTGCTGTATGCAATTCCAAATGCTAAGATAGTAACCAAAATGTATAAATATTGTGGGAATCTGTGACATAGACAGTAGTACTATTGAGTGACATTTGAGGACATTACATCCCATCTGGAACACACATATTAACTGTAAGGCCTGTTCTGTTGTGACGTTATCTGTCGGTTCTTTCCTTGTACGTTTACTAACTAATCTCAGTGAATGCATCCAAGTCCTGTTGGTGATTGAAGGTAATTTTATAAATGCTTGGAATTATACTTGATATGTATTTTGGAATTTCATACTTTTGCACAGTGTATTTTGATCTTATTACCCCCCCACACTTCTCCCTCTTGATTCCTCCCAGATCCAACCCCCCATGCTTAGTTATTTTAATGTATGTCACAATTAATATTGACGACTGCTCCACAGTTCTGTCACATATAAAAGCCAGGTGTGAAGATTTTTTTTTAGCCACAATATTTTGTGTGTGTGTGTGTGTGTGTGTGTGTGTGTGTGTGTTGAATTCACTATCTACAGATGAAAAAAATAGGATCTCTGTATAATAACAAAGATAAAACATTTTTGGTGATGAAAAAAAGATACTTTAAAGGTGTGTTGTTTATTTGTTGAGACAGGATTTTTCTGTGTAACAGTACTGGCTGTCCTAGACTCGCTTTCTAGACCAGGATGGCCTAGAACTCACAGAGAATCATCTCCCTCTGCCTCTTGAGTGTTGGGAGTAAAGGCATGCACCACCACACCCAGCCTAGATTTCTCTCTTTCTTTTTTTTTTTAAGCAAAGTTTTCATTACAATGGAGCTGCTATTTAAAGCATCAAAATGGTCTTTTGCTTAAAAATGTGGTTTTACTTTGCTTTTCAGAGTAGGCTTGGTTTCTGTGTGATTTTGCAGACATGAATTTACCATCATCACATGTTTCCTGAGTTAAATCTTGAGCTCTTAGAAGTACTCCTGTGACCAGGCCTGGTCTACAAAGCAAGTCCAGGACAGCCAGTACTGTTACACAGAGAAACCTTATCTCGGAAACTCTAAAAAAAGAAAGGAAGGGAGGGAGGGAGGAAGGAAGGAGGGAGGGAGGGAGGGAGGGAGGGAGGGAAGGAAGGAAGGAAGGAAGGAAGGAAGGAAGGAAGGAAGGAAGGAAGGAAGGACACCCCTGTGATGAATTAATGGACTTTTTCCTTTCAGACTGGTGTTTGGAATGCTCTATCCAGCATACTATTCATACAAAGCCGTGAAGACGAAAAATGTCAAGGAATATGTAAGTAAAGTCTCAGCCATTCTCATTTAACATGTCAACAGTGCACAAACCGCTGCTGTTTTAGAGAATTAGATTGATGGTTTTGGGTCAGAAGGTGTTATGAGTGTAGTCATAAAAATAGTCATTTTTAAAGTGACCTTGAAAACCACTGACAGTGAAACTTCAAATAGCCTTCACTGGCCATTGGCCCCTAAAAGAGTGGAGAGTTCCCAAGAGGCATGATGGGGAGCCCCTAACTGTCTGAGTCACCGTGGACCAAGGTCTGCATGCCAGTTTGCATGTTTGTCTAGTTCTTGAGGGAAGGCTATAATTTTCTAGCCTTGTGGTTTTACAGAAGCGCTGAGAATGTATCTCATTGCACAAAGCCTTTTCTTTTGTGGCTCTTTTCTCACTTCTGATTGAACATACACTTACCCCGTCTCTATTGACAATTGCAGGCTCAAAGCGAACTTTTTTCATAATTTTTTGTTTCATTTAATTTTTGCTTTGTGTGTATCTTCACACGCTTAGGGGCACACTTTTGCGCTCACACATATCGGGGCCAGAGGTAGATAGATGTAGGATGTCTTCTCTCTGGGGACCTGTGGCTGACTGGTGCAGTTAGCACAGGGAGCCAAAGAGCCTAGGAGTTCCATCCCCATGTCCCTGGTTCAGGGGTTACAAGTACGGGCCACCATGCCCGGAATTTTATGTTGTTTATGGGCTCTGAGCTTAGGAACCTACACTTGTCAGCTAGCACTTCATCCACTGTGGCTCTTTGTTCTTTTTTTTTTTTTTTTTGAGTGACACTCAGGACCCAGGCTATCCTTTTCACAATGAGCCATCCGCTTGCACTTAGTACTTTTCCAATGCTATGCAGACAGTAGACATCGTCTCCTTCCAGCTCTCCTCAGTCCAAAATGAAGTCCAAACGCATTAGGCGTTTAGTCCTCCCCCACCCTTCCTCCCTGGAGACAGTCCTGTAAATGGAATCTTGTAATAAGTGACCTTTTGTGTTTGGTTTCTTCTGCCTGCCGTAATGTGTTCTAGGTTCATCCGTGTTTTCACATGTTTCAGTGTTTCACTCCTCTTAATGGCTGGAACAGTGCTCCATTGTATTGGCAAGCCAAACAATGGGTTGTTTATCTGCTCTTCTGCTGACAGACATTTGAATTGTTCTGCTTCTGTCTTTTGGCTGTTATGAATAATGCTGGCACAAACGTGCCCATTCGAGCATCTGTTTAAGTGCCTGCTTTGGTCTTTTGGAGGTGTATAACTCTGGTTCTTTGTCAGGAACCTTGGATGGCAGGTTTGTCATCCAACCCTTCAAGTGATCACAAAGCCCAGAAATCCATTGTTGATTCTTGAGAGTCTCTTTTCAGGTGTTCAAGGTTGCACAGAGCCACTGGCTGAAACATTTGTAATTAACCTAGTGAACTTTTATAGTTATTTTTCTCTTTCATATAAGGCCAATTGTTGTAATGAAGTATGTGTACTCATAGACCCACACACCACAGTTGTAATGGTGAAATACATTTATGAGAGGGTGAAGAAGTTAGTTGGTGCACTCTGGAGTTTTTAAATCCTTTATGATACAGATCTCTTGGATCTAGGATTGGGAAAATAGTTTTAAGACATGGAAGTGTATGAAGTCATACTAATTGAAACCCATTTTATAAGTAGCTTGAAGGGACATATTTCAATATATACTGTAATGAATATCTCAAGTACCATGTTATAGTGCTGGCGTATGCCAGTTTTTGAAACAATGCTTGCTTTCCATTCACAGCAATTCTCAAGCTGCTTCTGGTGAAAGGCCTGTTTGGTGTCTGTTTTGTGGTCCTGGGGAAGCAATTTTTGTCTTGTTTCTCCGAGAAGTCATTTGCCATCACTTTTGTAAAAATAAAATGAAAATGAGCCACTAGTAAAAGGAAGATGCAAAACCTCCCAGAGACATAGGAAGTACACCACTAATTATTCATTTCTATACACGTGAAATGCTATCAACTTAGTGCTTTCTGCAAAATACTGCCAATTTAGTGCTTTTAGCCACACTTGTCACAGCCTTACACAGTTCCCTAGACAACACTGTTCTACTTTGAAATTCTTTACTTGGAATTCTTTTTCCAATGCTAAAAAGTATGAATAACTGATCATCTCCAAAACGCCATGAAATATGAGCCATGGAATATACTACTGACCAGAGCTTAATGTGAGATTCATTTGCAGTATATATTCAATGGACTCTTTTTCTGATACTAGTTAACTGTACAGTTGAAGAATTGGGTGATATGTCCTTCAGCTGTGGGCTCATGTCACCTTCAAAGCATTCCAGGGCCAGATGTAGAAGTACATGCCTGCAGTCCTAACCCTGCGGAGGTGAGGCAGGAGAAGCACTGAGGACTTGAGGGTGACCTGGACCACAGATTGAAGAGATCCTGTCCCAAATAGATAGATAGATGGATAGGTGGATAGATGCCCCACCCCAGATAAATAGATTGACAAGAAGACAGGAGGATAGGTAGGTAGATAAAAAGACAGACATCCTGTCCATGATAGTTAGATCATAGATAGATAGAGTCATTTGCCATCCCTTTTGTAAAAATACAATGAAAATGAGCCACTAGTAAAACAAAGATGCAAAGGTAGGTAGGGAGACAGACAGACAGACAGGAGGGTAGGTAGGGAGACAGATAGATAGATAGGAGGGTAGGTAGGGAGACAGACAGACAGATAGGAGGGTAGGTAGGGAGACAGACCAATAAACAAGCTAAAAGGACAGCAATAAGAATGTAAAAGTAAGCCGGGCGGTGGTGGCGCACGCCTTTAGTCCCAGCACTTGGGAGGCAGAGGCAGGCGGATCTTTGTGAGTTCGAGGCCAGCCTGGTCTACAAAGCGAGTCCAGGACAGCCAGAGATATTCAGAGAAACCCTGTCTCGAAAAACCAAAAAAAAAAAAAGAATGTAAAAGTAGGGCTGGAGAGGTGGCTCAGAGGTTAAGAGCACTGGCTGTTCTTCCCAAGGTCCTGAGTTCAATTCCCAGCAACCACATGGTGGCTCACAGCCATCTACATTGAGATCTGCCCGGGCATATATGTAGAGTAAATACTGTAAACATAATAAATAAATAAAAAATGTTTAAAAAAAAAAAAAAGAATGTGAAAGTATTAAGTAAATACAAATAAATTACCTATATGTATAAATGAATGCTAAAAAAAAAGGTAAATGGTTAGGTAGAAGTTGGTCTAATTATAAAACAAAGATTAGTCTACTTTCACTATGCAAAAGTTTTTCTTTGTTACTCTTTTCTGTTCTGTTCTTTTCAAGACATGGTCTCAAGTAGCCTAACTGGCCCCTAACTCACTATGTAACTAGCTGAGGCTACCCTTGAACACCTGATCCCCCTGCTTCTATATTCCAAGTACTGAGAAGGCATGTGCCACCACATCGAGCTCCACTTGAAGATGTAAATTTATATGTTTCATTCTCTTAATAATACACTCATTTTTATTATTGGATTGTTTGAAAATGTAAGACAATTAAAGATAATATGCTTCTGAGATTTTAATTCTCCCTCATGTTCTAAATATAACTTAACCTGCATAAGAGAATTCATTAACATTTTTATTCAAATTGACAAAACTAAAACTTAATACATGTGTTGATATCTACACACATGTTGACATATTAGTGTATTTAAATGTATGGGGCATGTTGTTTTACTGTTTTTTTGGTTTTTTTTTTTTTTTTTTAGCAGATCAATACCTTTCTTGTACAGTTCTGAGAATTAAATCCAAAGCCTTGCTAATTCTAGGCAAGTGATCTATAACTCTAATTCTTACACAGTTGTTTTTAAGGGATAACTTGTTATTAATACTTCTTCATTATTTGCTTGTCTTTTGTGGGTTTTTTGTTTGGTTGGTTGTTTTTTTTTTTGGTTTTGGGGGGGTTGTTTTGTTTGTTTGTTTAGTCGGTTGGTTGGTTGGTTGGTGGTTTTGGTTTTTTGAGATAGGAAGACTACAGTAGTGAAGAATAATTAAAGAGAAACTAAGGAAATAGAAAGGTGGTTGTGGGATTTGGTTTGACTATTGCTTCATAATCAACTCTGCTTTGAAAATACAGTGAGTGCTGAAGTCACAGCTGAACAGGCACTGAACCAGGAAGGACTATAATACAGCTCTGAAGAGCTCCCAGTCGCCCACTTGTTGGACAGCAAGACTCTGAAAAGCCAAGTTTGAGGTGTTGTGTGGGTTCCATGGAACAATGCATGTGTATTGAATCATTCCGCATGAATTTCAGAATGCCTTTGCATATTGCCATGTCTAGTTGCTCTCTTCCCAGTCGCCACACTATTCTAGATGGAAAGCCACAAAAAATTTAATCTCAGACATCTCTAGAGTTCAGAAATGTAAAATGGATCCACCTGGCAGTGATCCCTTTAGAGGCTAGTTGGATGGAAGAGCTGCATCATTCAGAATTGGAAGCTATCCACATTCCTTGGCTTCAGGCTCAATCCCTGTGTCTTTACAGCCAACAGCTCAGGGCTGAGATCTTTGGATGCTGCCAGCACGGGGCTCTTAGCCTTCTACCTCCCTCCTCCCTCCTCCTCTTATAAGGTCCTTTATGAATGACTGGGTCCACCCCTCAAGGTTGTCTGATTCTTGGCCTTAATTCCATTTGCCTCCTTATTTTCTCTTTATCATATAACCTAATATACTTACTTAACTAGGAATTAAAACATAGATCTATTCCCAGGAAAGGAGGCAAGATTCTGCTAACCCCAGTAATATCCCCACTCATCCTTACAGTCCGTCCGTTCACCCATGAGGAACCTTGCAAGACAGCATTGGTCCATACCAGAGCGCTTAGGTTTAGGTTTCTAATGATCTGTTCATTCTATTGTACAATGCTCCCTTTATTGTTGTTGTTGTTGGGTTTTTTGTTTGTTTGTTTGTTTGTTTGTTTGTTTGTTTGTTTTGGTTTTTTGAGACAGGGTTTCTCTGTGTAACAGACCTTGCTGTCCTGGACTCACTCTGTAGACCAGGCTGGTCTTGAACTCACAGAGATCCATCTGCCTCTGCCTCCCAACTGCTAGGATTAAAGGCATGCGCCACAACGCCCAGCCTGTTATTTTTGAGATAGATAGGGTTTCTCTGTGTAGCTCTGGCTGTCCTGTAACTTTCTATGCATACTCGGCTAGCCTAGAACTCAGTAGATACCCAAGTGCCTCTGCCTCCCAAGTGCTGGGATTAAAGGCATACACACCACATCCAGCCCCAACAATGTTCCTGTTAAAAACACAGCTGGTGGGACTGGAGAGATGGCTCAGTGGTTTAGAGCACTTGCTCTTACAGAGGACCTCAGTTCTGTTTCCAACAGCCACCTGGAACCTCATATCCCTAATTCCAGTTCCAGGGGATCTGGTAGCTTATTCTGAACTCCAAGAGCACCAGGCAGGCATGCATATGGTTCACATCCATACAGACAAAACATTCATACACATAGGTAATAGTCTAGCTTTACAGAAACATTGAAGCAGCTTTCACTGTCTCCCAGTGATTTCTTGTGATTGATTATTATTATATTTTGCTGGCCACAGTGATTTGGGTATTTTATATCAAGGGCTGTAAAGCAGGACGTACATTCCCAAATCAACTGTGAACTGAGAGGTTACAAAGTTAGATAGGGCCAGACAGTGGTGGTACATGCCTATAATCCCAGCACTCGGGAGGCAGGGGGATCTCTGA
>CAJQZJ010000165.1:241520-261455 GCA_907164525.1 Lophiomys imhausi
CAAGTGCTGGGATTAAAGGCGTGCGCCACCACCGCCCGGCTCTACAACGGAATATTCTTAATGGGCTTTGGGAAAGAGAAACCTGACTGGCTGCCCTTCCCTCTACTGTGCAAAGCTCCTATCTGGTGCTTTCTGCCACAAACAGTCTCCCTGAGAGCTGGACTGAAGGCTAAAGGCTCTTTCTACTTTTTTGAACCTTATGATAATTGGTGGTGTTTTGTTTTTTTTTTTTTTTAATTTTTATTTTATGTGCATTAGTGTTTTGTTTGCATATATGCCTGTGAGGGTACCAGATCCCCTGGAATTGGAGTTACAGACAGCTATGAGCTGCCGTGTGGGTGCTGGGAATTGAACCTGTGTCCTCTGCAAGAGCAGACAGTGCTCTTAACCACTGAGCCATCTCCCCAGGCCCTTGGTGGTTGTTTTAATTTCTTTTTGAGACAGGATCTACCTTAGTAGGTAGACCAAGCTCTCCTGAGGCTGGCCTCAAGCCCAAGAGATCCATTCCTGCCTCAGACTTCAGAGTCTGCCATTGCAGGTGTAAGTCACCACGACTGGCTCTCAGTTTTATTTGAATGATGATATCCATAAAGAAGGTTCTGAAAGTAAGATTGCACTCTAAATGACTACACGGATCATCTCACGTTCTCCAAACGTAAAGCCATTCTTTCAGGTTGCAGAGTGTTGCCCTTTGCTCTAGCTGGTATTGTGAGAACTGCATGGAGTGGCCTCCCAGGGCAGTTCTGGGCTTCAGTGAGTGCAGGAGTCCCCCTGGGATCTTATTAAAATGCAGAGGCTTTGTAGGAACTGGTCTGCCCTGGACTTAAAATTCTTCTTTTCCAGCCAGCTCCCGAGTAAAGCCAGGGCTCTCTGCGTGGGCTGAACTGAACTCCACATCCAAAGCATATGTGGATTGTGCTTTTTAAAGGCCTGGCTATCCTCTCTCTCTGCACATTGTGTTGAGGCAGTCTAGAAGTCTGTATGACTGTTTTGAATCCTCAGGAGATTGTGTGTCTGTGAGAGAGAGGGAGAGAGGAGAGAGAGATAGGGAAAGAGAGAGATGAAAATAGCTTTAAGGAAGGAAGGAAAGAAAAGGAAGTGGAGTAAATGTGACCAAAGCCCAATATATATGTGTATGAAAACATCATAGTAAATTTCATTATCTCAGTGAAAAATACTTTTTAAAAAGGGTGTTACTGACCCAGCATGGTGATGCCCGCCTTTAATCCCAGTACTCTGGAAGCTAAGTCAGATGGACCTCTGAGTTTGAGGCCAGCCTGGTCTACAAAGCGAGTTCCAGGACAGCCAAGGCTGTTACATAGAGAAAGCCTGTCTTGGAAAAAAAGAAAAGATGTTCCTGCAGGCAGCCTTCCACCACATACCATGCACCAAATTGTGCTTCTTAAAGTTATAATAAATTCATATGTACAAATGGGTACTAGCAAATTATTTGTTTTAGAAACATATGAGCTGATTAACAACTTGTAATATAATAAACATATTTTAACACAGTTAACCACACAGTACAATTTGAGTCAGACTTCCCGTGATTTCCATGTTTTGAGGATGAAAACATGGAAATGTCTGTGGGTGAAGCTCCACTGTCAGGAGCTGTCCATACTTCTGCAGGTTCGTATAGAGCAGTGTTTCTCAACCTGTGGGTCATGACCCCCTTGGCAAACCTCTTTCCCAAAAAATATTTGCATTATGATTCATAACAATAGCAAATTACAGTTATGAAGTAGCATCAAAAATAATTTTATGGTGGAGGGTCACCACAACATGAGGAACTGAATTAAAGGGTGACAGTTTTAGGAAGGTTGAGATCCTAGAGTCTTGGCCCTGACTCCAGATAGTTACTTTTCCCCATCCCAGTATGGACTTTAGTTCTCTCTCTGGGATAGACATGCCTGTAGAGTAGTACCATTCCTTGGGATGACTCAAAAAGAAATGTAGTGGTCTAAGATGTTGGAATGCCAAGGAAGAGGGGAACACAGCCTACAGGAGAGCCAGGTTCATCAACAGGACGGCCAGAGGGCCCACTCTACTCCTCTCTATGGGATTGGCTGTTCCCCTTTTAAAACCCTGAGAAATTCTGTACAGTGTTAAACAGAATGGTGTGTCTTATAAATAGATATTATCCCAAATAAATCAAGAGGACTTTAAACAAAGAGGAAAAAAAATGAAGTTTGAATTCCAAGTCAGCATGGATGGAAAGTTATCTTGGGACTGAGAAGCCGTCCTTTCCTTTCCATATGCTCCTGGGAGAAGTTCCCCAGGCTATTCCTGAATTTTGCATCTTGTTTTCAACACTTCTTAAATTAACTGTCATCTTGTTTTGAAGCATTTCTGCACTTTTCCTTCTCTCCAGTTTCTCAGACTCCGAGGAGACCAGGGATGAAGTACACAGGGCTACTATAATTCATGGTTCCCGGAGAGACAAATGCAATCAGAGGACAGAAACATCTGTGTCTGCTGTCATTCACTTGGGCACCAGATGCATCTGTGTCACATACAGCTTTGTCCTTCAAAACAACAGGGTCCTCTGTGAGACCTGGAGCAGCTATAACCAGAAACTCAGTGTGGGACTGTGGCACTCCCAACCAGGAGGCATGGTGAGCGATTATAGCACTCCCACGAGACACAGCAGAGGTCCGCCTTCAACAGAACAGGAAGACCCAGATCAACCCTAACCTTTTGAAACCTACATTCTGTCTCTATTCAGAAATGATGTCCAAGCCTAGCAAGATGGTTCAACAGATAAATACCCTTGCAGGTGACCTGAATTCTATCCCAGGAACCTATGTCAGGGAGTGGGGAAAGAACAGACAGACTCCACGTGTCCAGACTCAGTCTCTACCCACATTATATCTAACTGCACTAGCTTATTTTCCACTATGCCTCTAACTTGGCACAGCTCTGAGAGAGAAAAAAAAAACCCATAGCAGAGCCATCTGGGTTGAATAAAAGGGGGAGTTTTTTCTATTTGATTTCTCACATTTTGTTCCTCTTTGTTTTAAAAGGGGAGAAAATTGTTGTGAAATACCCAAATTATTGCATAATTGTTCATGAAACAGAAGAAATCTTTTTCAGCTCTCTGCTGTTTCTAAGGAATCCTCATCTGAGAATTTCTCTGCCCCCTCAGAAAATGCTCCGGGAGAATTGACTCAACCGAGTAACTAATAATGGCTAGAAAATAAAGTTCTCTTTGGGTGGTCTGAAATTCAGCAGTGTTCATTTCTTTTTGGATTCAGCAAAGTTTTTTTCTTCTTCTTCTTTTCCCTTTTGGAGCATATTTTAGCATTTATGCTTTCTTTGGGTTTACTTAGTGATTATAATTTAAATCATTAGGTATAAGGGAGGGTTTATTTATTATTTATTTAAGACCAACATTAGTAACTTTATTATTCAATGAATCTGTATTTAGAAAAGGTTGGGAAGTTTCTTTTTCTCCTTTTTTTTTTTTTTTGAGTCAGGGTTTCTCTGTGTAATAGCCCACGGGACTCAGGCTGGCCTTGAACTCATAGCGATTCGCCTGACTCTGCCTCTGCCTCCTGAGTACTGGGATTAAAAGTGTACGCCACCACACCCAGCGGTTGGCAAGTTTCTTAACGTCTTAATGTTTCTTAAAGCTTCTTAATGTCTAAAACTTTCTTAAAGTTTCTTCATGAGAAAAATAACTGACAAAGTAATTACTTTTTGTATGCTATAAACCGTCACTTGTAGCTCATAGTTACTCATTTGAGCCTTATCAATTAAGACTTTACTTTCTTTTTGTTTTGTTTTGTGTTTTTGGTTGGTTGGTTTTTTGGTTGTTTTTTTGAAACAAAGTTTCTCTGTTTAACAGTATTGGCTATCCTGGAACTCACTCTGTAGACTAGGCTGGCCTCGAACTCACAGAGGTCTGCCTGCCTCTACCTCCCGGGTACTAGGATTAAGGACATTCGCCACCACAGCTGGCCAGTCTTACTTTCTTTTTAATTTTACCTATTGTTATTGTATGTGCACGCATGATATGCATATGTGTGGAAACATACCTGCCTCGGTGAGCATGTGGCAGTCAAAGGACAGCTTCGTGCCGTCCATCTTCCCCTTCCAAGGGAGAATATGTGGGTTCCAAGGATGGAAGTCATCAGACTTGCACTGCAAGGCAAGTACTGTACCCACTGGGCCTTCCCTTCTTACTGGACCCCAGACCTTAAATTTAAAGAAAGAAGCCAGGCCTGGTATCTACTGTAATCCCAATGCTCCCGGAGGGTTGCCATCATTCCCTGACTGCAGAGTTAAGTTCTCTGCCAGCCTGGCCTGCAGACCTTGCCCCACAAAACAGAAATGATTCAGAAGGATTGCTCTGTGCCTGCTGTTCCAGGGTGGAGGTAAAACAGGGCCAGGTAAAGGTAGAGGCAGAGGGTGCTCGGAACATGATGAGTAGGACAGGTTTTGTCCCTCCCTCTTGTTTTAGTGACCTTGCTGAGGCAGGTGTTGTCTAACCCAACCACAATGCACAGATTTATATATGACCTTGGGGGGTATCAGTAACTAGGAAAGCCTTTTCCTTAGGAGCTAAGTTTCATTCAGACAAGACAGTGAATAACACATAGTATAAAACTATTTTAATTGTTAGATGTGAATTAAACTGCCTATTCTAATTATATGTCTTCTTATATTCTTACCCTACCATGAAAGCTCCTTCAGAGCAAGAAAACCTTGCCAAATAGTTTGTTACTCTTTCATGTCAAAGGCTTTGTGTATAATAGAACCTAAGTAATATTTGTCAAATTAACTTATCAACCTTCTAATCACACACTGTAAGTTAGTACAGTTGTATCACTTAACATATTATCATCATTGCTGTTATAATACCATATAATGTAATGACATAACAAGAACAAGTTATATAAAGAAACAATTTAAGAAAAAAAATGTTCTTAACTAACATGCCCTTACCATTATGCATGGCTCTTTTTTTGGTTGGTTGGTTGGGTTTTTGAGGGTTTTCTTTTGTTTTTCAAGACAGGGTTTCTCTGTATCACAGCCCTGGCTGTCCTGGACTTGCATGGTAGACCAGGCTAGCCTCAAACTCAGAGATCAGCCTGCTCCACCTCCTGAGTGCTGGGATTAAAAGCATTCACCACCACCACCTGCCATGCATGGCTCTTAAAACCCGTAGCATGTGCTTGTAAACCAGATGGTGATCTCTACCCCCACCCCCATCCCGTGCTTGTAGCCCATGTCTTGGTATTCCTGCTGTCAGTTTCTGCAACAGGACTCTAGAGGACGTTTCAACAGTTATAGCGCTTCCATTGCTGTGTTTATCCTGTGATGTTCATTAAAAAATGTTTTTTCTAGGGATGTAGAGCATAAAAAATTCTTTTGTTGAAAAATGTTAAAAGACCCATGAAATGAACCCACTTTTCTTTTGCCATCAGGATAATACAAATGAGTTCCCATTAAATGGGGCGTGGTCTTCTGATAGCACATTTTGCCTCTGGGTATGTTCATTTTACAGTGCAGCTCAGGCTTTGAATGTCCTCTAATTCCTCTGGGAGAGTGAAGCTAAGAACTCGGTCACATGACTGTCTGGATTTTTGAAATACTGAGGCTTATCAAAACCTTATGGATTTGGAGCAATAATAAAGCAAGTACTGGCTACCTGACAAGGAACTGTCTGCCCATACACTGTGGAATCGGAATGTCCCTTTGGATACTGTGGATTCATATCACAAATGAGTCTCTAATCCTTCAAAGAACTTGTCTAACTAGGGGCCTTATTTCCTTGGCAAATGATTGGGGGGTGCCTTCCTTAGTTACTGCCTACTTTAAAAAAAATTTTTTTGAAGCAAAATCTCTCTCTGAACCCACAGCTCACCAACTCCGCCAGTCTGGCTGGCTAGCCCTGGGAACTGATTGTCTCTGCTTCCCCAGTTCTGGAGTTGCAGACTCGCATCCCCACACCTGGCCTGTATGTTTGTACATCACATTTGTGCAGTGCCCAGAGGTCAGAAGATAGTGTTGGATCTCCTAGGAGGACTGGAGTTATAAACATCTGTGAGTCACCACGTGGGTGCTCGGAAGGGAACTAGCGTCCTCTGGAAGAGCAGCCAGTTCTCCTTAACTGCCGAGCCACCTCTCGAATCCCGGACCTGACTTTTTTATGTAGGTGCTCGTGATCCAAACTCGAGTCCTCATCCTTGCATAGCGAGCCCTTTGCCAACAAGAGCCATCTCCCAGGAGCCTCTTGATAAAACCTTTGAGCATCTGATTCTGTCACAAGAATGTAGGTGCACTCCTGAAAAGAAAGCAAAGCAAGCGGAGCAGAGCATAACTCAGCACCCTCATCCTCCTGTGGTTGTTAACTTGCCTGTTAACGTTTGGGTGCTTCTCTGGCCTTCCTCTCAGAATAGATTTACTTCCCACTTTATGTATGACTCTAAGATTTATCTAATTTTTTTCCCTAATGATGATGATGTGTGATGGGGGAGGGGAGTTGCTAAAATCACATACACTGACAGCATAAGATGAGAATTAACAAACTCAGTCAGAAGCCACACCTCCCAAGGGATCGCAACCATAATTTAGAATCTTTTCCTCTGGCTCTGGCTCAGTCTGCTGTGTAAGTCTGTCGCTTTTCCTACCCTCCAGTTGCTCCCCGGTTACTTCTTAGAGTCCCTGAGGAGATCTCAGCTAGAGCCCCTGAAAGCAGTTCTTCGTGTCTCCATAACTGTAGGCATTGAACCAGCCACCACTAACCAGGCATCAGCTGTGCTCCAGCGTGCCCGTAATAGCGCGCGGGTGGGTACATAGCTGATTCTAGAACCTTCACTATGGTCGCCCCAGCCTCTTGATCCCCACAGATTAGAGTGGGGCCTCACCCGTGGGCTAAGATTCATTGATGGTGACATGACAGAAGAGATGTGGGGATTTTCTCTGCCCTGGGCCAGCCCATCATGAAGCAAGGCCTTCATTTCAAAGAGGAATCTTCCTCCCAGAGCTGTTTAAGAACTTGAGCTCTGCTCACCTTCAGCACATGGCTTCCAAGGCCACTCTGTTCCCTGCTAGCTACAGGAAGAGGAGAAAGCCTGGAGGTGCACACCCACTGCTCCAGCTCACACTGTGTGGCTGAGAACTGGACATTCAGCCCCACACACCTGCAAGAGCAGCTGAGGACCAAGGCACATAGTCTCTGTGCCAGTCCTCCACTGCCCAAGATGTCTCATTGTACCCTTGTTTAACGCCAAGCAGGCAACGGCATCATTGGTTGGAGTCTGATCCAGCCTTCCCTAGGCAGCACCTTTTCTGACCTATAAAAGCAACTTTTTGAGGGCTGATGGTGGCACACTCCCTTAATCCCAGAATTCCAGAGCCAGAAGCAGGCAGATCTCTGTGAGTTCCAGGACAGCCAGGGTTACACAAAGACACCCTTTCTCTAAAACCAAACAAAGAACTGTGCTAGATCTTTCCATCTCATCTGATAGTGACATTCTCATAATTTCAGTATCATTATCATCTCACTAAAATATCAAAAACTCTCAGGCTGAAACTCCAGGCTATGTCTCTTGTCTTTTTGAAATTGCATTTATTTGTTTATGTGGGCATGTGTGTGCTTGTTCCTGTGTATGCCATATAGCACATGTGGAGGTCAGAGGACCACTCACAGCAGGAGTCACTTCTCTCCTACCGTGTGGGTACTGGAGATGGAGCTCACGTCATCAGGCTCGATGGCCAGCTGATTTACCTCCTGAGCCATATTGCCAGTCCATGGCTGTGTCTTTTCCCATGACAAGTAGGTTAGTAAGATTGGATACAGTTGTATGAGTTCATGTCACTGCTAATGATGGCACCTGAGTCCTCGAGTTATGTTACATTATGTTCCGTATGAGATGAGTCAAAAATATGTGTGGGGGGTGTGTTTTCAACTTAGTGCCTATGGGTGTGCATGTTGCCTTGTTGGAGACTTTTTTCTTAGAAATCAATGATATATTTATGTATTTTATGGTCATTAATCGGCTACATTGAAGTGATTATAGAGCTGGGCGTAGTAACACACACCTATAACGCCAGCACTTGAGTGGCCAAAGCACCGGGATCAATAGTCCAGGACCCTGCAGAGAAGAGGAAAGAGGAAGAAGAATTTGCATCATATTAGATATGACGAGTAATCTAGAGATGGCTTAACATATAGAAGAGGATGTGCACTGGTTATTTGTAAATACTAAGCTGCTTTGTAGGTAAGGCTTGAGTAAATTGAGTGACAGCAGGCTCTGTATCCACAGATTGTCGAGAAACAATGCCTACAGACGCAGAATGGTCTATATACATGTGGCAAGGTGGTGGTATTATTGATATTAACACTACTGCTGTGTTTTGCTATTGGTATTTCCACCTGATACAAAAAAAACTATTTAGGTCTTCACTTTCACTTGTCCTTCGTTACAATTGTATGAGCTGCCTCTTGGCTTTCTTTTTTTTTTTTTTTTTTTTTAACTTCTGGTATTTATTTCCTCTGGGAAGAACCTTAAACAGAGGCTGGGTGGCCTTGAGGCACAGTTTTCATAAAGCTTTGCTGAGTAATCATTCCGTGTAAAATCCCAACCAGAGCTGTTATTGTGAAAATAAGGCAGCACATTTCCAAGGTTGACTTTCTCTGTGGTCGCTCCCATGAATAGCACACACTCACCAAGTGACATTTAATATCATGGCCTACCTTAATTCAGTCACATTTTTTTTTTTTTTTTTTTGGTTTTTCGAGACAGGGTTTCTCTGTGTATCCTTGGCTGTCCTGGACTCACTTTGTAGACCAGGCTGGCCTCGAACTCACAGTGATCCGCCTGCCTCTGCCTCCCAAGTGCTGGGATTAAAGGCGTGCGCCACCACCGCCCGGCTGCATTCAGTCACATTTAAGGTCCATATTTCTGATAAGAATAAAATCCCCTTATATTCAAGAGAGCAGTTTGTCAAGGAATTTATTCACAGAAGACAAATTCAAGCTATAGGGTTTTGCTCACATAAAATTATTGCCAGTCCCAGGATGATGACTCATGCCTATAATCTCAGAAAGCTGAGGCAGGACAATTGTCACATGTTTGAACCCAATCTGGGATACAACATAAGACCTGTCTAAAAAATAAAAATAATAATAAAATACTAGTCAATACCACAGATGGAAATGTCTAGAATTTGTTGTTGATGACATAGTTTGGTGATAATTTGATTTAACTACACAGGAATACTTTCTTTTCTTCTTTAAAAAAGAAATAAATAATCCCAGCACTCAGGAGGCAGAGGAAGATGGATCTTTGTTGAGTTCGAGGCCAGCCTGGTTTACAGAGTGAGTCCAGGACAGACAGAGCTACACAGAGAAATCCTGTCTTGAAAAACCAAAAACCAAGATAAAACAAAAAAGAAATAAAGTTGACATTGGAGCTGGAGAGTTGACCCGGTGGATAAGATCACCGACTGCTCTTGGCGAGGACCCAGGTTCAGTTCCTAATACCCACGTGGCAGCTCACAACCACCTCCAGTTCCAATGGTGCTGTCGTGGTGTTTGTACTGCAGAGGAGTGTCAGGATTCATACACCCTGGGCAACTCCTCCACCTCTAACTACATCCCCAGACTTGAGTTATAGTTTGATGTTGTCTGTGACAAATGTCACAGATGTCAAGCAAACATTTATCTCAAAATTGAGTAGTTCATAAGGGCATATTGGAACAGGCCCCCATGTCCCATGACACAGATAGAAATGCCACAAAGCAACCCGTTACTGTGTGTGCTAACTTTAATAAAAGTGTTGTTTTTCATGGCACAGTATTCTAGCTGCTTATGGGGCCCTGGCATGGATGAGAATGAGGGAAGCAATAGGTTTGCCTGGGCTCCTCCGGTTTTCCCTCTGTGTATGGTACAGCTGGCTAGCCGTGGATCCACACCCTGGCAAAGTGACCCTGAGAAAGCTCTTTTGCCTCTCTGCCACTATTTCCTTACCTATGGCAGAAGCGATTGCATTTTCCAACTCACAATGTTGTTACAGGGGTTAAAGCCGTTATTGCTATATTATGTACTTAGCAGTCCCAAGCCCAGTGGCTGGTGTGGGATTGTTTATTTGCTTATATTATTGAGCAGGAAACAAACAAACCAAAAAAAAAAAAAGAAAGAAAAGAAAAACTGAACCTACTTGAAAGAAAGTATGTCCTGCTGGCATTGAAGAAAAGGCATAAATCTGAGAGAGTGGGTAAGTTTAAGGATAACTAATCTGCTATCTGCCTATGAAAGGAAGTAGCTCCAAGAGACTATGGAAGGTGAGGGACTAGTTAGGATGCCTTCCTTCAGTCCTGGGTGCTGGGATTATCAAGTTCTTTATTTTTTTTTTTCATGTACAGAAATTATTCACAACCAAAGAACTGTCATCTGACTGCTACTTGCATAATTTCTTTTTAAAAAATATGGTCTCACTCTGTAGCCTAGACTAATATGCCATTCACTATGTAGCACAGGTTAACCTCCTACCTGGGCATCCCAGATGCTGGGATTCAGGTTTGAGGCATTAGGCCCTGCAGTTGCCTTAGCTGATTGTTTCATGGGTGTTTTTATTTATTTATTTGCTTCCTTATTTTTGTGTGCATTGGTGTTTTGCTTGCATGTATGTCTGTGTGAGAGTCTCAGACCTCGGAGTTACAGGACAGTTGTGAGCTGCCATGTGGGTGCTGAGAATTGAACCCGGGTCCTCTGGAAGAGCAGTCAGTGTTCCTAACCGCTGAGCCATCTCTCCAGTCCCTCATGAGTGCTTTTATGACTTCCAGGTCCGCTGGATGATGTACTGGATAGTGTTTGCCCTCTATACTGTCATTGAAACAGTGGCGGATCAGACGCTTGCATGGTAAGTTCCACAGCTCCTAGGAACTCAGACGCTCTCAAGTGTCCAAGTTCTTATCCTGCTCTTGGTTTTTCACCTGGAGAAATAGATCCAGTAGCTTAATTACCCAGCATCCTTTTCTTCTGTCTTCCTCGGGACAACAGCGCGTTCTGTGGAGCTTGCCCTCATGAAGGCAGCTCTGTGCTAATCCCTGCCCACCTCCCACTCCCACTAGCATCTTAAAATAGAGAACCTGTCTGTCATCATCTGCTTTCTACACTCATGACTTCAGACTGTTTTTCTCGATGACTTCCGAAATGACTCTTCTCCAATCCGAAGCATCTGGTCGTAGCCCTCCTTCCCTTCCCAGCCCTAAAGCTCTGAGCACAAACATTGAGGCTACACGTCAGCAGCCACATGGACACCCACCCACTCTACAGCAGCTCCCTGTTGGCTCTATCCAAGCAACACGAGGCACAATTACATGTTCATTGAGTTCACAGTTTATAGAGGACCCATACTTAAGGACTCGAATCTCCTCTTGTGGTGTTTTGGAGTACCTTTCCATCCAACCGTGCCGTTAGAGAAATCTCCTTTTTATAAATGGAAACCTGAGATCTTGCCCATGTTCCCATTTCCCACGTGACATACACTGGAGCCGAAATTAACCAAGTTATCTTTTCTTTACCTGGGCTACTAAATGCAGCCAGAGAGGTAAATGGATGGATGGATGGATGGATGGGTGGGTGGGTGGGTGGATGGATGGATGGATGGATGGATGGATGGATGACAGAGTTGATCAGACTGTGGTACCTATAGGTAATGACTTAAGCTCAGTGGTCCCTTTCTGTTCCTTCCTGTGCCTGCTTTATATCATTTCCTGTCTCATATTCTCATAGAACATTACACCATGTTGTCACATAGATTTGTAGGAACAGTATACATCAGACTTTAATTTTTTTTTTTCTGAGACAAGCTCTAGCTAGCCTGGAATTGGCTTGTTGGCCAGGGTAGCCTCGAACTCACAGAGGTCTGCCTGCCTCATTAGGATTAAATGCATAGCTCACAATACCTGGCCAGATTTAGACATTCATAACCTGTCCTTATGTTAGTCCAATCAATCTGTCTCTCTCTCTCGCTCTCTCTGTGTTCCTCCCCACCTCTGTCTCCCTCTCTTTTCCTACCCTAACCTCTTCCTCCCTTCCCCCTCCCTCTCTTTCCCTCTCTTCCCCCACCATACCTTCTTCCTCGCCAATTCTCCTGCCCCTCACCCAGGACTTCCTATATGCTGAGCATAAATTTAGAGCCAGACCCCACCCTCATCCATTGTTCTTTTCTCATATGAGATGGTTTCCTTGAGGCTGGAAAAAATGGCTCAGAGCCTGTAACTTCAGTTCTGTACACACACACAGAGCATACACACATACACATAAATATTCCTTGCCCTGTTAATTTTGGAGTAGATGTCTGAGGAGAATTTTCTCTTAGTTTTTAACTGACAGAACAAATATTCCCAACCATTCTAGGCTCTTGAGTTTCAAAGTCCTTCTTTCCTTCCCTTCTTTACTTATTCATCTATTTTGAGACATGGATTAGTGTAGCCAAGGCTGACTTTGAACTCTTGACCTTCCTGCTTCTAAGTGCTGAGATTACAGGCATGCACCACCATGTATGTTATTTTTTTAGAGCATTGCTAGGGATCAGACTTTCAGACATTAGTAGGCAAGCTCCCTACCAACTGAGTTACATCCCCAGCCCCCACAGCTTTTTTTTCTTAATTTCAAATATAGCTTATATGCATTATTGAAAAATATAGAATTCGTTGAATGTTAAAAGCTGTGCTGGCCAGATGGCTTAATCTAAAACGGTGCTTGCCACACAAGCCTGACAGCCAGAGTTCAATCTGGATCCCATGATGGATGGAGAGAACTGACTCCTGAAAGTTGCCCTCTGACCTCCACACATGTGCCATGGTGTTCACACCCACCCATACATCATACACACTTACATGAACACACACAATTGTAGGGTTTCTGTTTTTGTTTTCAATACTGAGAGTCAGTGCACTGTGATAAAGAATATTTGCTAACTACAAAGTAGTTACTCCTCACTGCCCGCCTGCCTGTCTGCCTTACCACAGGAACTCAGACTTGGGGCTCATTGTATTCTGGTGCCCGTGGTTCTCTCACACTGTATGACTTAGTGAGGCAGCAGGCAGCCCCACAAAACACGGTGGGTTAGAACAGCAGGCATCCGTGACCTGTTTAGGTGGCCTCAAGGCAGGTATTGTGCTGCAGCACCAGGGCTGAAGAAGGATATATTGCCATGGAGAAGCACGAGGCTGGGGGAACTGCATGAGAGTGTCAGCGGGAAAGATTTACGTCATGTTTGTCACATTCATTTGTGTTGACCAGCCAAATCATGTGGTCCAGGGTTGAGGAAGTAACTCCACCCACAGGAAAGGCACCACATGGACATGGGCACTTAACTGGTTTCCAGTATCCCTGAGTGGTAATTCCTTTCACCCTTCATCTGCTCTTGGAAGTTAGAGAGACATTTGTCAGGGAGTTCTGAGAAAGACGAGGGAATGTGGACATGGGACAGGTGAAGTTGTTCCTTTGTCTGTAAGTGTGTCACATACTTCTGGGGCAGTCCCCCGCTGCTGTGTCTAGATGGTAATTCCATCCTTTCTGAGTCACTGCAGTCAGCATAGGGCTGTCCCATAGAAGGTGTCTACAAGGACCTTTGCAGTCCTTGTTCAACTCGTCCATGATTGAATGAGATGAATTCCTCAGTACACCCCTTCATGATTGTTTCTCACATCAGCAACTTTAACATGTGGAAACAGGCCCTGTGAGTTTGTGATCTCCGTGTTATTTGTTGTTTTGCTTCTTACGAAGATCTCCTTCTGATTGTTTCTTTGTTCTGTTTCTTCTTTTTAGGTTTCCCCTGTACTATGAGCTGAAGATTGCCTTTGTCATCTGGCTGCTGTCGCCCTATACTAGAGGGGCGAGTTTAATTTACAGGAAGTTCCTTCACCCTCTGCTTTCTTCAAAGGAAAGGGTAAGGTAAATCAGTTGCTCCCCACACTGTCCTTCAGTAGTGTATGTCAGATGTGTTATGACAAGAGGCTTCTGAACAGCATTCTGAATAATACTAGCAGGGCGTGATGGTGCAAACCTTGGGATGCTGAGGCAGGCAGATCTCTGAATTTGAGGCTAGCCTGGTCTACATAGGGAGTCCCAGGCCAGTCAGGACTAGGTAGTAAGACCCTGTCTCAAAAAAAGAAAACTGAATAAACTAACATCTATGGATGTGTTATTGTTACTCTTTGCCAGTTTTTGTTTTTAAGACAGGATCTCACTATATAGACCTGGCTGATCTGGAACTCACAAAGATCTGCCTATCCAGAGTGCTGGGATTAAAGGCATGCACTACCACACCCAGCTTGATTACTTTATTTATTTTACTCAGGGCCTCATGTAGCCCAGGCTGGCTTTGAACTTACTATGTATGTGAAGATAACCTTGAACCCCTGCTCTTGCAGCCTCTACCTTCCTACTGCGATTTCAGGAGTGCGCTACCACACCTCATTTTATTGTTAATTTTTTTTGCTCCCAGGAAATTGATGACTATATTGTCCAAGCGAAGGAAAGAGGCTATGAGACCATGGTGAACTTTGGACGCCAAGGTTTGAATTTAGCAGCTGCAGCTGCTGTCACAGCGGCGGTGAAGGTAAGTTTTCCTTTGTCCCTTTTAGCCGGGTCTTCTCATCAGCAGACACAGAGAGGTAGCTATTTTTATTTTAGATCATTATAAAACTGTGACAGATTTTGTTTCATATTTATTCTAACGCTGAAATAAACAAGTAGGTAATTTTAATGATATTAACACTTCATTTTCTATGCTACTTGGGAGTACAAAGCTCTTAATTGATTATCAAATTAGTGGTATCTAATAAAACATGTGCAATTGTCATTTTGGGGATACAAATTTATTTCCCCCTTATAACTTTGAAATAATTTTGATAAATCCCCTTAAGTAAAGATGACCATTCTTTTCTCTGTGTCTTTGGTGTCTCTCTCTCTCTCTCTGTGTCTCTCTCTCTCTCAATGGCACTGCCTTGCTAGGATTTCTGGCTTACTTCTGCACCAATTTGAGGTAACTGATTATTCAAAATAAAGCATGTAAAAAGTTTGTTCTTAGAACTTGGAATTTTACTTAGCCAGTCACTAATGTCTTAGCTGTTCTTTCAAGCCAAGTTACTGATTGAACGCCTTCTCTGTAAATTATCATTCTGGCTTTCCGGCCTCTGCATGAAGTAATCGGTGTGGCTTATTTTCAATAGCACAGCAATAACTGATCTTAGTGTATGGTACATGTTGGGGGGGGAAACAGACTTACAACCAGAAAGTTTTCTGACTCTGCCCTTTGAAGTCACCATAAGCAGCTTGCTAATTTGAATGTACCTTGGTTGCTTTGTTTATAAGCCAAGGGTGGCATGTCTCTGAGCATACATGATAGATGGCACAGAGCTTGCTCATAAACTAATAAGTAATATCATGAGAACAGTTCACTAATATGAGATAAAATGGGAGCAATTAGTATTCTGCTTTCCAGTCCAGCTCTTTTGTTGTTTGTTCTTTTAAGGTTTATTTTTTATTTTAAGTGTGTGTATCTGTGTGTGTGTGTGTGTCGGGGGAGGGGTGGGCATGTGAGTGTAGGTGCCCATGGAGACCAGAAACATAGGATTCCCGAGAGCTAGAGTTACAGACAGTAGCCTCCTAATGTGGGCACTAGAACTGAAACTGGGTCATCTACAGGAGCAGCAGCAAGGGCTCCAACTGCTGGGCCCTCTCTACAGCTCAGGTCAGGCTCTATGCAAGGGAGAGATACAGTTTAGCTAAGCAGTGGTTTTTACAGAACTGCAGTGGAGAAAGAGTGTTGTTACCCGAAGGCACTTTCAGTTTGTGGAGACCTTTGGCTCACCTACCAATGTTAATATAATCAAAAAGTGAGAAGTTCAAATGATACTCCAAGCAGTATTGTAGTGAAGGCCAAGTGGATATCCATTAACAGGATATATGTGGATAACTGTATTGATAATGGTTATTGGTTATTGTATAGTAGAATGCTACAGTGTTTACTATTATATAGTTTTCCTCTTACTGGGCTTGAAAAAGGTTTTTCATTCATTAAAATAGATGAATAAACACTAAAACAGCAACATCTTGAACTTATTGGAGTTTGTTTTTTGCTTTTTTTTTTTTAAGGTTTTTCGAGACAGGGTTTCTCTGTGTATCCTTGACTGTCCTGGACTCACTTTGTAGACCAGGCTGGCCTTGAACTCACAGAGATCCGCCTGCCTCTGCCTCCCAAGTGCTAGGATTAAAGGCATGGGCCACCAAGCCCAGCAATTACAGACAGCTGTGAACTGCCATGTGGGTGCTGGGATTTGAACCCTAGTCCTTTGGAAGAACAGCCAGTGCTCTTAACCGCTGAGCCATCTCTCCAGCCCCTGTGTTTTGCTTCTTGTTTAATGAAAATGCATTGCTGATCTCACATCCACCAAAAAGACCATTCAGGAAATCATCCTTCACAGCTAGACCTTGCGAAAGGAGACACTGATGTGACCATCAAAGCAGAATAAATCATGCAGTATGTTGCAGTGTCAGGGGCAATGGGCCTCCAGATCAAAGGGCCCATTTATCACCCAGACCACAAGGGAAAGAATGACCATCACAAGTAGGGCCCTCGCATCACCCCTGCCAAACACCAACAAGAACCAGAGAATTCTTAAAGATTTCAGTCACTAGAAGCACACATCACATCCAAATGATCTACCATCAGAATAACAGGAGATTTCTCATTAGTGACAGTGGAAACATGAAAGTGGTGTGACAACACCCATGATGCCAACTTGTAACTCAGGCCCAAACTCTAAAATAGTCAAGCGATCAATCAGGTATGAACTTAAAATAATGGAAGAAGAATAAATTTCCTTTTAAAGTCTACACATGCAAACATATAAGATGTACCAACTGCACATCCTTTGTTGGGACAGATATGTTCTGTCAAAGCTAAAGAGGAAAAAGGAAAAAAAAACGTAAGAAAACCAGTGGGATCTGGGAAATAGGTTTCCAGCACAGAAGGGGGATGACAGGATCCCCCAGAACGCTCCTATGCATCAAGTGTAAGTGTAAACAGCTGGAAATGGATTCTGTGGGTCGAACGTCCCAAGAGAGATGCTTCTGAGAGAAGTACAGAATTGAAGCATAGAGGATAGGAAAGGATACACTTGATGCTGTGCATGGGTGACACTTATCCTAGCCATGTGTACGTGTGACCCATCAAAGAACTCAGTGGGTTCAGACAGCGTTTACCTGTGCAGCCGTGTGTCAGTCTTGAGCACCATGGAAATGTATTGGTGACTTTGCACTCATTAGTCCACCTAAGCAAATGAAAACCAAAAAGACAATTATTAACTCTAGGGGGAAAAAAAACAACAAAAATTTTATTAGAAGTTACAATAACAAACCTGGCCCAGCCCAGCAGTAAGAAGAACACAAAGGATTTAACAACTGTGATCTTGTTGTATTGAGATCAATGGGGGAGGAAGAAGAGAGGTAGAAGAGAACTTCAACTCTCGCTCTTACAACACAGGTCAGAAGGTTCAGAGTGAGCACATCTACAGTGGCGTGCTGTTTCCCATGTAAGCTTAGCATTCTCTGGCTGTGCAGGCCAAGTGAATGTATTTATTTACTCCTCAAGGACATTTTGAACTTGTCCTTTTTAAAAGCTTCAATGTGATCCTGCATAGAAAACTGCAAATTCAATTTTGACTTTAAATGCGCTTTGAAAATACATATGAGAACATCATTTTAGTAACTATAAAAAGAAATCCCAGTGGTTCTCGGTTTGACACTTAGAAATAGTTTCTAAAATGTTTGCCTGCTTGTGTGTATCTGCTCCATGTGTGTGCCTGGTGCCCACAGAGGCCGGAAGTGGGTGTTAACTCCCCTGGAAATAGAGTTAGAGATTGTTGTGAACTCTGTGTGGGTGCTGGGAAACGAACCCATAGCTTCTGTAAGAACAGTAAGTGTTCTTAACCACTGAGCCCTCTCAACTCCTGGACACGTTATATATTATAACTACTGTGTGGGGTATTTACTATATCTTGAGGTATATTTACTAATCCTATTATGTTTCGTGGGAAATCAGAAACCCTCCAAATGTTATTTTATCCTTATCCTCTCATTTTATCTCATATTTTCCCTTCACAGTTTTGGGTTTTTTTTGTTTTGGTTTTGGTTTGGTTTTTGGTTTTTGGTTTTCAAGATAGGGTTTCTCTGTGTATCCCTGGCTGTCCTGGACTCACTTTGTAGAAAAGGTTAACCTTGAACCTGCCTCTGCCTCTCGAGTGCTGGGATTAAAGGCGTGGGCCACCAAGCCCGGAAATTACAGACAGCTGTGAACTGCCATTTGGGTGCTGGGATTTGAACTCTGGTCCTTTGGAAGAACAGCCAAGGCTCTTAGCCTTGAGCCATGTCTCCAGTCCCACCACCTTCGTCAGTTTTTACCATCATCCTATCCTATGTATTGTACTTTTACCATCTGCCTGTTTAAGGCCTAGTGTAAACAGGGGCTGATGCAGTGGCCAGTAAGGTAATTTGGCTCTGTGGCCTCACAGGCTACGTACTACCTGCGTCTGTATTATTAACTGAAAGTTGGAACCCATCTTTTGTCTGCTAAGGGCCTCTATTATTTAATAATATTATCTCACAGAAAGACTTACCTACAAGAATACCACAAATGATAATCCTGTATCTACTTCCTCCTTTGTGATTCACTTGTATATTTAACAACTCAAAATCAGCTCTCCACCCCGAGACAGGAAACAGACCATAAAACCATCAAAGGCACTCCTAGGAAACAAGCCCGGCCGCCACTGAAGTTCACTGCCTGCGTGCTGGTGATGCTGTGGGTCTTTAATCAGAAAAGCAGCAGTGGCTGGAGTGAGGCCATGTTCTCGTGATGAGCTGGTCACTCAATGTTTGGTTCTGTCTTTCTGTCAAAAGTAGTCAGTAACTGTACTGAGCACTGCGTAATGTTAGCTCCGTTGGCCTCAGGTTATACTGTGCTTATGTTAAAGTGACTGAAATTACTTTTATCTCTGGAGACATTTTTTAAAAAAAAGTATTGTTACAAAAGAACTTACTGAAGCAGACATTTCACACTCAAGTAAATTGGAACCAAACGAAGAAATAGGTCAAGATTAAAGAGAAGCTGAAAGACAAACGAAGGCAAAATTTGTGCATAGTGTTTTTTTGTTTTGGGGTTTTTTTTGTTTTGTTTTGTTTTGTAATAACATGTAGTTTGTTAGAAACATCTTTCAGGCTAAAAATTCTTGCACTCTTTGTATGATATTTAGAGAACCGTAATTTCCTGCCTAGGATCCCCAGGTTGAATTGCCTGAACATATCAAAGAGGAAAACAAGCATCTAATCAGAACATTTATTACACCATAAAGCAGTTTTCTGAAAAAGTTACTCCATCCTATGGCCTTATTACCAGGCATCTGTTCCCAAGGTCGGGGGACAAGTTTCTTTCGGCTGAGCAAAGCACAAATGCACGAAGGACCTTCAAGGATTTTGCTGAGGATGCTCGACCTCCCTGCGTCCACGTGGGAGATTCAGGTGGCACTGATGTAGCCGAATGCCATCCATGCCATGAAGGGCGGGTGAAGAGCAGAGCTGTTGGCCCCTTTGGCCAGCTCAGGGCTCACCCTCTTCTCAGTATATCTCTCTAATAGACCCCCCCCCAAAAAAAAGCACTTTTTAAAATAGAAATTAGACCTCTGCAGGTAAAATTGCCCAAATCTAATTGACTTTTTAAACTACCATTATTAGCTTCAAATTCCTGACCTCTTGCTGTCTGTTTTAATGACTTTCTGGGTTTTGAGATCATTCACCTATGGGGTCTCATCCCCTTTTTTTGTAGTGAAAACAAAATTCAGCCTATTTTCCTACAGTCCACAGAACAGATCAATGTAGCAGACACTGAATTCTAGAACACTAGAATTGTTCTG
>CAJQZJ010000165.1:271097-290392 GCA_907164525.1 Lophiomys imhausi
GGTCCCCCTCCAGCCTCTGTGGACACTCCTGCTCTAGGGGATCTGGTCCCCCCTCCAGCCTCTGTGGACACTCCTGCTCTAGGAGATCTGGTCCCCCCCCCCAGCCTCTGTGGACACCCGTGCTTACATCCACATACCCACACAGAGACACACATACACACATAATGATGTAAATTAAAATAATCTTTAAAAAAATAAAATAAAGCCTTTGAACATACACCCTGGCACCTCTTTAAAGAGAGTGAGAATATGGCTTCATTTTGCCCTAAGCAAGACACATCTCCTTGGCTTCCTTGAATTTCCTCCCATCAGCCTCTGCTGTCCCCTACATTCACACTTGCTTCTGCCTGGGATATGTGCGTTTGCCTGCTACAGGAAAACAAAGGATCCCAGCCAAAATAATGCCTGTTCCTGCTTCCCAGTCCTTCCTGATTTTTAGCCTAGATGTTCGACAACCTAAAATTGTACTAGCCTAATATGTAATTAAAGTCATTTATGTTATTATGAGAGTAAAGAAGCATATTAACAACTGTTCACAGTTTGCATTGTAAATCTCAGATTATTTGGGTCCTGGGAGAGCTAATAGACATTTATTCTGTGTCATTTTCCTGACAGAAAAATTCATCCCTGCTACCACCTAGGCCCTTTTCTTCTGTCCTTATCTTTACTAGAGAGGCATTTAAACCTTCATTTAAACTGCAGCCCTGTCTTCACCACCTCAGACTGGCCCTTGTCTGGTTTTCTCCGGGAGCCTCTCTCCACGCTTGCCTGATCAACCCCCCCTCCCCCCAGGGCTTGTTGAGAGATGCTCGACTCAGTCCCACCCCAGGCCTGCTGAATCACAAGCTCCAAGGGCGGAGCCCAGCAGTATGTACAGACAAGTTGTCCTGATAAGACGAGCTAGTTTCTGAGGACCTTTCCTTCAGCGATGGAGTGCTTTTTCCGCTCCTGACGCCAAGCCTGGAATAACCTAGACTGCTTATAATAGCCATCGCTCCTGGATGTTTGCACGGTGGTCAGAAATGAGTACTTACAGGTCCACATAACAACAGCCTGTTAGCTGGCCCTTGGTCCCTGGCTGGCCTTGGTACTGAATGTCTCCTCTAAGATCTGTCTTATGGCACGTGGCTTCTCCCAACTGAAACTTCCCAGGCTTGATCAGTGCTGTGACAGTGCCCAGTGAGCTCACCCTTCCAACTGTAGCCCCTTTGCGTCTTTCTTGGGTGCCCCTGTCGTTCCCAGTGTTGATCAACATTATGACCACTGGAGGAGAGATGCTTTGGCCTTAAGTGAAGTCAGGCACAAATGACAGCCTAAAACACAGGCTGGGTTGTTTACAGCTCATGTGAGGTGAAAAGAGACTTCGCAGCACACCTAATCGTTTTTCTCTGGGGTTTTGGTGTTTTCCTTTCAACAAGGTATGGGTATTAGCTGAATTGTTTGGGAGTTTTTAGGAGATTCGGGGGGGTTCTTTGCTGTTGTTTGACTTTGTTCTTAGTTGTTGTTTGGGTTTGGCGGTTTGTTTTTTTTTTTGTTTTGCTTTCTGGGTTTTTTGGGGGGTGGTTGTTGTTGTTTTGAGACAGGGCTTTACTGTGTAGCTCTGGCTGACCTAGAACTCACTATGCAGACCAGGCTGGTCTGGAACTCAGAGGTCCGCCTGCCTCTGCCTCTCCAGTGCTGGGACCAAAGGGGTGCGCCACCAACCGCCTGGCTGGTTTGGCTTTTTAAATGTTACATATTGTTACTGTATGTGTCTGTGCACTTAGAGGTCACAAGGACAACTTTGGAGCCGTTCTCTCCTTCTACCTTTTCATGCGCTTTCTCAAACTCAGGTTGCGTCATTGTAACACCCCTGTTTGTGTTGCTTTGACGTGGGGTCTCACCTTGTAGCCCAGGCTGGCCTTAAACACAAATCAGCCCTCTCCCTCTGCTTCCTGAGTTCCTAATACTTCAGGTATACATCATGCCTGACTGTGTGCTGTGTGCTCCTCTATCTCTCTCCACCATATTCCTTTGAGGCAGGGTCTCTTCCCTCAGCCTGGGGCTCAGGTATTTTTGCTAGGCTGACAACCTAGAAGCCACCCCCGCACACACAGAGATCCTCTTGACTCATTGTCTCTATCTGTATACACCTCCCACACATACACACACGGCTCACGGCAGTGGAGCTGTGGGGATCCAGGGAACCATGCCCAGATGTTTCCTTGAGTGCTAGAATCTGAACTCAGCTCCTCAAGCTCATTCAAGTGCTCCTACCCATTCTTAACATTTATTTATTTACTTATTATGTATACAGTATTTGCTCTACATATATGTCCGGGCAGATCTCAATGTAGATGGTTATGAGCCACCATGTGGTTGCAGGGAATTGAACTCAGGACCTTGGGAAGAACAGCCAGTGCTCTTAACCTCTGAGCCATCTCTCCAGCCCCACTCCTACCCATTCTTATCCCTAGCCCTCTGGCTTATTTTTTAAAACAAAAACATTCATAGTGAAATAAGAATGGGCTGCTGGACATGGTGCCATCACTGTGAATTACAGCGGAGCCTGGACTACAGAACAAGACTTATCTCAAACGAGTCAAGCAAATGAGTAAAACTGATCAGGGAGAAGTTCACTGAGGAAATGAGTCTTCTGATCTTTATCTAGAACAGTGCACAAAGCATAAGTTCATAGGGAAGGGTCAGGAGCGCTTTCTAGATGAGCGGGCGGACAGACTCCAGAGACCCCTGTGCCAGGCTGATGAAAGGCAGGCTCACTGGTACCCCCTGACTAAAACACTGTTCTTGACCATTTGTTTAGCCTGTGGAATTCCACTGAGAGATGGAGGTGAACAGACAGAGGAAGAGGCGGAAGGACCATTCTCGGATGACGAGATGGTGACTCACAAGGGGCTGCGGAGATCCCAGAGCATGAAGTCTGTCAAGACCATCAAAGGCCGCAAGGAGGTCAGTGTACACCGGGTAATTTGTGAGAGATTTCCTCCTGCTTTGTCATCATAGAAATTAAATGACCAGTGAATGAAGGGTTAGAATGAGAGGGCAGCATTATAGTTAAAGTTCTTTATTAAAAGCAGATGTGTTAGGGATCTCTAAGGACATTTTTTTTTTCTGGAAATTTTGAAAGAGGAAAGTCCTTATCTTGTGCTCTTGATAGAAAGTGGTATCCCCATGTAACAAACCCCAAGGTTATTGTGAACATCTGACGCTGCCCTGTACATAAGCAAGGAAAGCTGCTACCAGAATTGACTACATAGCTTTGCCTTCACCAAGCCTTACGTGACAATTAAACAGTACCTGTTTACCTGCAGTCACTCAGTGTCATTGTGCTGAGAAAATGAAGGAGGAGCCAGGTTCACTGACTTTGTACCCAGCAAAACATGATAAGTTGGTGGCATCACCTGTGATTGGTAATGTCCTGTGCTGCACACACCCATCTTGTCACCAGCCACATTTCTGGGGATGTTCTTAGTAAGGTCAGTCATTACCTGTGAGAGAGTTGCTTTGATGACTGACTGACTGATTGATTGACTGATTGACTGACTGACTTGGATGCTGTGCTAGCAGTCAAACCAAGGACCCCCACAGGCTGTGCAAGCTCTGTACTTCTCAGCTCCATTCCCAGCACATTTTATTTTGAGAAAAGGTCTCAATGAGTTTTCTCTGAGCTCTGAGGTCTTCACGGCTCTGAGCTCATTCCAAGGCCCAGGCGGATCTTGAACTTACAGTCTTCCTGCTTGGGCCTCCCAGGAGCTGGAAAGGTAGCTGTTGTTTGTGTCAGGTGAGTAAAACAATTACTATGATGATGAACTATTAAAACCTACCTAATTTTAAAAACCAATCAGTCCGTTTGTTTTGTTTTAGTTTAGTGTAGTTTTAGTTAGTATACAAAGTGACAAATCTCCTTACAGCATTTTCATACATAGTTATTCTGGGCTACCTATTATTAATACTGACATTTTTCTTTCTTTAGGTGCGGTATGGTTCGCTAAAATATAAAGTAAAGAAGAGACCACAGGTGTATTTTTAGTGTCTGCACCTCACCTATCCCAGGACAAATAATCGTAACAAATCAACTTCATTTTCTAACTTGATGTATTCAGGACTTACTACTTTAAATCTTCAGATCATGACAGTGACAGGATTGACTTAATGACTTTCAGTAGTTTGTGCTTCTTCAACAATTAGCTTTAGATATTAACTGCTAAATGTAGTTACGTAAGGTTTATTGATACATACACATAACACAAGTCAGAGAATCCATGTTACCTGTCATGAGCAGCAGCATTGAGTGCCTGGGATAAAGGATAAGACACACACCCAGGGTATACTTGAAAGGTCTCTGCTTCAGGATGCAACTGCCATTCTGGTGTTGCATTGTGTTTACGTCTATCTGTGCCACATCTATCACAGGAGAGCGGTGACAGCCGCTGAGCAGCCAGTGTCATTACTGTACGATGGTGAACATGTCCTTTTTGAAACAGATTATTTGATAACCAGGCGTTCGCATGGCACTTTCCCGGCTAGTTTTGCACACTCGAGAATTGTTTACTGATTTTACTATTGTACATTTTCTTTAAATTTTATCGATGCTGTCTTTTTGTTGTCTGTCATATTCTGGCGTGTCAAAATTATGCCTTGAAGTGCATCATCTCCTTGTCCTGTGGGTTTGCTTCGTTTGTTAAATTCATTCGACTTATAGCAGAAACACATAGAAAGCTAACTGCTAAATTTTTACCTTTTTGTTTTGTTTTGTTTTTTGAGATAGAATCTCTTGTAGCCCAAGGGTGGCCTTGAACCTCGTCCTGCCAACCTCACAATTGCTGAGGTAACAGGTGTGTATTATCACACCTGACTATTTTTAACTGTCTTTTAACTATATTCTTAACATCTGAGAAGCTATTTTAAACATTACCCAGTTTCCAGGGTTGAAATTGATGTGGTTTTTTTTTTTTTTTTGGTTTTTCGAGACAGGGTTTCTCTGTGTAGCCCTGGCTGTCCTGGACTCACTTTGTAGACCAGGCTGGCCTCGGACTCGCAAAGATCCGCCTGCCTCTGCCTCCCAAGTGCTGGGATTAAAGGCATGCGCCACCACTGCCCGGCGAAATTGATGTGTTTTTATCAATAGAAATTACATTATTTTAGGTTTTAAAAATAGTTATTGTGAAAGAGAGTCACAGACCAGTGTAGCACTTGGTTACTGTTTTCTAACTCATGGAACTGCCCAGGGCCCACACTCTGTTCTCAAGCTTGCCAGAGGTGGATGCTGGCTTTCAGACCTGGTGGGGACTAAAGTCATTCGGGTCTTTTTTAAGGATGAGATTATTCCCTGAAGATGACTGTCAGGGTAAAATACAAGCATAATTGACGCTACATGACACAGCCTTCCAGGAAGAGACCACCTTTAATCTAACAGGGTTAGAGGGATTGAACTTGGAGGCTCTTTTCAGGTTGCCCTGCTAACTGTGCATTATGAACCCTAAATCAGTGTATTTGGGGTGATGAATAATCAAAATTTCAATATCAAGCAACATTTACTTGGGGGTGTGTGAATGTCATTTGCACATGACCTCCTGATGCTACTAATCTTTTCTGAACTGACTGACGTGGTTAATATTTAACACCAAATAAAAATTTAGTTTGTTTTCTCCTAAATTTAATCTTGTATCTGCATCTCCTTTGCTTTGACTAATAACCTCTTTGTTTCTAGAAGGATTCTTTAATTTCTATTCAAACATCTATAAAGTCACATAATAAATTATTGGAAAGAGTGTCATTGATTTTGCCTGGCCCTGCCCTGCTCTGAACTGCATGGTTGGATTTGCTGGCAGAGCCAGTGCTTCCAGATGATTTGATAATAAAAGTCACTTACTTTGTCTCCATGGGGACACATTGGCACCATTTTATCTTTCTCAACTCTAGTCTCAGTATTAAACCTGCTCTTTGGAGCTACTAATAGATGTCATGCTTGACATACACAAGGCCTTGAGTTCAATCCCAGAACCAAAAAAAAAAAAAAAAAAAAAAAGTTAAAAAAAAAAAACCTATTCTTTAACGGGTTTTTTTTTTCTTTTTTTTTTTTTTTTGGGGGGGGGGGGGTGTTTTGTTTTGTGAGACAGAATCATTGTGTAGCCATGGCTGTCCCGGGATTCACTCTGTAGACCAGGCTGGCCTCAAACTTCCAGAGATCCGCCTGCCTCTGCCTCCCAGATGCTGGCATTAAAGGCTTGCGCCACCATGCCCAACAGGTTTTGAGACAAAATCTCACTCTAGCCAGCCTCAAACACACTGTGTAGCCCAGGCTAGCCCCGAATATATGGACACTCTTCATGCTTTAGCCTTCTGTGTACTGAGATTGAAGATGTGTACCTCCACCATACCCTGCTTCACAGGCTTTTTAAATTGGGAGAATTATTACCTTTTAGAATCAAAATGCTCAAGCAAAGATACCAGCTGACTCACAACTAATGCTAGCTGCCCTGCTCACTACTCTTCTCCCGCCCAGTCCCTGCTGTAGACATAGCTTATATATGCTTGATGCCATCTGCCCTGCCTCACTTTGCCTCTGTCCCCATAATCACATGTGACAGCATGCCCTTTTCTTTGAACTTTGTATACTGAGTTAAATATTTTGTTTCTCTTAAAGTGGAGAGGGTCAGGTTGTTTGTTTCTCTGCTTTTCATTCTGCTGGGGTTTTGGTTTGTTTTGGTTATTGGTTTTTCGAGACAGGGTTTCTCTGTGTAGCCCTGGCTGTCCTGGAACTCACTCTGTAGCCCAGGCTGGCCTCGACCTCCCAGAGATCTGCTTGCTTCTGCCTCCCGAGTGCTGAGATTAAAGGTATGCACCACCACCACCACGACCCCCCACCACCAGGCCAGTCTGCTGATTTTTTTTAAAGATGTAAATTTATTCATAGACCACAGTGCCTTAACTTACTCCACTGCCAACTGGGCCACCAGCGTGTTACGCACAACCCAGCTTAGGGCACTGTTTCTCGGCCTTTTGACATTTATCAAAGAATTATAGCCTACTAGTATTGTATCTTACTTTCCAGTCATTCAGTGTGATCACTAATATTTAACTATTCCCCACACTTAACTGTTGTTTAAGTATAAGGATTTATATAATGTATTGCATCTCTGTTTTCTTTCTCCTTTCTGGTACTAAAAGGAGCCAGAAATGCAGCTGTAGAGTTAGCTCAGTGTTGTAAGAATGCTTCTTGCTCTTGCAGAGGACCCAACTCAGTTCTTAGCGCCTATGCCAGGTGGCTAGTCCATAACTGCCAGCTCCACGGGGTACAAGGCCTTCTTCTGATTTCCAGGGGTACCCGCCTGCACGTGAGCGTACCTTCTCACAAATACACATACACACATAATTTTTTAAAATCTGTGAAAAACAAAACAGAACCAGAAATAAGCTGATTACTAAATAAACAATACTATAACCCCACCTCACTCCCCCACCAGATCCCTTCCACACACATCACTGTGTGTGTTTTATGTGACTTAAAAAAAAAATGAGATCCTGCTACAATTGTTAATGAGAAACACTTTACTACATGGATGGATGGAACAGAACTAACTACCCATGTGTTTTCAGGGATCTTATTCAACGTGTCACCACCAAAGACTTCCACAGTGTTATAAAGCATGTAAATACTCTAAAGTTATGTCTAACGTTGGTTAAATGTGCCTTCTTTCTTTTTTGTACTTTTGGAGAAATGCCTGAAACTTTATGGTATTACTATAATATTGTCTTATATTAACTATAAGTGTATGTTTCTTGGTTTTTGGGGTTTTTTTGGAATAGGATAAATTTTCATTTAGTATCTTTCATTGGAAAAACTAAGGAGATCTGAATGGATCTAAATACAGATTCCAAAGCTGTTTCCTCTGTCCTCTCCTTTTTAGGTTGATTTATTTGTGATACAGGTAAATTTTGAGAAGATCCTAGCTTTGTGCTTTGTAGTATTTCTTAAGAAACATACCCTAAGATTAAAGTGTTCTGAAAAGAAAGTATCTTATTCCCTAAGAACTTGTAAGATTGGTCTTTTGTGGGTAATTCTACAGCTTGACCCTTTTTAAATATTGTGTATTAACCCATTTTGAGCATTGGCCTTGACTTAACATTTTTTTTTCTTCTAATATGTTTTAACTCTGTGTCCTTTAATACTTTAAGCAAAAATAATTTTTAAAATCTCTTTGTTAAAGCTGTCCTCAAGCCCCATTTGTAGGTGACCTGCAAGTGTGTTTTGAGAAATTTTTACAATAAAGTAAACTCATTCTATTATTGGCAGTTGAGTATTTTTTTTCTTTATGTGTCCGAATACGTACGTTGAATTCCATGAATCGATGTTCTTAATTATTGATTTTTACTGTCAGATAACATATATATGTCCTTCAGATTGCAGCTGGTAGAACAAATCATGACTATTGTTACTTTCTGAAAAGCTTGACATAGGAGTCCTGGATTCTGAAGTCTAGATGCTAGACAGAGAAGCAGAGAAAACAGCACAGGAACTCCATTACAACAACTGACTGGCTGTCTCCTGTAGAAGTAATTTGTTAAATTATTTACCAGTATTTATATTATAGGTAATTGGTTGACAGTGTTAATCCTTAACCGGCCATTATAAATGAGCACACCCAGTCACCTGATGGATTTTATCAAGTCTGGGCCTGGATTGTGCAATTTTACCCCATCTAACCTAGCCCTTAATTCTATTCCCCAAATATGACCTCATATATACATACATCCCCTGGGCTGTTATTCTCCACGATATGCCAGTGTTCGAGGCCACATGGAATAAGGTTCTTTTTTTAAACCCATGGCGTCTATCCTTCCTGCTCCTGGTTTCTTTGTCCTATCAACCTCTCTGTCCCAGAAGCCCTCAAACCGTTACCCTGCCTACCTCTCTCTGCCCAGTCATAGGCCTTAGCATTTTATTAAAGCCAATCAGAGAAAATGGTTAGCAAGCAAAGTAATAGACAGCAAACAGACCTCTGGGAGCAATTAACATTTAGAATACATAACAGATCACTGCATCAGTCTCCAGCATAAGGTGTAACAGAAAACTCAGATTTCTGGATCCTGTAAGTGATGTGAGAGTCGAGTTTGCCTATGTCACGTTTAAACTTTAGAGATAAATCCTATTTAAGAAACTCCTAGCCGGGCGGTGGTGGCGCACGCCTTTAATCCCAGCACTTGGGAGGCAGAGGCAGGTGGATCTTTGTGAGTTCGAGGCCAGCCTGGTCTACAAAGCGAGTCCAGGACAGCCAGAGATATTCAGAGAAACCCTGTCTCAAAAAACAAACAAACAAAAAAAAAGAAACTCCTTCGGAAGGCCGCGCGTGGTGGCTCATGCCTAATCTTATAGTTTGTACTAATTAAATTAATAAATACAATTGATAACTAAGTTGCAGTTTCACCCTGTGTGAATAAGTAAATTGCCTTTTAAAAGATAATTCTTTGAATTGGAATTTTAAAGTACATGATTGATAATTACCTGTTCTATAGGTTATTAAAGAACTGTGCTCAAAAACAGGAACTTTGGACACTAGGCATGCATGTGGTCCACATATGTACATGCAAACAAGACACTCTACACTTTTTTGCTTTGTTTTTTCAAGACAGGGTTTCTCTGTGTAACAGCTCTGGCTGTCCTGGACTCACTTTGTAGACCAGGCTGGCCTCGAACTCACAGTGATCCTCCTGCCTCTGCCTCCCAAATGCTGGGATTAAAGGCATGCGCCACCACGTCCGGCTGTTTTGTTTTTTCAAGACAGGGTTTCTCTGTATAACAGCCCTGGCTGTTTAAAATAAAAATTTTAAAAAAAATATTAAAATTGTCATGTCTTTGTTTACCCAAAGGTACCACATTAAGAAAGGGAAGAGGGCTGGAGAGATGAGTCACCAGTTAAGAGCACTGGCTGCTCCTCTAGAGGACCTGGATTCAAATCCCAGCACCCACATGGCAGGTCACAACTGTCTGTAACTTCAGTTCCAGGGGATCTAACACCCTCATAGAGACATACATACAGTCAAAACACCAATGTATATAAAATAATAAATAATTTTAAAAGAAAGGGAAGAATGCCAGGTGTGGTGGTGCACACCTTTAATCTCAGCACTGGAGAAGCAGAAACAAGCTGATGTCTGTGGATCCAAGGCCAACAAGGACTGCACAGTGACACCCTCAAAATAAAGGGTGCTATTTTCTCATAGGCCAATCAAGTTTTCGTAACTTCTTATATATCGTGTAGCATGCATTTTGATTGCCCAATCTGTACAACAGTATGGTTATGTCTCAACACAGAACTGCATCCAAGAAGACACAATAACAATTTAAAGGAATTAATTCTTGCTTTGAAAGAATGGATTCACTTTTATCAAGTCAATGTCTGCATTACACTGGGATTCCTCGTGGGTCCTTGAATAATTCATTTCATTCTCTTTGACAAAATTTTTTTTAAAGCAATACTTGGTTCTCGTCTGCCTTTCCCTTTTTTTTTTTTTTTTTTTTGGTTTTTCTAGACAAGGTTTCTTTGTGTATCTTTGGCCATCTTGGAACTCTCTAGATCAGGCTAGCCTGGAAGTCACAGAGATCTGCCTGCCTCTGGCTCTGGCTCCCGAGTACTGGAATTAAAGCCATGCGCTTCCAAGGCCTTGCTTTACCTGTTAGCATCCAGCACAACAGTGAGTCCTTGGGCTCCAAAACCTGTTCTGAATCTGAGCATCTCATTCAGGTCTCCACACCCGTGTGTGTGTGTGTGTGTGTGTGTGTGTGTGTGTGTGTGTGTGTGTCTGTCAGTGTTTGTATGTGTCTCTGTATCTTTGTGTGTGTGTGTGTGTGTGTGTGTGTCAGTGTTTGTATGTGTCTCTGTATCTTTGTGTGTGTGTGTGTGTGTGTGTGTGTGTGTGTCTGTCAGTGTTTGTATGTGTCTGTATCTTTGTGTGTGTGTGTGTTTCTATGTCAATGTTTGTATGTGTGTCTCTGTATCTGTGTGTCTGTGTACAGCTTGTAAGAATCTGCCCTCTGGGGCTGGAGAGATGACTCAGTGGTTAAGAGCACTGACTGCTCTTCCAAAGGTCCTGAGTTCAATTCCCAGCAACCACATAGTGGCTCACAACCATCTATAATGTGATCTGGTACCTTCTTCTGGCCTGCACGTATACCTGCAGACAGAATACTGTATACATAATAAATAAATAAATCTTTAGAAAGAAAGAAAGACTGTCCTCTGTACCATGTGGGGGCTGACAATAGAACTCAGGTTCTTAGGCTCTGAGACAACTAGATTTACTCACTGAGCCATCTCTGGTCCAGGAGCAGAAGAAACATTACTACATTTTCAGTAACTTTGCAGATTTTCACCATGGCATTCAATGGTCAAGTCCTCTAGTACTGTGAGTTTCATACTGTTTGCAGCTGACTCCTTTGGGAAAGGGATGCTAACAGAAGGCTGTGGGGAGAGGAGCTGAAGAAGATCGGGGATAGATCTTGGGCACCAGGGTGGGGAAAAGAGTTTATTTTCATCCAAATGCCAATGGTTAGAGAAAATGAGTAAGGGATTAGGGAATATGGCTAGATTATATTCTGCTTTGATGTTTGCTTTAGGTTACTCAAAAGTGGAAAGATACAGAAGGTCATGGTTCCTCCAGAAATCAACAGTAGATACCCTGGATTAATTAGAGTTCACCAGAAAAACACTACTGTTTGAGAAAGGAAGGAAGAAAGAGATAGATGATAGGTAGGTAGATAGGTAGGTAGGTAGATAATTGGCAATGTGATTCTAGAGGCTGTCAAGACCAAACTTCACAAGGCAGCCCAGTAGGCTGGAGGGCAATGGAAGAGTTCGTTTTTGGGATACAGGTACATGTTGCTGATCACACTCCCTTTTCTTATGATTTGGATTAGACCTCCCAACGTTATGGAATTTTTTTTTTTTTTTTTTATTTCTTGGTTTTTCGAGACAGGGTTTCTCTGAATATCTCTGGCTGTCCTGGACTCGCTTTGTAGACCAGGCTGGCCTCGAACTCACAAAGATCCGCCTGCCTCTGCCTCCCAAGTGCTGGGATTAAAGGCGTGCGCCACCACCGCCCGGCTACGTTATGGAATTTAATCTGAGAGTCTACTGATTCATAACGTCATCTTAAAAATAAGGATGAGGGGCTGGAGAGATAGCTCAGAAGCAAAGAACACTGTTTACTCTTCCAGACATCCCGAGTTCAATTCCCATGGTGGCTCACAACCGTGTATACTGGGATCTGATGCTCTCCTCCGACATGCAGGTGTACATGCAGATGGAACACTCATATACATAAAATACATAAATCTTTTAAAAATAATAAGGATGGAAGCCAGGAGTAGTGGTGTATGTCTTTAATCCCAGCACTCAAGATGCACAAACAGGTAGATCTCTCTTGAGTTCCAGGCCAGTCTGGTCTACAAAGCCAGTCTAAGGCCAGCCAGAGATACATAGTGAGACCTTGCATATTTAAAAAAAAAGGAAGAGGAAGAGGGAAGGAGATGGACAGAGAAGACACTTTGCTAGTGTTAATTAAATCAGCATAACAGCCTAGCCAAGTTGACATATGTACATAGCCATCACAATATCCTTGAAAATTAAGTTTTAAAAGGAACTCCACCTCAAAATAAAGCCATCTCACTATTTCTGTATGAGGAGGCTACAAGCCTTAGCTATTGTTATCTTACAAAGAAGGAGATGTGTGGGAAAAGAAGAGCTACTCCTCAGCCTCCGATGCCTCTTTATGTTTCTGGTTTCTGGCATACCATCCCTGCTTTGCAAATCAACCAACCAACCCAATGAACAACCCTCAGGTTCTGTAGTTGGGGACTTTGGACTTTGGTCCATTTCATTATACTTACTTTGGGGATCACACAATACTAAAAAAAAACCAAAAGGCTAACCTGGGAAGGATCTACAAATATTAGAGGTTTCAGATGTTTATCGGAAGACTAAGTGGAATCAACTATTGTGTTCAGTCATTGATTTGGCTCTTAGTGTCAGTGAAAAGAAGGAAGATGCTTTTAAACTGAATGGGAAAAAGAATTCACCATCAATTACTGGCTGAGACCAAACAGGAAGCGTTTGAAGAGAGGATGTGGCTACTGAGAGAAGCATCCCCTCAGGAAGGGCTTTCCTTCCTCCAAGCCCTCCCACCAGCATTTGTTCTTGGCCTCCCCCCTTCAAACTACACATTGTAAACTCTTTTATGTGCTCTGTTCCCAACACCAAGAATTCCTGGTGTTCCTCCATACCCGGTTTTAACTAATAAAATACACACACAAACGGTCCAAGGGCGTTTCACACAGGGGATTAAGTCTATTCCGTCTTTAAATTGAAATTACAGTTGGGACGTACAGCAGGCGACAGTTTCCATATGCTATGTTCTAGGAAAGTGGGGCTGCGTTATTTATAGTTTACAACATGCTGTATAAAATTAAAGCTAGCAGAGAGGTTTCCAGGCAAGGAACACAAAGACAAGAGACAAAAAGCCCCATTTTGCAGTATTCTCAGAAGATGCCCGTAAACCCCGCACCAAAATTTAATATTCACCATTAAGCCATATGCTGAGGTATTTCGTCTACTTTAGGAAAAAGTTAAAGTTAGGAAGGATGTTAAAGAGAAGGGGGAAATGTAACAGGAAAAAAAGTGTTTCAGAAAAGCAAAGCTGATTACTTGTAGGTAAGAGTTGATCTTCCCCAAGCGCAGAGTAAGGTCATAAGACAGCAGGTTGATCTTTGACCCAACTGTCTCCAAGCACGTCTGACAGCAGCTAGGAATAATTGCTTCCTCATTTAGATTAGACAATGTGCTCTGTGCAAGCCACACTCCTCTAAATAGATTGGAGAGAGTAACTGAAGCAAGTTATACTGGGAAGCAGAGTGACCGATTCCTCCCGGTGAGAGCGCCGAGAGCCTCAGCAACCCCTCCAACCCGGCCTTCATCCTGTTCCTATTTAGGGAACCCGCAGGGCAGCGGTGCCGAGTGCCTGCAGCTAGCTGCCTTTATTGTTTAGACTTGCGGGGAAGGTCACATGCCCTCTTTGACTGAGAGGTTTATGGACTCTCTCTAATTAGCTGCACCCTCCACCCGACAGACAGTTGGCCACCTTCCAAGACCGGGGTTTGGTAGCGGCCACTGCTGAAGGAGAAAACAAGGTTATTTACCCCTGTGACTGTAGTTCTTGGCACAAGTTCACCCTTTACACGCAGGCATGTTTGCCTTTGTTCCAACTTGCGTTTGGAATACTGAGTAGGGCGTTGAGGGGAATGCGGCTATGTATTTAGTGCTTGCTACACGTATGTTGGTCTCAGACCCTTTCCACGATTCCAAGGCCTCTCATACAAAAAGAAGGGTAGCAGAGCCGTGCTTGTACGTGCTCGCCGCAAAGCTCAGAAAAGTTAGTTATGTTCGCACCATCTATGAAATAACGACAGTTGTACTTTGGGGCAGTTGTAAATCCCAACGGTAAAACGCGATTGGGTTCAGCTACTGCTGGAGTGCCCGGAATATATTTGCTTTATCCTGTTCTGTCGGATCCGCAGAATGGTGGATTAAGCCGATAGAAATGCTCTAGGGCTAATTCAAACCAGATGCTCTGGCATAGCCCAGCGTTAGGCAAGGCTGCCCGCTCGGGCGGTCCGCTAGTGCAGTCGAACCCGCCTGTTCTCCACCAGATACCTCGGCCATAAAAAGCTTTCAAGTCCCCATTGTTATTCCAGGCACATTCCAGGGGACTGAGTCACAGGGCTCCACAGGACTCTTTCCCTGTTGGAGCTGCCAGTGTAGGATGGGTCAGACCCCAACTTCAAATGTGGAATCTACTTCTGGTCAAAAGGCGGTTTAGGGAAAACCCCAAGCGCAGCCCTTCTCCCCTTCACCCACCCATTTGGGGCTCTCTGGCGCACGGCTGGAGTCCCAATGCCAGCTCCAGGGGTCGTCAGATAAAAATCCCGAACTTGCCGGGCGGTGGTGCGATCGCCTTTAATTTCAGTACTTGGGAGCCAGAGGCAGGCAGGCAGATCTCTTAGTTCGAGGCCAGCCTGGTCTACAGAGTGAGTTCCAGGACAGGCAGGACTACACAGAGAAACCCTGTCTCGAAAAAAAAAAAAACAAACAAACAGCTGTATTTATCTTATAGGGATACATTTCCTGTGCTGGTTTGAGAAGCTCCAAGGGGTGCCAGATGGACTCCGCTACGTTAAGCGGAGCGTGGGAGAGAGCCAGTAGGCCCATGCCGGGAGCTGGATTTAAGATTCCCCTGGCTTTAAAGTCAGCCCCCAAAGAAAAGTCCCAGCCCCTCCCACGTGTCCACCCAGACTCGCAGGCCACCAGCCCGAGACAGGGAGCGCGCACAGCTGGCGGCCCGAGAACAACATCTGGAGTGCTAACCTCCGCACCCAGATGTTCCGGGGTCGGGGCGGGGCTCCATCAGAAGCCATTCCTCCCTCTCGCAGCCGGGTTCCAGATGCCCGAGGCACTCGGCATCCCACCTCCCAGAGCAAGCTGGACCGGTGGGGGCCCTGGGGTGGGAAGTAACTGGAGCTGCCCTGGGGAGGTTAGGAGAATGGCGTCGTGCCAGTAGGCTGCCATCGAGATAAGCCCACTGCGTGGGATTTAACAATCCTGGTTCTCCCAGGAGGTGAAGGCAGAAGGAGAGGCCAGCGGAGACACTTGGGAAGGGGAGAGGAAGAGGACATGCTGTTGGTGGATTGAGACCAGAGCCAGAGCGGAATCCCTCCTCTTTGCTCTCTGTTCCGGCTTCAAACGCAGCACCCGGCATCTTCTGCTGTTTCTGGACCCCCGTCCATCAACTAAAGGGGGGAGGAGCTACAAGTACCCTCTCCGTTTTTGTTTTTTTTTTTCCAAAACCTGAGCTTGTCTGGAGAAGTGTGCCCTGGGAGGGCGGTCGCTCCCCTGTGACGTTTGTGAGCAGTTTTGGAGACCTACTCAGCAACTGTGTCTACCAAGGACTCAAGGCTGTTCTGGAAAGCCTGCGTCTATTGGATGCTCCCAGGTGAACAAATCGTTTCCATTCGGCTTGCTTAAATTGTCCTCAGATTTTTTAAGGGTGTCATAACACCCCTAGTCATTGTGCAAATGTGACAACCATATGATTGGGGTGGGATGTGGGAGTGAATACCATAAAGGCAAAAATAAAATAACAGCCAAGAGGAAAATGATGATAAAAGATGGTCCTATTTTCTTCAGACAGACTATTGCAATCTTAAGGCCTTCTCTCAACCCCTCCCCTTCAAGGAAAACACACAAATAGGCCCTGTCTCCTCACCTATTCACCAGCTGATACTACACAAACCTTAGTGTGCCTTTTCCCAAGCCTTCGTGGCCTCTCTGAGGACTGAGTACCAGGACTACGCGTTCAAATATCTGACTAATGCTTCCTTTTCACCATTTGTAATACAGAATTGGCGAGGACCTGGGGATGTGGCTCAGTTGGCAAAGGGCTTACCTAGCATCCATGGAGCCGTGAGTTATGTGCCGGCACTGCATAACCACGACTTGGTGGCACAAGCCTGTAATCTCAACACATCCTAGATAGAAGCAGGAAGATCCGTTCTAGTCATTTTTTTTCTTTTTCTTTTTTTTTTTTTTTTTTTGGTTTTTTGAGACAGGGTTTCTCTGTGTAGCCCTGGCTGTTCCGGACTCGCTCTGTAGACCAGGCTGGCCTCGAACTCGCAGAAATCCACCTGCCTCTGCCTCCCGAGTGCTGGGATTAAAGGCGTGCGCCACCACGCTCGGGGAGGTGGGGGGAAGGAAGCACATTTGAGTGTACTTAAGTTTCAACAAAAAATGATTTAGTATTGTGTGTATAGGACGTGTGTGGAGTTAGGGCTCCAGCTGGACGCTGGGTTCCAGGAACTCAGTTCATAGCGCCTTTCCACCAGCCCTGACTTTCCTTTCTTGATGACTTTATAGCTTGGGGCGTTTTTCCTTTGTTTTTCGAGACAGAGTTGCTGTGTGTGTGTGTGTGTGTGTGTGTGTGTGTGTGTGTGTGTGTGTGTGCGCGCAGCCCTGGCTGTCCTGTAATTTTTACTCTGTGGACCAGGCTGGCTGGCCTCACAGAGCTCTGCCTTCTGAGTACTGGGATTAAAGGCTTGTGCCACAAGCCGGGCGGTGGTGGCGCACGCCTTTAATCCCAGCACTTGGGAGGCAGGCGGATCTTTGTGAGTTCGAGACCAGCCTGGTCTACAAAGTGAGTCCAGGACAGCCAAGGATACACAGAGAAACCCTGTCTCGAAAAACCAAAAAAAAAAAAGGCTTGTGCCACCCCACCCCCCGCAGTTATAACCAGTTTTTGTTTGTTCCAGACCATCTCACTTTTAGCACCAAGCACAATAGTTATTTTACAGCTATTTCCAATCTAGGATGTATGCTTAACACTAAGTTCTGTTTAGGCTAAAATATCCCTAACTTTGAGAAAACAAAACAAAACAGATTTTTCAGGAGATCACCCACCACCTTATGACAACTGAATAAAGGATGCTTCTTTTTAGTTCTGAAAGCTTGTCTTGGCCAGCATCTCTGTAACACAATATTATTATTTAGCAATTGAATGTTGGCTCTAACAAAAAACAAAAAACCCAGCACTTTTTCTAAGCTTTTGTGCCAGGTCATCCCTGGAACCTGGGGAGTGGGGCCAGATAACCTCAGGAAGACTCTCCAGCTGAGTTGCTGTGACTTTGCATAACAATAGCTCAGAAATGAGGGGTGCAGAATTTAGCGCTGGGCCCTCCAGGAGCCCAGCTACTCTTGAATCTGTAGCATTATTTTTTGCAACAGCTGAGTTCAGTTTAAGTTTGACCATAATAAAATTAACTTGAACTCTGGCAGGCTGCTCCCCCACTCCTCTAGACCCAGCTTTTCTCCATTCTTTCTAAGGTCTTAATCGCAGTAGCCGAGGCTGGCTTTGAACTTGCTCTTTATCTTGGACTTTTGTTCTTTCTGCCTCTACCTCGGGATCCCAGTGAGTACAGGTGAATATGGTGCTAGGAATCCAATCCAGATCCTCGTGAATGCTAAGCAAGAGTAGTTAACATCCGAAGTAGGAAAAAACAAAAAACAAACAATGAACACAGGGAGCAGTCTGGTGACTAACCTACAACCTAAAGCCTGTCCTGGGGCCTTGAGTTTAATCAACATATGAGACCTTAAAAAACAAAAACAATAACTCGTCCAGGCAGGGTGGCATACACCTTTAATCCCAGCATTTAAGAGAGAGGCAGAGGCAACCTGATCTCCACACTTTTTTTTTTTTTTTGGTTTTTTTTTTTTTTTGAGACAGGATTTCTCTGAATATCTCTGGCTGTCCTGGACTCGCTTTGTAGACCAGGCTGGCCTCGAACTCACACAGATCCACCTGCCTCTGCCTCCCAAGTGCTGGGATTAAAGGCGTGCGCCACCACACACTTTTGAGGCCACCCTGGTCTACACAATGATTTCCAGGACAGCTAGGGCTACATAGAGAAAACCTGTCTAAAATAATTAATAATGCCGGGCGTGGTGGTGCATGCCTTTAATCCCAGCACTCGGGAGGCAGAGGCAGGCAGATCTGTGTGAGTTCAAGGCCAGCCTGGTCTAGAAAGTGAGTCCAGGATAGTGACAGTCAAGGATACACAGAGAAACCTTGTCTCGAAAAACCTAAAAAAAAAAGCCGGGCGTTGGTGGCACACGCCTTTAATCCCAGCACTTGGGAGGCAGAGGTAGGCGGATCTCTGTGAGTTCGAGGCCAGCCTGGTCTACAAAGTGAGTCTAGGACAGCCAGAGCTGTTATACAGAGAAACCCTGTCTCGAAAAAAAAAACCAAAAAAAAAAAAAACCTAAAAAAAAAAATTAATAACAATAATAACTATTTCTGTGCCAGAGAGGCACACACCTTTAATCCCATAATTTAGGAAGCAGAGGCAGGCAGATCTCTGTGACTTCAAGGTCAACCTGGTCTACATATTGAGTTGTAGGCCAGCCTGGGCTACACAGTGAGACTCTATCTCTGACCTTTCTGCTGTCTTCATTTAGTTATGGAAGCATCATATATTCATTCAAAAATACTCACTGAGGACTTCATATGTGCTACAAGTGGTGGGTGACAAGTGGGTGTCCACCCAATTCTTCAAGCTAGAACCATCACTAAATTGGAAACAATATTATTCTCTAAATATCTAGTAAGTTCTTACTCTTTACTCATCCCCATTCCCCCCCTCCGACACACACACACACACACACACACACACACACACACACACACACACA
>CAJQZJ010000165.1:292881-324450 GCA_907164525.1 Lophiomys imhausi
GACCAGGCTGGCCTCGAACTCACAAAGATCCGCCTGCCTCTGCCTCCCAAGTGCTGGGATTAAAGGCGTGCGCCACCACTGCCCGGCTGGAATATTTTTTGAAAAGTGTATTTGTTTGGGCAAGGAATGAAGGTACCACTGTGCAGACAGAACTCAGAAGTCAGCTTGTGGGAGTTGTTCTCTCCTCACACCTGGTGAGGTCACCCACCTGTTGTCAGGCTTAGCCACAAGTGCCTTTACCTGCTGAGCCATTTCTCCAGTGCCTGTTTTTTGAAACAGTGTCTCATGTAATCCAGGGTGAACTGTACTCGAACACCTATCCTTCTCTATGGACAAGGGCTTGGATTTGATCCCCAGTACAGAGATGGTAGAGGATGAGCAGGCTAGACATCAACATCTCTGAAACATGAACAGGTCACAAAACATACACATAAAGTTAGTTGCCACAGCATTGCCTTTTATCTGAGCACTCAAGAGGCAGAAGGAGGCAGATCTTTCTGAGTCTGAGAGCAGTCCAGTTTATATAAAGAGTTCCAGGACTATATAGTGAGACCCTGTCTCAAAATAACAACAATAAAAACCATACTTATTTATCAATCTAGGTTTTGCTAGCTACTTTTAAAATAAAACATGCTGTCAGGCGGTGGTGGTACATGCCTTTAATCCCAGCACTCTGGAGGCAGAGGCAGGCGGATCTCTGAGTTCGAGGCCAGCTGGTCTACAGAGTAAGTTCCAGGAAATCCAGGGCTACACAGAGAAACCTTGTCTTGAAAAATAACAAACAGCCGGGCGGTGGTGGCGCACGCCTTTAATCCCAGCACTTGGGAGGCAGAGGCAGGCGGATCTTTGTGAGTTCGAGGCCAGCCTGGTCTACAAAGCGAGTCCAGGACAGCCAGAGATATTCAGAGAAACCCTGTCTCAAAAAACCAAAAAAAAAAAAAAAGAAAAATAACAAACAAACCAAAGAATAAATATATAACGAATAAAGAATAAAACATGTTAACACTGCTTGCTGTGTTCAGCCATTGCTTTCTTCCTCCCTGACCACACAAATTTCAGTCCCTCTCCCCAGCATGGTCATGCTTCAGGACTTTGCTGATCTCGCTGAGTTCTTTTCCTCACCCCTCTTTCTGCAGCCAGCCCTACCCTACTATCCTGTTCTCTAGCTTGTTGGCAGAAGAGGAGGCGAGCAGGACCTACCCCGGTGCCTGCTAGACACTAGCCAAATAAATATAAATCATACCAATTAGACTCATGTGTCTAGGCTCCTTTCTGGGAACAACTGAGCATTGTTTCTAATCACAAGAGGCAAAAGGACTTTCTTTTATCCTGGCAGCTTCCCTCTGCCTTCCCAGAGGACCCACCTGCTAGTCCCGGAGTTCCTAGTTTCCTGTGTAGGCATTTCATCACTTCCCTACATAGATTGCATGCCTTGAAGGGAAAAACACAGACACTGACACCCAAGCTCCTTTGCTGGGCCAAGATAGCAGAATGGCTATGGAAGAACACAATTTGGTAGTTTCCAGATAATTCTCATTATGCTGGTAAACAGTGTCCAGTGTTGCCTATAACTCTACAGTTTTCAAAGTACCTATTATCTGCTATCTTGTCCTCACGTTACAACAGGGTGGTTGGGTTTCAAGAAATTAGACTCTTAGGCAGAATCTGCAGGGAGTTAAAAAAAAAACAAAACCAGCATCTGGAAGGCGCGAAGGGAACAAGACTGGGCAGAGTGGGTGGTGGAACCCCAATACAGCTCTATCCAAAAGCTCAGCCTTCTGCTGTGAAGCCTTGGGCTCAGATAGCTCTTCAAGGTCTTCCTAAAGTAAGGAAAAGGACTGCTCTTCACAGCTCCACGTTGTCAGCTGTATCTGGAGCTGCCCTCTGGGAAGAGGACTTGGTCTTGTGTCTGCTGCCTGAAGCTGCAAACCCCAGGCAGCTGGAAGAGTCCAGGAGGCAGGCCACAGCAACTGCTGCTCTTCACCAAGATCAAGATCTGCCCTTCGTGGCAGTTCATGGACAGGGACAGGGGCCCGGAGCACATAAGCAATTGACATCCTTGCTCCAATTACTTGAAATAAAATATTTTTAGCTGGGAGAAACCTTGGAAAACAATCTGCCCCTCACCTCAGAAAATGTTCCTTCCCTCTTGTTTTCAGATAGATTGAAGTCGTTCAAAGAAATGAAGCTGGTGAACTACTCTTGCCTACGTTTCTTAGCTGTTAAAATGGCATGAACCATACACCTACAGGTTTTAAGGCTCTCACAAAAAAGTATAAAATACATTTTAGTAAGCAGGAATGTCATTAGCCATGTAGGCACTACCTTGTCCTCATCTCATCCTACAGATGGCTGAGTGGATAAAGGCTCTTGCTGTATAACCCTGAAGACTTGAGCTAAATCCCTAGACCCCACCTTGGAAAGACAACTGAGAGTTGTCCTCTGCCCTTCACGCATGCCATGGCATACATATCCACACATGCACATGCTAACGACATTAACAAATAAAAAGTATTCACTGTATTGAAAGATTCCTTAACTATCATTGTTTGTTTTTAATTTGTTTGTTTTGGAGACATGATCTCACTATGTAGCCTCAGATGGCCTAGAACTCTCTCTCTGTAAACCAGGCTGGCTTCAAATTCACACAGAACCACCCACCTCTGCCTGCCCCCCACCCCACCAAAGTGCTGGATTTAAGGGTGTGTGCCACCATACAGGGGTCAAGAGCTCTCAACTATTGCCAACAGGAGGATCACAGTTTATATCTTGGGGTCCTTGCGCAGAGTTTATGACTTAAATGCTGTTAATTTTGGTTCTACTAAAAGTGAGAAGTAATCGGGGTGGGGGGAAGGGAGTGGTCACAACACTTTTCTGGCATTAATTTTTTTATTAGATATTAAATCCTAGGAGACTTTGGCTGTGAATTTTGCTATGCAGAATTCATAGTCACACAACTTTCTTTTATCAGGTGAATAAAGCAGCAGAGTTCAATCTCTCTGATGTAAAGGAAACACCAATGTTCCTTCGTTGAACTTCAGAACTGTTTGTGGTAGGAAAACAAAAAGACACAAAATATTGTTTGTGTTTTGTCATGTAGGCTGAGTTCTGAAAACACCATAAATAATTAATGTAAATGATTCTTCCTCTGCAAACAATCTTAACATCTGTGTAATCAGGGTCTTAACACAGAGATTGGGAATTACGTGAGTTGTTTGCTTAAAAAGTTGTCTTTCTAGAGACACCTGCTAAGAACCCATACTGGTCCCATCTGTCCAACTTCAGACAGATTCAAAGACTCTGGCCTCTTTAGGAACCTGCACATGGCTCCTACTGCCATCTATATACATACACATAATCAAAAATAAAATAAGTCGGGCTGGAGAGGTGGCTCAGAGGTTAAGAGCACTGGCTGTTTTTCCCAAGGTCCTGAGTTCAATTCCCAGCAACCACATGGTGGCTCACAGCCATCTACATTGAGATCTGCCCGGGTATATATGTAGAGCAAATACTGTATACATAATAAATAAATAAATGTTTTAAAAAATAAAATAAAATAAGTCTTTGAGCTGACAGGCTGATCAACTCAGCTACCACTCAGGCCCAGATCCAGGGCTTTGAGTTGGCCCACCCCAACATCTACCCAACCTGGGAGCGGCTGGGGCACGTGAAGGGGCTTGTCTTGCAGAACCAAAACTGCAGGACCTCCATGACACATGGCAACAACAGGATATCTGAGAGAAGTCCTAGTGAGGATCTAGTATTGAAAGTGTGGCAGAGGGCTGGAGAGGTGGCTCAGAGGTTAAGAGCACTGGCTGTTCTTCCAAAGGTCCTGAGTTCAATTCCCAGCAACCACATGGTGGCTCACAGCCATCTGCATTGAGATCTGCTGCCCGGGCATATATGTAGAGCAAATACTGTACACATAATAAATAAATCTTTAAAAAAAAAAAAGAAAGAAAGAAAAGAAAGTGTGACAGAAGCCAGAGGCCTCAAACCAGACCAATGACTCATTGCAATAAACATTTGCAAGTAAAGCTGTTTGGGCAAAAGGGTATACTGTGACACACTATGACACACCACAGCTCCATGTTTTTTTTCTTTGTTTTTGTTTTGTCATTATATTTATTTATTTATTTATTTGTTTGTTTGTTTGTTTGCTTATATTTTGGAGGGAGGTTGCAAGGGCAGAGGGTGGATATGAAGGGATGGTGTGCATGATGTGAAATTCACAAAGAATCCATAAAAAGTTTAAAAAAATAAAGTGGAAGTCTGAAACATCTAGATAAATCCATACATAAATAAATATGTTATATATTTACTCTAATATATTTATGTGTTTATTTAATATATAAATAAATACATGAGTTTTCTCTTCTGGAAAACTCACAGGTAAGTTTCTTCTAAAAAGAAAAAAAAAAAAAGCCAGGAGTAATAGCAAATGCTTTTAATCCCAGCACTTGGCAGGCAAAGGCAGGGGGCATCTGAGTTTGAGTCCAGCTGGTCTACAGAGCTAGTTCTAGGACAGCCAGGGCCACACAGAAACCCTGTGTCAAAAAAACGAGAGAGAGAGAGAGAGAGAGACTCAGCAAGTACCTTTACCCATTGAAGCATCTTGCCAGCCTTGAGTAAATTTATTTTTGATTCTTTTGTCATCCCAAAACAGGGACTACTAGTAATAAAGTTGTTCATAGGTATTACTCTCTTTAAGGATGAATTAGCTATGCATTGTTATATAGTAAATCATCCCAAATATAATAGCACTCATTCATCTTTGTTTCTTTTTTTTTTAATTTAATTTTTTTTTTTTTTTTTTAGGTTTTTTGAGACGGGGTTTCTCTGTGTAAGAGCCCTAGCTGTCCTGGACTCATTTTGTAGACCAGACTGGCCTTGAACTCACAGAGATGTGCCTGCTTCTACTTCCCGAGTGCTGGGTTTAAAAGCGTGCACCACCACACCCGGCAACTTTTTTCTTTTTAAGGCATTGTTTCACATATTTCAGGCTGCCCTCAAACGCTCTCTATAGCAGAAGATGACCTTGAACTTCTAATTCTTTGGTCTCCATTTCCTAAGTGAGCCATCATTATCTTTTGCAGTTTTCTTTTCTTTTGGTTTTTCGAGACAGGATTTCTCTGTGTATCCTTGACTGTCTTGGACTAACTTTGTAAACCATGTTGGCCTTGAACTCACAGAGATCCACCTGCCTCTGCCTCCTAAGTGCTGGGATTAAAGGAGTGTGCCACCACGCCACCACGGCAATTACAGATAAACTGAACTGCCATATGGTGCTGGGATTTGAACCGGGGTCCTTTGGAAGAACAGCCAGTGGTCTTAACCTCTGAGCCATCTCTCCAGCCACCTTTTGCAGTTTTCTGCAAACTCTGTAGTATGGATGAGAGGCTCTTGCCAGGCTCTGGTCAGGCTCTGGTCAGGCTCTGGCTGTATTCCGATGCCAGCCAAAGCTTCAGGAAGACATGAAGGAGCCATTTCGAAGGGGCTTCTTCACACTGAGGGCACAATGGTATACTGTTGGCAGAAGGTCTCTGCTCCTCTTCAAAGGACTCATTTTGTTTGTTTTTAGTTTTTGTTTTGTCTTGTTTTTTGATATAGGGTTTCTCTGTGTAACAGCCCTGGCTGTGTTGGAACTCCCTTTGTAAACTAGGTTTGCCTGGAACTCCATCTGCATCTGCCTCCGGACTGCTGGGGTTAAAGGTGTTCTTCACCATGCCCGACCTACACAGTCACACTTCAGAACTGCTTGAGTGGCCTCACAGTATGGTGTCCTGCTCTGGCCGAAGTGAGCAGTGTGAGACCACCGTGTAGAGGCTACCATGCCAGCAGGACTCCTAGAAGCCACCCATCTATGCCTGACAGTGACTCTGGGGTGTTTCATACAGCTGCAACCCTGATGTAATGTTGAAGGAGACGAAACAAAGGCAGACATGGGGGGATGATGCTCACTGGGGATAATCTTGCGTGAGGATTAGGCTGATGTGTGAATGGCTGGGAAGCAAATGCCCTGCTGTGCGAGTGAGTGATCTCACTGCTTCCCCTGCCTCCCAGCAGAGGAAGAGAAGTGCAGACAGAGATTCATTATGAAAAATCCAGACTCTTGGGATATTTACACAACGCCCAGAGTCTCTACCAGGGAAGGTGGGGGTGGATCTGCGTGCCCCCTGCAGCCAGGCTGAGCCACAAGTGTTTCCAAGCCACAAGTGGTCCTGTGGTTTGCAAACAGGTAGACAAGGTCAGAAACAGGAAACACCAGCTCCCCTGTCTGCACCTCAAACACTCCTGTGTGAGGGGGCTCTTATCCTGCAGATGCCTTAACTCTTCCAGGACCACAAAGGCATAGACAAGGAGAGTGTGTGATGACAGTCTGCAGCTCAAAGTAGCTGTGCCCTCAGTCCCCAGTTCTTATTCTAATAGCCAACGTCAGCTGGGCTGCTTACAGGTCTCTTAAATACATGTAAAAACGGAGGTAGGGGCTGGGGTGGTAGGCTCGGGTGGTAGGATGCTTGCCTAGATTGCATGCAGCCCCAGCATGCAATCCCCAGCACACTATAAACTGAGAGCCTGGAAGGTGGGGACAAGGAACATCATGAGTTCAAGTTCACTTTCAGTTAAGTATCAAACGTGAAGCCAAAGCCAGCCTGGGTTACAGGAGATCCTATCTCAGAAAGAAGGAAAAGGGGGCCTGGACAGATGGTTCAGTGGTTAAGTGTGCTACTGGCCTCTCTTTCCAGAAGTCCTGAATTCAGTTCCTAGCGTGGTGGCTCACGACCATCTGTAATGGGATCTAATTTCCTCTTCTGGTGTGTGTGAAGACTCATCACTCGCATACGTAATAATGAATTAATTAATTTTTAAAAAAGAAAGAGAAGGAAAAGGAAGAAAAGAAAAATCTAGCCCTCTTATATACTAATACTCTGTTACTCTAAATCTTGATCAAGACCTGAGCAATGTCTTTGATTTCCTGTTTTCCTGAACCACTAAACAGAATTCCTCACCAGCACATTTTCTCCATTTGGCTCCAAGGTTTAGCTCCATTACCACTATTGCTAGCATCTTAATCTATATCACTGGTCTCTCTCTACCTGAATGATGCAAGAGTTTCTAGCTCAGGACCTCGCTTCTCCTCTTGGAGTTTTCTCCATTCCATTTTCCATCTATCATGCAATGCAGTTTCTCAAGAAACCAGCAGGGCTGGAGAGATTTTTCAGCAGTAAAAAGCATTGGCTGTTCTTCCAAAGGACCAGGGTTCAATGACCAGCTCCCACATGCAGGTCATAAGTATAACTCCAGTTTCAGGGGATCTGATCTCCAAGGAAACCAGGCACATACATGGTACACATATATACATATAAGCAAAACACTAGTTTAAACTTTTTACCTGAATTTTATTCATTTATTTCTTTTTGGAGACAGGATCTTCACTAGGTAGCCCTGGGTGGCCTGGAACTTGCATTATAGACCAGTCTGTCCTCCAACTCACAAGGATTAACCTGCCTCTGCCTTCCTCACAGTTGTATGCCCCCCACACAAAGCTTAACAGAAAGGCTCTTCATAAAAGTTCTAAAGCTAGGCCCAGCTCATTCACTTCATTAATAAGGAAGCTTCCCTTTGGTGGAATAAATTTAAATCAAATTCACACTACGTGACTCAAAGTTTGTTCTGTTTTCCCCTCTGAATTCAGAATTTCTCACCTTGTGTGTCAAGAAAGGTCATTAAAGTTGTTAAGGAGGACTGACCCAAATCCAGGAATGAATCAGGGCTGAAGAGAACATCTTTTCCCGTTTGCATTCTTCTGTATTTATTCACTGACCTACATAGGGATGTGACATGGAGTTTACTTTTTAAATAGCCCTTTAATTTTTAATGTGTCCTCCGTGCCAACAAAGCGAGACATTATCCCAAACCAGTAATGATGCTATGCCTCAATTATACCAACCCTCAGAGCTAACCACAGTCACCCAATGGTCCTCCACCACAGCTTCAGGGTGCTCTGTGATGAAATGTAGAGCTACTTCCACAGAGGTTATGAAATCGTAGAACAAACGAATTAAACAGGAGACCTCCCAATGAACTTGATTTTACTTTAATCTTACACGCTTTAACACACTCTTGGAAGGAAAAGACTCTCTGGGCTCAATTAATAATACTGTCCCAACCTTCAACAGGTTTGGGCATCACTGGACCATGGAGTAAAAAGGAAATGTCTCATTTACAGATCTTTGGGCTTAATTCATTCTACTGGAAGATTTTTAAAGATCAGGTTAACCAATGGGCCAGGTTTCTTTTTATCTCTAGAGCTGCCATTTTCCCACTGGGTGACCTATATACGGCACAAGTCACAAATCACTTCTGAGTTTGTCCTCTTCAAAATGGAAAACACTCTGTCACCCCATGGCACGGTTCTGAGACTAATCGAGATAATGAATGTGAAATAGCACTGTCTGCACAAACATAATCTTTTATTTTATATATTTATTCATGTATTTATATATTTATTTATTGGTTTTTCGAGACAGGGTTTCTCTGTGTAACAGCGCTGGCTTTCCTGGACTTGCTTTGTAGACCAGGCTGGCCTTGAACTCACAGAGATCTGGCTGCCTCTGCTTCCCAAGTGCTGGGATTAAAGGCATGTGCCACCATGCCCAGTTTATTTATTTTCTTAAAACAGGCTCTTATGAGCTGGGCATGGTGGCACACACTTTTAATCCCAGCACTTGGGAGGCAGAGGCAGGCAGATCTCTGTGAATTCGAGGCCATCCTGGTCTACAAAGCAAGTCCAGGAAAGTCAGGGCTGTAACACAGAGAAACCCTATCTCGAACACCTCCTCCCCAAAAACAAAGCAACAACAAAAACAGGCTTCATATATCTGGCTAGCGTCAAACTTGTTGTGTACCCAAGGATGACCTTGAAATTCTGATTCTGTTACCTCTACCTCCCCCAGGGATGGATCACAGGATTGTACCATCATGCATGGCTATATGTGGTTCTGGGGATTAAGCCCAGGGGTTTGTGACTTGTTTACAGCTATGGGAAGGACAGGGAGATCTCAACTAACTGGCTGTATGAATTCTGTTGGCTAGTTTTGTTGTTTGTTGTTTTTGTTTTTCGAGACAGGATTTCTCTGTGTAACAGTCCTGGCTGTCCTAGAACTAGCTTTGTAGACCAGGCTGGCCTTGAACTCACAGAGATCCGCCTGCCTCTGCTGAGTTTAAAGGTGTGCCTTACCACCTGCTGGCTGGTCATGGTGTTTTATACAACAACAGGAACCTGAACTAAGACATGTATTGTGTGTCAACCCATTCAGTACAGTGTTTAAGGTCTGGATGAGCCACGCCATTGCAGGCTGGTCCAAGCCAGTTTTTATGGAATTTCCTCTCATTGTAGCACCGTGCATGTGTGCTTGAGGAGCTGTGATAGGTGTATGTATGATGACTGACAATATAAATTAGGGGAATTTTCTCAAAGACCTCATTACCAGTCATGTGTTTACATGAAAGAGGAGTGAACTAACACACCTTCTTTTGTTTTAAATTAAAATAAAATGTTTGATACATGTATCTTTTTTTTTCCTGTTTTTTTTTTCTTTTTGGTTTTTCGAGACAGCGTTTCTCTGTGTATCTCTGGCTGTCCTGGACTCACTTTGTAGACCAGGCTGGCCTTAAACTCGCAAAGATCCACCTGCCTCTGCCTCCCAAGTGCTGGGATTAAAGGCGTGCGCCACCACCCAGCTTTTTTTTTTTTTTTTGAGACAGGGTTTCTCTGTGTATTCCTGACTGTCCTGGAACTCACTCTTAGAGGAGTAGGCTGGCCTCGAACTCGGTGATCTACCTGTCTCTTCCTCCTGAGTGCTGGGATTAAAGGTGTGCACCACCACCCAGTTTACATGTATCTTTTAAAACATAACCTTGTAGTATTTGTGTATTTTTTTTTTAGACAGGGTCTAATATAACTCAGGCTGGCATCAAAACTGCTAGGCAGGGGCTGGAGAGATGGCTCAGCGGTTAAGAGCACTGGCTGCTCTTCCAAAGGACCCGGGTTCAAATCCCAGCACCCACATGGCAGTTCACAGCTGTCTGTAATTGCTGCATGCCTTTAATCCCAGCACTTGGGAGGCAGAGGCAGGTGGATCTCTATGAATTCAAGGCCAACCTGGTCTACAGAGTGAGTTCTAGGACAGCCAAGGATACATAGAGAAACTGTCTCGAAAAACTAAAAACAAAACAAACAAACAAAAACTGCTATGTAAGAGTCTCATGCTCTACTGAATGAGCTAGCCAGGCATCCCAAAAACTGCTATGTAATATGCAAACTTTTTATCTTCCTGCCTCAGTCTTGCAAGTACTGGGATTACAGTCATATGACCATGACTTATGTAGACCATGGTCCTTTGTGTAGTCTTGAAGATCACACCCAGAATTTTGTGCATGCTTGACAAGCTCTCACCTAATTGGGCTCTACCCTCAACCCATAACTTTTACTTTAATGGGTTATATTCCTTTGTTTGCTAACAGAATCTTTGTAGTTGCTGTTTTTTATTTTGAGACAGGGTCTCACTGTGCAGCCTTTGCTGGCCTGGAACTCACAGTGCAGACTAGACTGACCTTGAATTCATAAAGATCCACCTGCCTCTACCTCCTGAGTGCTGAGATTAAAGACATGTACTAGTATGTCCATCTTGCTAATGGAATTCTAAAAAACTCATTGCAGCTGGTTTTTTTTTTTTTTTTTTTTTTTTGGTTTTTCGAGACAAGGTTTCTCTGTTTAACAGCTCTGGCTGTCCTGGACTCGCTTTGTAGACCAGGCTGGCCTCGAACTCACAAAGATTCGCCTGCCTCTGCCTCCCAAGTGCTGGGATTAAAGGCGTGCGCCACCACCGCCCGGCTGCAGCTGGTTTTTAGTTCGTGTGTGTGTACATGCATGCTACACCACGTGTGTGGAAGTCAGAGGACAATTTCTATTGATGGTTCTCTCCTTTTGCCACATGGGTACCAGGGATTGAACTCAGGTCATGAGTTGGGTGGTAAGCACTTTTAGCCACCAGGCCATCATTTCATTGGCCCCTAACTGAGCAACTACCAATCCTGATTGGGTAGGATACTAGGGCAACCAAGTGTTTCCCAGAGAGGAAATTCTAGGACAATCGTTTGAATCATAGAAAGACAAACTGGCTTGTTTTAAATACATTTTCATCACTAGAACTATATCCGAAAGATGCTTTCGGCATTGATTCTGAAGTTGCGGAGCTATTCGTGCTCCTTAGCAGCCAACGGATACATTAGAATTATCCTCCTAGTCTGCTTATTGACCAGCTCGTCAACAAATGTGTTAGGTTTTTGTCTGCTTTGTACTTATATAGCATGACACCTGAGTTGGAGTAAGTTATAGAGAATGGAGATCCATTTCTTTTTTTTTTTTTTTTTTTGGTTTTTCGAGACAGGGTTTCTCTGAATATCTCTGGCTGTCCTGGACTCGCTTTGTAGACCAGGCTGGTCTCGAACTCACAAAGATCCGCCTGCCTCTGCCTCCCAAGTGCTGGGATTAAAGGCGTGCGCCACCACCGCCCGGCGAGATCCATTTCATACTGTTCTGGAAGGCAGAAAGTCCAAGGCCAAAAGACCCACTTCTGCTGAGGGTCTTTGTGCTGTGTTTTCCTATGGTAGAAGGCAGAAAAGTGAGAAAGATTAGCAGGGCATGAGGGGGATGAACTGCATTTATAACATAATTGGTCTTTGTTATAATTTCTATCACATTGTGTGTTTGTGTGTGTATGTGTGTGTGTGTGTGTACACGCACGCACACATGCATGTGGGCCACAGCACCTATGTGGAGGTCAGAGGACAACCTTCAGGAGTTCTCTTCTACCATATGGGTCCAGGGGTATCAGCCTCAGCCTGTCGGGCTTGGCAACGAGGGCCTTTACCTGATGAGCCATCTCACCAACTCAACAAATCTATTTTTTGCATACCAAATCAAATCCATTCTTGCTTTAAGGACATGAATGAATCCTTAAGAGCAGAAAGCTACAGTTATTCACCTGTTGAAGGATCCACTTCTGAATACTGTCAGAAGTGGGATTAGATTTATAAAGCAGGAACTATAGAGGTTAACTTCAAGCCAAGCCATCGTAAGCAGGAACATATGTTCAGTATATAGCTGATATCTTGGGACATTTGTCACATGATCTCACTGAGCTTCATCTAAAAGACCTGGGTTTGGATAGTAGAGGAGGTGGGGATGAACACATGATAGACTTGCAATAAATATTCATTGATTGAAAAATCACTTTTATCTGGTTATGGTGGCACACCTCTATGTCCCCAGCACCTGAAAAACTGGAGGCAGGAGCTCAAGGTTATCTTCAGCTAAGTACTAAGTTAGAGACCAGCCTGATCTACATGAGACCTTGTATCAAACAAAGAAATAAGATAAAATAAAATGAAGTCACTTTTTTTCCTTGAAAATTTAATTTCATGCCGGGCGGTGGTGGCGCACGCCTTTAATCCCAGCACTTGGGAGGCAGAGGCAGGCGGATCTTTGTGAGTTCGAGGCCAGCCTGGTCTACAAAGCGAGTCCAGGACAGCCAGAGATATTCAGAGAAACCCTGTCTCGAAAAACCAAAAAAAAAAAAAAAGAAAATTTAATTTCATTAACTCAAACACTTACGGGCAATTACAACTTATAGAAACCGAACAGAGACCAAATAGCTTTAAATTTAAAGTTAAAGAATTGAAGAAAAGAATTAAGATTTCCCTTGTAACAGAGTACTGTACTTGTACTCTGTGACCTCAATCTGACCGCAGGTATGGCTGCAAGATGCTTCTTGCTGCTAAGTGGATGACATCATCGTAGTAGTCACCCTCTTTTTAAATCTCCAACCTCGCTATTAATCAAGTGCAAGCCTGTAAAGAGAGCTGGTGTCATCTTACCCTTTGCTGCCTTCCTCATCGGAAGGCAAGGCGGCTTCCCCTTGGTCTATGGTCACATCCATTTGGCAGGAAGTGCACTGATCTGATGCCTAAAGGACATTGGCATGTTTCTTTCCTTGGTAGGCTTGATCCAACCTTCCACAGAAATACAATATAAATGGAACTGAAGTATTGTCCTGCAGATAATATCGCTCCTGATCTTCCAAATGTTACCCAGGTCACATCTGGGGAATGCAATGGGTAGACGAGAAAGCCAGCATCAAACATGACAGCGAACTGATCAATATCTTTACTTGGCTGATAAGATGCACCTTCTTCCTTCTTTAGTGACATCGAAAACATTTCTGAGGATAAGTCCATTGGTTTTTTTTTCCCCTTGTGATAATTTTGTTTATACATACAAAGATTGCCTGGTAGTTTTAGAATATTACTAATTATGCCCTATGAAGTATTTTGGACTCCATGTAAGAGTGTCCCACATAATGCAAACCATAGGATGAAAACACAACTTATACTAAAAAACCGGAGACTCTCATTTGTTTTATTAAGCAACATTAAGTGAAATGCAATAGATAACTGTAATTAATGAACTGTAACTGAATGTATGCTATGTGGTAGGTCTTTGTATAAGTGAGTCACCTCTATTATCTCATGGAAGACCCTACTACAACATGCTAAGCATTGAAATATATGCAGAGACGATGAAGCTAGTCAGTGGGTTATTGTCAAGAATTTTATTGCTAGTTGGCAATGGTGGCACATACCTTTAATCCCAGCACTCAGGAGGCAGAGGCAGGCGGATCTCTGTGAGTTCAAGGCCAGCCTGGTCTACACCGTGAATTCCAGGACAGCCAGGACTACAAAGAGAAGCCCTGGTCTCAGAAAGACCAAAAAGCAAACCAACCAAACAAAAAAAACCCAAACAACTTCATTGTTGGTTTAGCAACATATTTAACAAGGTTGTGTGAATTCAGCCTCCTCTAGCTCTTAAGATTGTGTGCCATCTGAGCAGGAGAGAAAATTAGCCTACACCCATTTTATTTATTTATTTAGGTTTTCTGGGACAGGGTTTCTCTGTGTAGCCCTGGCTATCCTGGACTTGCTTTGGAGAGCAGGCTGGCCTGGAACACCTGCCTCTGCCTCCCAAGCACTGGGATCAGAGATGTGTGCCACCACGCCTGGCTTACACCAATTTTTACATTTCATTCTCTTTTTTTTTTTTTTTTTTTTTTTTTTTTGGTTTTTCGAGACAGGGTTTCTCTGTGTAACAGCCCTGGCTGTCCTGGACTTGCTTTGTACACCAGGCTGGCCTCGAACTCACAGAGATCCGCCTGCCTCTGCCTCCCAAGTGCTGGGATTAAAGGCGTGCGCCACCACGCCCGGCAACATTTCATTCTCTAATCAAATTTTTATTTGAGGGAGAAGCTGAGGTTCAGAAAGCTTAAGATCACAAGGTTGGTAAGTGTTGAAGTCTACTTATTATTTTTAATTTGTTGTATTCATCACCATTAGTGTGATGAGTGGGTGTGGAAATGCAAGCCCAGGTGTATATGGGGGTCAAAGGACCAACTTTGTATGGTCGGTTTTCTCCTTCCACTCTTATGTGGGTTCTAGAGATTGAACTCAGGTCATCGGGCCCACTCTGCAAATATTTTACCCAGAGAGCCATCTTGCTGGTTGCAGCACCGAAACTTTAAAATTATTCCTCTCTATCTCGATTTTAATTTTTTCGAGACAGGGTTTCTCTGTGTAACAGAGCCCTGATGTCCTAGACTCGATTTGTAGACCAGGCTGGCCTTGAACTCACAGAGATCACCTGCCTCTGCCTCCCAAGTGCTGAGATTAAAGGTGTGCGCCACCACGCCTGGTCCTGATTTTAATTTTTAATGTATAGCTGCTGCTCACAACCTCTGAGGTAGAACTGACCCGTTTATTATGCGAAGATCTTAGATCATTCCTTAACTCTTGCCTCGAGAGCCAACTGACAATAATGTGGGATCCTTTTGTCCCATCAATTAAGAATGCTCCATAATGTTTCCATGTTATGATGGGATGATTTGGCCTTGAAAGGTTGTCTTGGTATTTTCTTTTCTTTTTGTTTTTTTGAGACAGGGTTTCTCTGTGTAGCCCTGGCTGTCCTAGACTCACTTTGTAGACCACACTAGCCTTGAACTCAGAGATCCACTTTCCTCTGCCTCCCTAGTGCTGGGATTAAAGGCATGAGCCTCCACGCCCGGCAATTGCAGACAGCTGTGAACTGCTATGTGAGTACTGGGATTTGAACCTGGTCCTTCGGAAGAACAGCCAGTGCTCTTAACCACTCAGCCATCTCTCCAGCCCCAGTATTATGGTAGGTTTAAGAGCTGAATTCATCCTTATCAAAGTGGTAAATTTATTTTTACATTTTAATTTATTCTTGGGTATGATAGAATATTCATGGGCGTGTGTGTGTGTGTGTGTGTGTGTGTGTGTGTGTGTGTGCGCATGCGCGCGCGTGTCAGAGGACAGCTTATAAGAGTCTGTCCTCTCTACCATGTGGGTGCCGGGAATGGAACTCAAGTCATTGGCTTGCAAGCAGGTATCTTAACCCGCTGCACATGGCCCCCAGCTCCGGGTAGTAATTTTTAATGTGACAGGAAAATGGAGAGCATTCTACAGTCTACAAAAGGTTGCAGTCTAAGGGTTGAATTGTAAAGCTGCTTTTGAATTCTAATGAGTTGGTTTACTTAGAAATATGTTTCAAAACTAAAACAATGATACTTTTTTTTTTTAATTTCTCCTAAGTCCTTCAACCATCCTTAAATGTCAGGTGGTGACACAGTGAAATGACACCCTGAGGCTTTTGTGAATTCATTGCCAGAAAATTCGGCAATAAAACTTAAATTTATATTCCCTAACACAGAAATTTCTTATCACCAAAGGACTCTGAAAGTCATGGAGAAAGACACCCACTTCTGGGTCAGGACACCAAGGAGACACAACTCTTTGGATGACTGATTAATGGAATTATCTCCAATCTTGCAGTCATAACATGAAAATAGGCTTGATTGTAACTTATTTATTTATTCTACCATCTGGTATTGGGCACTAGAGGACAGAAGTTTATTACATATTCACCACTGAGCTTGTAGTGCACTGTACCAATGTTTGCAATGTTTATTTGGGCTGATTCTGTTGCCTACGAAGGTTCATTCTTTGGTCAGACAGCAGTCACTGGGCCTTGGCCATTGACAGAGGCCAGTCCATGAGCCACCCAGGCCCGTCTCCTTCCTCTAGGGAATTATCCTCCAATCTTGCTGCAGGTGCGTGCCATCTGCCAGAACATGACATTAGGATAATCATAGTGTCATACTAATTCTGTAAAGTCATAAGCAGAACTCAGTGTCAGCGAGAAAGGAAAGGAATATACATACTGGAGTGTAATTAATGACGGGTATAGTCTTTCTACTCCTTTGTCACCTTTGACATTTGTAACCATATTGTAAATGACATAATTCAGTGGAAATGGAAAATCCCCTTGTAGTGGATTAAATAGGTATTAAAATCCCCTAGACTTATGTATTTGGAGGCTTAGGTCATAGGAAGTGGCACTATTAGGAAGTGTGGCCTTGTTGGAGGAAATGTGTCACTGTGGGGGTGGGCTTTGAGGTCTACTATGCTCAAGCTACACCCAGTGTGCCACAATCTCTTTCTGCTTCCTGCGGTCGTAGAACTCTCAGCTCCTTCTCCAACACCATGTCTGCCTGAACACTGCCATGCTTCCCGCTGTGATGATAATGGACTAAACCTCTGAACCTATAAGCCAGCCCCAATTAAATGTTTTTCTTTATAAGACTTGTCATGGTCATGGTGTCTCTTCACAACAATGAAACCCTAACTAAGTCACCACCGCCTCTTTAGAGAAATAAGGCTGACATCCCACTGCTATGTGCTTATGCACTCTTTTGGTTCTTGGACCCCGCAGCATACTTATTTGCCTGTGTTGAGACCTGCTCTACTGATTTCAAAATAATGCCAAGGGACGCTGCAAGTGACTCTTCATAGGTCAAAATACTATAAAGAGTGAGCACTTCTATGACCCGATGGGCTTTTTGGTGCTTATCTTTGCAAGCCTCATGAATTTGCAGTAGGCTCCAAGGAGAAAGCTAAAGAAAATGAGAGTTAGAAAACATTTCCAGAAGATGAGATGTGAAAAATTTGTCGAAGGTCAAGGTGGAGGAGGGAAAGGCTAAAACGGGACCTCTGAGCAGGCTTTCTTCTCTTTTCCAATTCCAGGCACTTTGGGAGCTGTAGGATACAATGCTATAAAGAAGGGTGTGATTTGGGTTCTCCAGGAAACAGTGCAACCTCCATGATAGCTTCTCACACAGAGCATGGATTCTCATTTTGTTGTTTGTTTGTTTATCAAGTCAGCTACCCCGGTGAAAGCTACACTGCTTTCAGGACCTCTTGGTATCCCAACTAAAAATGCCATGGGGAATGTTGGTGCATGCCTTTGATTCCAGCTCTTGGCTCAGCTGTTCTACATATCGAATTTTAGGCCAGCCAGAGCTACATAGTACATACTATGTATATACTTTTTCTGCACATAGAGCTACATATATATATACATATATACATACATACTCTCTCTCTCAAAAAAAAATAGAAGAAAAGAAATAGGGGCCAGGCATGGTGGCACATGTCTTTAATCCCAGCACTTGTGAGGCAGAGGCAGGTGGATCTCTGTGAGCTCAAGGCCAGCCTGGTCTACAAAGCGAGTCCAGGACAGCCAGGGCTTCACAGAGAAACTCTGTCTCGAGGTGGGGGGGATGGTGTGCGCCAACATGCCCTGTCTAGAAATATGTTTTATCTTAAAAATATTTCTATCTCTCCCTACTTTAAGGCCAAACAAATAGTGCCCCAGCTGATGTCTGTGAACATGCAGGAATCAGGCTGTCATCTGGTATGATGCTTTCCATGGAAAGGGATCAGAAGTCCCTAGGAAGATGGCCAATTCCAAGTCCAGATCGAGACATGAGATGTTCAGAATATGTTGCCACATCAGATATAAACTATAAAGGCTTACAAGGACTGTGTCAGAAGGAACCAGTGGCCAACCTAAAAGTGCCTCCACAGGCAAAAAGATGAGTTGTTTGGGACAATTGGAACAAGGACAGTAATTAGAATAATTGAAACATGTAAATATATATATATGTAAACAAATACATATATTATACATATTATTTCACATATACATATATATCATTTAAGGTGTGTGAGTGCAGAAGTTTGTGGAGGTCAGAAGAGACATTAGGTCTGGAACTGGAGTTACAGATGGTTGTGAGCCATCACATGGGTTCTGGGAATCAAACCCCTGTCCTCTGCAAGGGTAGTAAGTGCCCTTAGCCATTGAGACATCTTCCCAGCCCTCATAAGATATGTTCATAACATTACTGAAAATTCATCTAATTGGTCAATATATGTTAGAATATTAGTAGTCTTCAAAAAAAGATTTTTTTTTAAAGTAAACAAGCATCTTGCCTTTGCTTTGTGAATTGCACTTCGGGGAGCTGTATGGGAAATGAGAGAATTTACTTAGTCTGGCTCACAAATAAAGGAGTAACAGAATTATACCATCGTTATGTTTTTGTTTTGGATTTTTGTTTGTTTGTTTTTCTTTTTCTTTTTTTTTTTTTGTTTTTTCGAGACAGGGTTTCTCTGTGTATCTCTGGCTGTCCTGGACTCACTTTGTAGACCAGGCTGGCCTCGAACTCGCAAAGATCCACCTGCCTCTGCCTCCCAAGTACTGGGATTAAAGGCGTGCGCCACCACCGCCCGGCTGTTTGTTTGTTTTTCAAGAGAGGGTTTCTCTGTGTGCACCCCTGGTTGCCTTAGAACTCCCTTTGTAGAGTAGGCTGGCCTCGAACTCAGAGATCTGCCTGTCTCTGCCTCCTGAGTGCTGGGATTGAAGGTGTGTGCCGCCACGCCCAGCTAATCATGTTTCAATATTGAATTGATGTATCTAGACATTTGCTAACATGATAAAAGAGACAGACAGTGCATCAGATGGAAATCCATCAGACAAATCAAACGCTTCTATCAAGATAAGCAAAGCTGGGTGGGGCTGGAGAGATGATGGCGCAGTGGTTGTGAGCACTGGCTGCTCTTGCAAAGGATCTGGGTTCAATTTACAGCACCACATGGCAGGTAACAGCCATCTGTAACTGCAGTTCCAGAGGATCCCATACTTCTGGCCTCCTTGACCACTTGTACTCATGGGCCCGTATCCACACAAAGATACACAATTATACTTAACTAAAAATAATCTTTAAAAATTAAAATGAAATCAAAACCCCAGAAAGTCAAAGAATATCTTAGTGTCACATGACTGTGTTCACAGGGAAATAAAAAATGACCTGATTTCTGTAACAAATAATAAGACTAAAAGAAAGAAAGTCGAGGGGGGTGGCTCATGCCTTTAATCCCAGCACCCAGGAGGCAGAGACAGGAGGATCTCTGTTGAGTTTGAGGCCAGCCTGTTCTACAATGTGAGTTCCAGAATAGCCAGTACTGTTACACAGAGAAACCCTGTCTCAAAAAAACCAAAAAGAAAAAAAAAAAAAAAAGAATAGAAGAAAGAAAAGATGGTGGTAGGGGTCTCAAAAATTTAAAAGACCTCAAAAACAAGTAGGATCAGTGTAGTTTACCTTTACTTTAATCCAAGTAAACTGCTAAAATTGTTATATTGATAAGACGCTAGACTTGCTTTTGTTGTTTGATTTGAGACAGGGTCTCACTGTATAAGCCTGGCTAGCCTTGTACTCATAGATATCTTCCCTTTCAATCTCCCAGGATTACAGGCATGTGACACATACTGGGATTGTGTTGTAGATGTATCAGTTGCCTTAGGTGCTGGGATAGCGTTGTACATCTATTAGCTGGGAACTGGAACCACATCGTTAGTTGTTCTCTGCATTTTGATCACTTGTGGATTTCTGTAAATATCTCCATCTGTTTAGTATTCTTGAAGCTGGGTGAAGATCAAAAGGACTCATTAACCTTTTCCATTATTAAAAAAAAAGCATTTTTATTAATTTACTTAAAAAAAAAGAGAGAGATCTAAGTCTCTGGCTCCTAATGAAGAATTCATTCCACTATCAAATTAGTCATGGGGGGAAAAAAAGCATACAAGTTTCCAAGATTTTCTACATTTCAAAAGAAAAAAAAGATTCCCAGACCCCACAGAGTGGCTCATCTCTAACTTCAGTTCCAGATGTAGGCGTGTACTGCCCAGACAGTCATGCAGGCAAAAGTCTCATATACATACATGAAATAAATATTTCTTTTTTTTTAATTTTTTAATTTTTTTTATTTCTTCAAGTTATATCTCAATCGCAGTCCCCTCCCTATTCCCCCTCCAGTCCCACCCTCCCACCCTCAACCCCCCATCCTCTTCCCTTTTTTTTTCCTTTTAAATTTAAGGTATATCTTATCTCCCCCTACAGTTTCCCCTTTCAGTCCAACAAATGGCTCTTTCTCTTATAATAATAAATACAATACAAAACAACAGAGGTAATTAGGCCACAGTTATGAGGGTTATATGGCTTAGCGTACATTCCCAATGTCCAGTCCATATGTATTTGGCACCTGACTTTAACATTCTACTATCTAACCATCTCCATGAGTTTAAAGTTCTATATCTAACTCAACATTCATACTAACTTGCAACACAATTTTAAAAGTATCTTCTTAGATCTATAACACTCTCTTGACTCCTAAGCAACTCAAAATTGAATTATGAGACTCTAGCTATCTGTTCTTCAACCACCTCAGAGACCTGAGAGGGATAAATATATCTGATTTTATAGGAAGTACAGGGCCTGCAGCTTCCCAAACTAAGAAATGACATACCAGTGGCTGCCTGGACAGTTCCCATTTTCTCTCCATACATTACAGCATCGATCTTTAGTCGTTTGGCCCGTTTCTCTGACAGACATTGATTGTAGAGCAGGGGTTATGAAGGACTTACCTACCCTGTCTTGACAGAGCTAGGCTGTTGACTTACCTGCTTCCAGGTTTTGTCCTTTTTGGACAGCATTCTGTCTACAGTTGGAGCAAGGGGCTTTTCCTACCAAGAGATAGGCTTGCGACTAATTCAATCATCTCCCACTGGAGATTCTTCGATGCTCATCTTCTACTTGGAGGAGAATAGGGGGTGCTGTCAGGAGTTGATATGTCTTGATATAAAAAAAATCTAAAGTTACGAAAACATCTTTGAATGCCATATTCTGCAGATCTCTTGAGGTTTTGGAAGAGGCCCTATCTCTTATATTAGGGTAAGCAGATGTTGCTTGTCTCTTAGCAGGTTTATTTCTGATTAGCTTAGCAAGTAACTATAATAGGCTGTCATAGTACCTAACAGAATGACCGGCTTGCATAACCATTAGTTTGCATTTCTTAATTATCCTAAACAATTTATGACAATTAGTAGTAAAAGGCCGAAACATCCCATTTCATTTTTTTTCTTTACCTCCTAACCCTTCCATCTCATTTCTCTGGGGTGGGGTGTCCTTATATAACAGTCCCTCATCTCAGTTGAGAGGTCGTATGAGGACCAAGAGCCTCTTCATTCATTGGGGGCCTATGAAGCAGTACCATCAGAGAAAAGTGTCTCGTTGCCCGGGAGAGAGAACTACTAAACAAACAAACCAATAAACAGATAATAGATTAAAAAAGACTAAAAAATATAACTACTATATAAAAAAATAAATAAAAATTAAAAATAAGAAGTCTATGTCCAGAAATAAATATTTCTAATTAAAAAGAAAAACAAATTCTAGCCGGGCGGTGGTGGCGCACGCCTTTAATCCCAGCACTTGGGAGGCAGAGGCAGGCGGATCTTTGTGAGTTCGAGGCCAGCCTGGTCTACAAAGCGAGTCCAGGACAGCCAGAGATATTCAGAGAAACCCTGTCTCGAAAAACCAAAAAAAACCAAAAAAACAAAAAAACAAAACAAAAAAAAAACAAAAAAAAACAAAAAAAACAAATTCTGATAGGGTTCCCAAAACAGGGGTCAGAGGCAGAGATAAAAGACGTCTCCTCTCGAAAAACCAAAAAAAAAAAAAAAAAAAAGACGTCTCCACGGGGAGTTCATGAACTCTGTTTTCTCATCTGATTTTGCCAAGAACTTTTCTTGTGGTCTTTAACAAGGTCAGATTTTTCTGTCTTAATTTGGCCATTTTCCAAATGTGATCAGGGGTTAAGATCCACATTACAGCTTGTCCAGACGTCAGAGTTCCTGCCAACAAGGGCTCTGCCATTTGCATGAAGAGGACTCGCTGCCTTTCATTAGAAAAAAAAAAAAATTCAGCAATAGGTAATTATCAGTGCATTAGGTGAGTTGGCAAACTGAAAACAACCTTCACTGAAGGGGGATAAAAGTCACATTCAAGGGGCTGTTATTTAGCATAGTAGGACCACTTTTTGCTTTCATCTCATGCTTGGGATCATACCGTTATTTTTTTTATTTTTTTTTATTTTTGGTTTTTCGAGACAGGGTTTCTCTGTGTATCCTTGGCTGTCCTGGACTCACTTTGTAGACCAGGCTGGCCTCGAACTTACAAAGATCTGCCTGCCTCTGCCTCCCAAGTGCTGGGATTAAAGGCGTGCGCCACCACCGCCCGGCTCCATACCGTTATTTTTATATGTGTTTTCCTTTCTGTTTGTTTGAAACGTGTTAATGACTTACGGAGTGTGGGGGTAAATGGCTTTAATGTCAGTCCATGAGGGACAGAGGCCGGGAGGATCCTTGCAGTAACTAAGCCTTCTTGGTGTACATAAGTTCAAGTCCAGGCAAGCCTATAAAGTGAGAACCCTGCAAAGGGGAGGGGGCAGATCGCAGGAAGGAGAGACAAAAAGGTGGCCCAGTGGTTAGAGGGAGGAGCTTGCTGGCAGGTGGGTGGTGGTGGCCTATGCTTTTAATCTTAGCACTTGAGAGGCAGAGGCAGGCGGATGGATCTCTGAGTTTGAGGCCAGCCTGGTTTACAGAGCGAGTTCCAGGACAGCCAGGGCTACACAGAGAAACCTTGTGGTGGGGGGGAGGGCGCTTGCTGTACATTCATGACTAAAGTTTGGATCCCAGTACCTACTTTGAACAATTCTCAAATACCTGTCACTCTATCCCGAAGAGATCACATGTCATCTTCTGACACTTTTGGGCACCCACATATGCATGTACATATGCTCACATAGATACACAAACAAACAAATATTTTAAAAGTCTGTTTTTCACACTGGTTCTAATGTATACTTTACATTAATTTCTTGTAAAAAGGGCTACACTGGAGCCGTGCGGTGGTGGTGCACGCCTTTAATCCCAGCACTTGGGAGGCAGAGGCAGGCGAATCTTTGTGAGTTCAAGGCCAGCCTGGTCTACAAAGTGAGTCCAGGACAGCCAAGGATATACAGAGAAACCCTGTCTTGAAAAACCAAAAAAAAAAAAAAAAAAAAAAAAAAAAAAGGGCTACACTGCTTGGTCTCAAACTCTGGACTAACAGCTAACTGTGCCTATATAACATCTCAACCTGGACCTGGCCACCAGGTTGTCCTAGCATTCCTCGATCCCTACCTTTTACAGGGTAAAGATGGCATATCATGCCTCCTACCCTAAACTTCTCCAGCCCAGGGGCTGGGCTGTTCTTCCCCTGGTTGTCCTTCCTTGTATAATCCAGCTATCTTGCTTACTCAGCCCCTTCCGCTTACTCTTTACTCTCCTGGTCCTCCCCTCTCCCCTTCTCTTCTCCCCTCCCCTCTCTCTTTAATGGCCTGGCTCAGGATCATGTCCACTCTGGACTCTCCCAGATGTCCCTGCCTCCAGCTATGCTCTCCCTTCTATCTACAATAAATCTCCTCCTCCACCATACCTAACGAGGAGCAGTCCTATTATTTCTTTTTTTTTCTTCATTCATACACTATCTCAGATTTTGAGATTTTTTTTGATAGCCAGTATCCACAGACAGCCTTGCTACAAATGAAAAGACAAAGACCCCCTAATGCTGAGACACACGGGCTATTTTTGCTTGTCTGCCTTGCTCCAGAAATAAATGAGGTGGGAAAATAAATGGAATCAATTTTTTTCTTTTCCCCAACTGGAATCAATTGTTTACAACTCTGGGAGTCTAGTGGAGGATATTCTGTAAGCCAAAGATATTGAAGGTCACTCTAGACTTCCTAGTTGCTTATGTAACAACTGGAAAATCCCCTTGTGCTCATGGATAACAGTCCCTTCTCTATACAGTCTTGCCCCATGTGCTTAGACAGACAGACTTTCTTAAGTGCACACATATGTCTGCTCTAACTCATTCCCATATTTGCAAATTATTTTGCCTATGATTCATCTGCTTTATATTTAGATAGCTTCCCTTATCATAATACTTTAAGGTGACACAGCTATTGAAAACTTTTTGTTTGTTTGTTTGTTTTCTGAGACAGAGTTTATCTGCGTAGCTTTGGTTGTCCTGGAACTGACTCTGTAGACCAGGCTGGCCTTGAACTCATAGAGATGCACCTGCCTCTGCCTCCCCAGTACTGGAATTAAAGGTTGTGCCACCATGCCTGGCTTGAAGGCTTTTTTGCTTTGTTTTGTTTTTTCAAGACAGGGTTTCTCTGTGTAACAGCCCTGGCTGTCCTGGAACTCACTCTGTAGACCAGGCCAGCCTTGAACTCACAGAGATCCACCTGCCTCTGCCTCCCGAGTGCTGGGATTAAAAGCATGCACCACCACACCCAGCCTTGAAAACATTTTTTAATGGAAGAAAAGTATATGCCAATAGATGATAGAGCAGAGCTAACATACTTAGTGTGGAAGTGGGAGAGAGAGGAGAAGAAGGAAGGCAGAGTGCATATGTCAGAAAGTTTGAAAACATCCACAACTCATAAAAACAAATGATGAACCAGCTTATAAAATCCTGTTCTAGAAATTTGACAGGAAATGCTAATACCCAAACAAAATGAACATTGTGAATCTTAGGTTGAGAAACAACAATATAGGAAGAAAGCATAATGTGTTTTGTTTTGGAGACAGAATTTCTCTGTGTAGTCCTGGCTGTACTTACTCTGTAAACCAGGCTGGCCTCGAACTCACAGAGATCTCGTGTGTGCTACCACCACCCAGTGATGGTTTTATTTCGATGGAGGGGAGGATCCCATATAGAAGTCTTGCAGCTCTTTCTCTTAGGATCACCATAAATGGAAGAGAATTAAGCCAGGATTATAAACAAGACGTCAGAAGTTCAACAACAGGGACTGGGCTCTTCTCCATCCCTTTTGTTTCCAGTCCCATAGCTACCTACCTACAAACTCTGTTGTTCTCTAAGTTACTGTGTTCTATCAGTCCTCCCAAAGACAGTTTGACAGGACCTCAAAATCAGCCCAGTGTCCACGCTTCCAAATCTTCCTCACTGAAGACAGTCCTTACATTGCCTAGCTCTGAGCTTACCACATACATGGCTCTCGGAAGATGAGCAGCTGCAGGCATTTACCTAGGAACCAAACCCAAGCCAGATTTCAGACCCACCCTGGGGCCTAGAAAGTGTAAAACAAGATCCCAAACTCTAGACTGCAGGAGAATATACAAAGACATTGGTTCTCAACCTGTGGGTTGTGACCACTTTGGGGTGTGTGTGTCACATATCAGATACCTGCGTATCAGATATTTATATATGATTCATAACAGTAGCGAAATTACAGTTATGAAATAGCAACAAAATAATTTTGTGGTTGGGGTCACCACAACACAAGGAACTGCATTAAAGGGTCACAACATTAGGAAGGTTGAGAATGACTATCCTAAGAGACTTTTTTTTTTTGTTGTTTTTTCCAGACAGGGTTTCTCTGTGTAACAAAGCCCTGGCTGTCTTAGACTCGCTTTGTAGACCAGGCTGGCCTCGAACTTACAGAGATCCGCCTGGCTCTGTCTTCCGAATGCTGGAATTAAAGGTGTGTGCCACCATGCCGGATGAGGCTCTTATTATGAACCAAGATCCTGGGCTTTCAAGATTCTGTTCTGTGTGTGGCACTGTGAGTGGTGTCTATATGTATGTAGTGTTATGTATGGTGTATGTCCATGTATATACACATTCATGAGGGGACCAGAGATCAATAGTATGTGTCTTCCATTATCATCCTCCACCTTAATTTTTGAGATAGGTTCTCTCACTGATTTGCCTGGGCTAATTAGCTAGTGAGCCCTAAGGATCTTCCTGCATCCACCCATCCGGTGCTTGGGTTACACATTCATGTCACCACGCTTGACTTCTCTCTGAGTGCCTGGGATCTGAACTCATGACCTCAGACTTGCAGTACAAGCACTTTACTGAAGGAGCCATCTCCCCAGTCCCAACTGTCAGGGATTCTGGTGATGCAAGGACCATAGGTTATGGAGAACAGGTAGAGGTAGTGTCAGATATCAAGTGTTACATTCGATATGTCTGGAGGAAAAAGGGCCACTTCCTAAAACAAACTTTATGACAGGTTGGTCTTGGCCATTTAAGGACTTTCTCAGGACTCTGCCTGCCACTTGCTCTCTTATTTGCTTACAGCTCTCTGAAGCTCCTCACTCAGAGACTCCGGCCTTGCCATGGGACCTCAGTGCATGACTTATGCCTCCTGTTATGCAGCCGAAGCGTTGCCTCTCGAGGTCCTGTTTCTTTCTTGCCTTACATTGTTCTAGGAAATCATCCAAAGTTCCGGATCACTGAGAACAGGGTGTGACAGAAATCGTTTCAGGCTCCAATTTCTTTCCCCTTCCAGGCACAACTGACACAGCAGTTCTCCACCTCCAGCGGTTGGAAGGAGCTAAGGGATTCATCCTGACTGACAGTACCCGCTGAAGTGACACATGTAGGGAGTTCCCAATGCCGCCCTCTCCTTCCACCGCCCATCCCTGGCCTTGTGCTTCAGACCAGGCAGCTGTGACCAGATGGAGATTTCAGCAGCCTAGCCCTTCCGTAGCTGGGTGGAGATTTGCTCGTTCAACGGAGCACCTTGTGTGAGCAGTAAACAGAAACTGTGCTGTTTCGTTATGTGAACAAGAACTTCTGGAAAGAAGTTGTGTATGCAAAGATGATTGACCCATTAGAGCATCAGTGATGCAGAGAGGTTGAAATGCTGCCGGCCCAGAACCTTATCTCAGGCTAGCTTCAGCTCCCTGAACCTTGCCCACCTGTTTTGGAATTAATATCTTGTAACTGACATAAAAAAAAAAAAAAACTTTTGGAATCTATTAACTTAACAGACCACCAGCCCGAAAGCTGAGAATGTCATCCCATAGCATGTGAGGCCTATAGGAGATTCACCATCTTGCGGTAACCAACTCTCTTACCCACTGAGTGAAATAAAGAAATAAAAAGGAAAGGACATGATTGCTTCTAGGTATGGTGGAAGAGAAAGTTTACTAGAGACATGTGGGAGAGCATAGACAGAGGCAGACACATCTGGGAGAATCTAGAGTGGACATGACCAGGCTGAGCTGGGTTATGATGTGATGTGGCTGGTGAGAGGAAGGGAGTGGGTAGAGGGCAACCAGTTTCGGAAGTCAGGAGACCAAAGGTACAAAAAGGGTACCTTTGGGCTCCAAATGCCTGGATTATACAAGGAAGAGCCTCTGGGGGAAGGACAACTCAGTCCCTAGACTGGAAAGTTTAGGGGGCGGGGTATACCAGCTATACCCTGTAACAGGTTAAGGAGTGAGGAATGCTGGGAGAACCTGGCAGCCAAGTCCACTTTAATATGATAAATAGGTACCTCAGCCATCTGTCCTGGGTTTGAAACTTAACACCCACCAATAAGAAATATAAATTGCCTTAGTTTATGACTTTCTTTGTTCTGCTACTCTAAAACCTCAGGAAACTGCTTTCTATGGGAACATGGAACCTGGGGTAACCTAGCTCCATGTTTCCTTGGCCATAGTCATTCACACGGCTGCAGAACAAGCTGTCTCTTACTCCCTTTGAGGTAAGGGATATGGTCTTTTGGTTGACTCCCAAAAAGCTGAGTCCATTTTTATTAACACAGAGTTGTAATTATACTTTGTTCACATGTATGCATGTTGTAATAGGCCTGGGAGACCTGGTGGGTGGCCTGCAGACTTGTCTCCAGGTGAAGAGAGCTGAGACCCTTATGCCCATAAAATAAATACACCAAGACCTTTTAATGTTTCAATGCTCGGGCCTTAGCTGGACAGATTCTCAACTAGCTCACCTAAGTTAACCCAACCACCTAGTAGTCCCAACCAGCCACATGGCTTGCTGTACTTTTCAAGCCCACAGGCACATCTGTCTTCCTCTATGTCTCCTGGCAGAAAAAAAGAAAGCTTCCTCTGTCTCTTCCCAGAGTTTCTTTTTTCAGGAACTTCCTGCCTTCCTATTCTCTCTCTGCCTAGCTAATTGGCCATCAGCAACTTTTATTATCCAATCAGAGAATGCCTCAGATAGGGGAAGTAACCAGATCTCAGATCATAGGAATCAGCATCTGAAAACAGTGCATAAGAACTTTCTCCAACATATACATGTTAGAGGCCAGAGTTCAACTTTGGACATCATTCTTCACACACTACCCATATTTAAAATTTTTATCATCTATGTTTATTTGTTTGTCTATCGAGCAGGGTCTTATTATGTAGCATTGGTGACTTGGTACACACTTTGTAAAAATCAGGTTGGCTTTGTACTCAAAGAAATTCTCTTGCCTTTCCCTCTTGAATGCTGGGGTTAAAGACTTGTACTGCCATTCGGAGTCCACCTTGCGTTTTGAGACAGGACCTGGAGCTGGCTGATTAGGATAAACTGACTGGTTAGCAAGCCACAGCAATTCTCCTGTCTCAGGTTAGCTGTTTCTCTTGGCTCTGTGACTACAAGCACATCCCTTCTCCCAAATTTCTGCATGGTACTGTGGTGTTCATATGGCAAGTACTGACTGAACTATTTCTCCACCCCAAATGATACTATACTTTGATGGCTTCTCCAAAGTCAACAGGATCTGTAATTGGTGTCTGCTGACTGAATTAGCGCATCCAGTTGCATTGTGATGTTGGCAGAGTGACAAGTTAACTCTAGTGGTAACGGTTGTGTGAGCATCTGTACTGAAGTAACTATATCTTTAGTTTGAAAAGAAATATTCAGTGGAATCTCCTCGTCAAACAGAGACTGTGAGTGTTGTGAATCTGACTAGTATAGAGCTCATGGATTCTCATTATCTCTTTTAAAATTTTAATCTAACCAGGCACGGTAGCGCAAACCTTGAATCCCAGCACTGGGGAGGCAGAGGCAGGCAGATCTCTTGTGAATTCAAGGACAGTCTGGTGTACAAAGTGAGTCTAGGACAGCTAGGGGTGTTACATAGAGAAACCCTGTCTCGAAAAGCAAAAACAAATTTGTTTAATCTAATGTAATATAATTTAATTCAGTATGAAACTGCAATTTAATTATCAATTGTATTTATTAATAAGTATAAACTATAAGATTAGGCTGGTGGAGCAGCCGGCGGCCTGGCTCGCCTTAACTGGTGGCCTGACATGCCTGGGGAAAAAGCCCTGGACCAAGGGTGGCCTTCACCACCTGTAACCTAAACTTTATTAACCAATATAAGTTGTTATATTAGGCCGGTGGAATTGCCGATGGTTTCGCCGGAGTTCAGGAGGAAGCGGATGGCCCTGGACTGCTTGGACTGGTGGTCTATAAGCCGCTGTGGTCTTTTCCTCAATAATTAAATACACCAAGACATTTTAATGTTTCAATGCTTAGCCCTTAGCTGGGCAGACTCTCAATTAGCTAATATAAATTAATCTGGACCAACTAATCCTAAACTGCCATGTACCTGTTATTACCTTCCAGAGTTCTCAAACATGTCTATCTGCTTCCATGTCTCCTGGCGGAAAGATTCCTCTGTGTAAAATGTAGATTTCCTGTTTCCAACTCAGAAAGTCCTACCTTCCTATACGCTTTCTGTCCAGCTAATTGGCCATCAGTGACTTTTATTAACCAATCAAGAGAATGCCTCAGAAGGGGCGTTAACCAGATCTCAGCATTGAAATCAGCCTATCGGTAGCAATGTTATTAGACCCTCCCCAACATTTGTTTGTATGGGTGTTTTCTCAGCATGTATATCTGTATTCCTTATGTGTGAAATGCCCAGAGAAGCCAGAAGAGGATGTCAGATTCTCCTGGAACTGGAGTTACAGACAATTGTGAGCTGCCACCTGGGTGCTGGGAATCAAAGCCAGGTCCTCTGGAAGAGCAGCCAGTGATTTTTTGTTTGTTTGTTTGGTTTTTCAAGAGAAGGATTCTCTGTGTGCAGCTTTGACTGTCCTGGAACTCACTCTGTACACCAGGCTGGCCTCCAACTCATATAGAGATCAATCAGCCTGCCTCTGCCTCCAGAGTGCTGCGATTAAAGGTATATATCACCATGCCTGGCTAGGCGGTGATTTTTTTTTCTTTTTTTTTAGGTTTTTTGAGATAGAGTTTCTCTGTGTAAAAGCCCTGGCTGTCTTAGACTCACTCTGTAGACCAGGCTGGCCTTGAACTCACAGAGATTCACCTGCCTCTGCCTCCAGAGTGCTAGGATTAAAGGCATGCGCCACCATGCCTGTCCAGCTGGTGGTAACTGCTGAGCTATCTCTCAGCCCCAATTATCTTTTAATAAATCTCAAATCTGAGATATGAGGTCAACTGTCTTAATGTGTGTTCAATCTAATCTGGATTGAGCTCTCTGTTACTTTTCTGTGTTTGCAGATGTGTAATGCAAAGCCCCTCATACGCCTCACAAGTTCCAACTGGCATCCGATTCTGGTGAAGAACAACATAAGCGTGGAGCCACTTTTTTCCATTTAAATCCACTTCTCTGGATTTATCATGGAAGCTGCGAGCAGACACAGTCCTAAAGAGTTTATTAAGTCTGTGTGTCCTCCTTGAACATTTCCCAGACAAGGCGAATTGCTTTGTCTAGCTTGTCCTTGTTTTACCTTTGCCTACTTTCAACTGTGCGGCTGAAAGAATGCCAACCTCCACCCCCACCCCTTCTTCTGTGGCGGCTGTGTCTGGTTCCTGGACCACAAAAGGATGCAAACTGGCAATTTTCTTTTGTTCCTACATTCCCATCCCTGCCCTCTCCCTTCTAAACCCTTAGCTGCTTTTGAAAACTTTAAGTGTATGTGTGTGTACATGCACATGTTGTGTGTATGTAGGTCTATGTGTGGTGTGTGTGCAGTGTGTGTGTATGTGGTGTGTGTGGTGTGTACGTATGCATTCTGTGTGGTGTATGTGTGTGTAGACGCACACATGCGTGTGCTCTCGTGTATGTTCCTCTTCTTTTGTACAAGTCTGGTTGACATTCTGGGCTCTGATCCAGCTGAGTTTGGTGTTGTTTACTGCCTCTCAGAGTCTTCTTGGGAGGCTGGTGTTTTAATTAAGACCATATTGATCTTAGATACTAGAAAATGTCATCTGACCCAAAAATCCCTCTCCACTGGAAACCTTCTTACCAGACTTCCAACTGAACATTACTCCCTAAAAAGGATGTCAATTTACTTTGAGCAGTGTGTGTGTGTGTGTGTGTGTGTGTGTGTGTGTGTGTGTGTGTGTGTGTGTG
>CAJQZJ010000165.1:331193-345898 GCA_907164525.1 Lophiomys imhausi
CTGAGTTCAATTCCCAGCAACCACATGGTGGCTCACAGCCATCTACAATGAGATCTACTGCCCGGACATATATGTAGAGCAAATACTGTATACATAATAAATAAATAGATAAGCCGGGCAGTGGTGGCGCACGCCTTTAATCCCAGCACTTGGGAGGCAGAGGCAGGCGGATCTTTGCGAGTTCGAGGCCAGCCTGGTCTACAAAGTGAGTCCAGGACAGCCAGGGCTACACAGAGAAACCCTGTCTCGAAAAACCAAAAAAAAAAAAAAAAAAAAAAAAAAAAAAAAAAAAAAAAAAAAAAAATAAAAAGAAGGAAAGATGACTGACAAAGGGTTATGGACAAGATCAGTTTGCATCGTAAAAACGGTGGACATACATGCTTCTAGAAGTGCCTCGGTTTTTTGTTTGTTTGTTTTTGTTTTGTTTTGTTTTTTGCCAGAAATGTTGTTGCTGCAGACAAATAAAGGGGTACTTTGGAGGTGCATTGTATGTGAGAGTGCCCCTAAGTCAGACTGTGTACATTCTTCACTCTTCTACTGAAGCTGATCTTTCAGTCTTCTTTTCAGGTCATTGAAACACTCACAGCGACTACCTGACAGTTTTTCTGCATCTTTCCTGTGGTCCAGCCCTGTCATGGCGGTGATAAATTTTTTTTTAATTATTTATTTATTTTTGGGTTTTTGAGACAGGATTTCACATTGTAGCCTTGACTGTACTGGAATTCACTCTGTAGGCCAGGCTGGCCTTGAACTCACACAGATCTGGCTGCCTCTGCCTCTCAAGCACTGAGATCAAAGGAGAGCATCACCAACCGCCCCACAAGATCTTGTTTTTAAAAGACGATGACCTAGGCCGGTGAGTGAGTAAAGGTGGCTGATACCAAGCCTGACAACCTCAGTTCCATCCCAGGACCCACAAGGTAAAAGGAAAAAAGTTGCATGTTGTCCTATAACCTCCTTCCACAGCCATGGAGTGTTTCTCTCCTGACTCCCACACATATTTTTAAAAATGTAATACATAAACTTAAAAAAAAAGATAATAATCTGTCCCAAGGTCTTGTGCTTGGTAGGCAAGTTCTCCAGCACTGAGCCACTGAGTAGATTCTCAGAAAAAAACTGTGCATTTTGTCTTTTTTTTTTTCAAGAATTTAAAATTATTTTTTAATTAAAAAACTCATACAATATATCTTGATCATATTTTTATCTCCTCTAACTCCTCTCAGATCCTTCCCTCCTCCCTATCTACCCAAATTTATGTTTTCTTTTTCTCTTAAAAAAAAAAATTCGGGCTGGGCGTGGTGGCGCATGCCTTTAATCCCAGCACTTGGGAGGCAGAGGCAGGTGGATCTCCACGAGTTTAAGGCCAGCCTGGTCTACAAAATGAGTCCAGAACAGCCAGGGCTACACAGAGAAACCCTGTATCAAAAACCAAAAAAAAAAAAAAAAAAAAAAAATCAAGAAACCACCCCCCCCCAAAAAAATAAAACAACTCTACAAAACCACAAAAATGAAAATCAAGACAAACAGGCAAAAGACAAAAAACAAACAAACAAAAAAAACAAATAAAGCAATATGGGACAAAAAGTCCACAAAAACACCATGGGGTTTGTTTCATGTTGGCCAACTGCTTCAAGTCACCAGGTCTACCCTGAAGTGTGGCTAATAAGCTCAGTGATCCTCCACCTCAGAAAACTGATTTTCCCTTGGCCAGTGGGTACCAATGAGTAAGCTTCTTGGTAAGGGTGGGAGTTGATGTCTACTTGCCCCTCTTAGGGCTGGGACAGTGTCTGCCTTGAGCCTGTGCAGGTCTTATGTGTGCTACCACCGTCCCTGTGGGTTTGTGTATGTGTTAGGGTTTTTTTGTGTATCTGGGAAAAAAAAATGTTTCCTTGGAGTCATCTACCACCTCTGGTTCTTATAATCTCTCTCCCTCCCCTTCTGCATAGATCCCTGAGCCTTGAGGGAAGGGGCTTGATGAATACATCCCACTTAAAACAGACTGCTCCAAAATCTCTCACTCTTATTGTCCAGTTGTGGTTCTTTGTGTTAATGACTATCTACTGCAAGAAGAAGCTCTCTGATGAAGGTTGTGGGAAGCACTGATCTATGGTATAGGAGTATGTCATTAGGAATCATTTTATTGCTGTGTTCCGTTAGCAGAACAACAGTATTAGGTTTTCCCCTAGGCTCATGGCCTCTCAAGTCTCATATTCTTGGCCACTTTAGCAGTTTCAGATATAGTTTCTATCACGTGGTGTCGGCCACCAGTTTTCTTTTTCTTTCTTTTTTTTTTTTTTTTTTGGTTTTTCGAGACAGGGTTTCTCTGTTTAACAGCTCTGGCTGTCCTGGACTCACTTTGTAGACCAGGCTGGCCTCGAACTCGCAAAGATCCGCCTGCCTCTGCCTCCCAAGTGCTGGGATTAAAGGCGTGCGCCACCACTGCCCGGCTAGTTTTCTTTTTCTTTTACTCTGTACTTAGGGTTGCTGTGAAAACAATGTTGTCTCTATTCCCAGGAGAAGGATGGAGTTTTGGGGGTGTTGTGCTAACCACCATGAAGAGAGAGCACAAAACTCAAAAATCTCAGTATTCCCTGCTTGGCTTTGTTTTTGTTTGTTTATTTTTCTAGGCAGGGTTTCTCTGTGTAACAGCTCTGGCTCTCCTGGACTCTGTAGACCAGGCTGACCTCGAACTCACAGAGATCCGCCTGCCTCTCCCTCCCAAGCGCTGGAATTAAAGGCGTGCGCCACCACGCCCGGCCTCCCTGCTTGGTTTAATGCTTTTCTTTGCAGTTCTAGCTTTATACTTAACCCCAGTGTATATGACATTTAAAGTCTATTGACAATCAGTTAAGAGTAGTTGTGGTTGGGTCTGATATGGCTGAGTTTAAAAGTCAAATTCATCCATGCCTTGCCAGATCCTATCTTTAAAAAGTGTACGGGGATCTCTGCCTAGCGTGTTCTATCCACTTTTTTCAGTCAAGTGTTTATAAATTCACAATTTTAGACTTCTGACACTAAGATGGGTAAGTTGCGTTGCAGCATTTCTCTGTGTCAGAGCAGAATAGCTGAAGACAGCCTGGAACACCTAACTTCTTTGGAAAGATTTCTCAGGACTGGAGATGTCTCTCAGCTGGTGGAGTGCTTAGCCCGGCATGCGTGAAGTTCCATTTTTAGCACTACATAGAGCAGGATGGTGGCCCTTTGCTGGTGATCCCAGCACTTCAGGGGTAGACACAGGAGGATCAGGGGCTCAAGGTCATTCTTGGCTGCATCGTGACTTAGAGGCCGGTCTGGGTTACAGTGAGACTATCTCAAAAACAGAAACAAAATGGATTTCTCTCTCTCATACACACACACACACACAGACACACACATAATTTTAATTTTATGAAATTATTTTATTTGGCAGAGTTCTAAACCTCTGGGATATGAAAACAGATCGATTTTTTTTTCAATGCTTTGAAAATTCTGCCTGAATCCCTGTTCTTGAAGTCTCACAATAAATGCATAATCACCCCAGAAGCTATTGTGCACATGGGACAGCTAGGAAAGAAGGGCAGGGGACCAGGTTTGCCTAAGGAGATGAACTTGCACAACCAATTCTTTTTGGGAGTGTGCTTCCTGCATCCTTGCAATGGCCACATTCCCAAGACACTGAGGAAAATCAGAGGGCATGTTGCAACACATCCCCCATGGGAATGGATGTGCAAGCAGTGTAAAATTGGAGACATCTGTAAGAACAATAAAGACAACTGAAGGGCTATCGCCCCAAAGAAGTGAAATACCGGGGACCTTCTTGGAAAATTGTGCTCGGCTATTGACTCACCACCTGAGTGAGTCAGATCCAGCAAACAAGGAGAACTGACCCTGATTCCTCCTCTCACTATGACACTTATTCCAGCACAGATTTCCCACATATAGGCTCAGGTTGGCTGTAGTCCTGACTGTCCTGGAACTAGCTCTGTAGACCAGGCTGACTTTGAACTCACAGAGTTCCTGCCTCTGCCTCCAGAGTGCTAGAATTAAAGGCGTGCCCCACCATGGTACAGCAGCTCTTTTTTTTTTTTTTTTAAGATTTATTTATTTATTATGTATACAGTATTTGGCCTGCATGTAGGTCTGCAGGCCAGAAGAGGGCACCAGAACACATTATAGATGGTTGTGAGCCACCATGTGGGTGCTGGGAATTGAACTCAGGACCTCTGGAAGAGCAGTCTGTGCTCTTAACCTCTGAGCCATCTCTCCAGCCCAGTACAGCAGCTCTTTTATGCCATGAGTATAAGTTTGTTTTCTCTTGTTAGAGGTGATTATTGACGTTGGTAAGAAGTTCGAATGGTTTGAATGTCAAAGTTACAAAGAAAACAATAAAACAAAAAACTAGATCTAGTAACTAAGTATTAGAGAAATTAGTTTAGTGTAACTATGAAAAATCAAAGCATTGATTTTTGACATTGAAGTCATAAATATTTACTTTAATTTTATGTGTATGAGTATTTGCCTGCATGTATGTATGTGCACCATGCATGTGCCTCATGCCCAAAGAGGTCAGAAGACAGAAGACAGCCTTACATCTCTTGGATCTGGAGCTATAGAAGGCTGTGAGCCACAATGGAGATGTTGGGAACTGAACCCAGGTCCTCTGTAAGAGCAGCAAGTGCTCTTAACTGCTGAGCAATATCTCTAGCCCAAGACTAAAGTCTCTTAATGAAAGAATGCTGACCAGTGGTCTTAGTCAATATTCTATTGCTGTGAAGTGACACCATGACCACAGCAACTCTTATAAAGGAAAACACAAGCCGGGCGGTGGTGGCGCACGCCTTTAATCCCAGCACTTGGGAGGCAGAGACAGGCGGATCTTTGCGAGTTCGAGGCCAGCCTGGTCTACAAAGCGAGTCCAGGACAGCCAGAGCTGTTAAACAGAGAAACCCTGTCTCGAAAAACCAAAGAAAAAAAAAAAAAAAAAAAAAGGAAAACACTGGGGTTGGCTTACAGTGCAGACGTTTAGTGCATATCGTCATGGCAGGAAGCATTGGCAGCGTTCAGGCAGATGCGGTGCTGGAGAAGGGGTGGACAGTTCTATGTCTTGAGCCCCAGGCAACAGGAAGAGAAACTGGGCCTGGCTTGAGCATCTGAAACCCCAAAGCTCAACCCCAGTGACACACTTCCCATGACAATGTGACACCTACTCCAACAAGGCCACACCTCCTAATCCCTGTCAAGTAGGGCCATTTCCTAATGACCAAACATTCAAATATATGAGTCTGACAATGTTCATGAAGAAATCACCTCAATTCTCTGAAGGCAATCTAGTTACTGAAAGTAAAAGAGAATGCACTTAATCATTCCAGACTATAATTGTGTCATATTAAAAATTTAACTAGAATCAAGAAGATGCCTTCATAACTACAGTGCAGTTTCTCAGCTTTTTCACTAACCATGTGATATTTGTGATACAAAGAGATATAAGGAATTAAACAATACTTTTATTGTTATAAAAGCCTTAGGCGCCGGGCGTGGTGGTGCATGCCTTTAATCCTTGCACTCGGGAGGCAGAGGTAGGTGGATCTCTGTGATTTCAAGGCCAGCCTGGTCTACAAAGTGGGTCCAGGACAGTCAAGGATACACAGAGAAACCCTGTCTCGAAAAACAAAACAAAACAAAAAAACACAAAACAAAACAAAAAAAAAAAGGAATTGGCATGTCAATAGTCGGGGAAAAGCATTGGAATTAAGGGTTTATTTTGGCTTACAGTTTGAAGGTGCAACCCGTCATAGAGAGAGGTAGGGGAGTCATGGCAGCAGAAAGTCTTGAGGCGGCTGGTCGCATAGTATCTGCAGTCAGAAAGGGAGGTAAATTCTGGTGCTCAGTTCACTTTGTCCTTTTTATTTGGTCTGATGCTCCGGCCCATGGAAGAGTACCACCCTTTCTTTACATTGGATTTTTCCCCTCTCAGTTAACCCAGTCTAGAAATTTCCTTACAGACGTAGCTAGAGGTTTGACTCCTAGTTGATTCTAGAGCCTGTGAAGTCGATCACCAATATTAACCTTCACTCTCCAGCTAGGTCTACACCAAACACTGCTCAGAACTGGCTGCCTTGAGGATGAAGGGGAAGAAGGTGAGCAGGGACGGAATAGAGCTGGCTGGCAGCTACAGAGGGTCGCTAAGGCATCAGCTTTAGGTCCCTTTTTGCATTCCATACTGCTAGGAGGTGACTTCCATTATCCCCACAGAGCACGGCCAGGAGTCTGACTGCTCTCCCAAGATGAAAAAGAATCCTCGAACCGGAGGAAACCAGATTGGAGCAGTGTGACTCAAGAGAAGCATACGCCACGAACATTTTGAACTAAAAATGGCTGGGTGAGCCTGGCACAAATTTCATTTGTAGTCAGACCTCCTGAGTCAAGTGAGGATGAAGCTCTGATCTCTTCCCTTCCATTTGGGGTTATCTGAGGACACTCATTTCTCCCACAAGATGTCTTCTGCTGCAACCCACTCACGACTGCCAGCAGGACACATGAGATAGTCGTACCAAGTGAATATAAGCCTCATTCCTGATGGATGCCCGGCACCCAGCCTAGCCCGCGTCCAGCCCTGGGTTCCAATCATTGTGAGCCCAGGGTTTCTCAGTAGCACTCCCGCCCTGGCTGACTGACTCCCACAAAGTGTACTGATAAACTCACTGTGAAGACAAAGCCAGACCATGATTCAGAAGCAGATTCACAGAGGTTCCTCTTCTTCGGTTAACATCATTTCATCATTTTTATTAAATTAAATCAATTATTGTAGTGCTCAGGTTGGAGGGGGCTTGGAAGAAGGAGAGGGAGAGAGAAGTGGGGGGGGGTTGGGGAGGGCACACATGCTATGCTGAGCCTGCACACGACAGGGAAGGACCTCTGGAGTCAATCCTCTCCTTTCACAGTAGGTATTGGTAGCTGAACGCAGGTTGTCAGGTTTGGCATTGGCAGCAAGCATCTTTATCTGCTAGTCCTAACATTATTTTTGGGAAAGCTTGATTAGTTTGGCTCCTGTATTTTTTCAGCCACAAAATACCCCTACCTATTGTATGCACTATCATTTTTTGATCTGCTTTTTTCTAGGTTGGGCTTTTAGGCTCCTCACGGCTTGTTATTATTAACTGCCCTTCTGTGAACATTTTTGTACAATGTTGCCCTTGAACTCTGAGTTTCCCTTTGTTGTTTATGCATAAGGAATTGTAGGTGGTAACATTTAGACATGACAGTAAATATTTCAAAGTTTCCTAAATAATTATCACTTCTACTACCAATGTGGAAAGTTCCCTGGGGCTGCAGACTCTTATCAATTTCTGGTCTTGTTAGACTTGTTAACGTTTGCTAACCAAATGTGTGTAAAATATGTCCTCGTGATTTTCAGCCTCATTTGCTTGTGACCAGCGACACTGAACGCTGGCCATGCAGATTTCCTGTTCTATGGCTTGTCAGCTCATGTTCTTGTCTGTTTTATTTTTAAAATGAAAGTAGACACAAAGACAGTAGGCATGAATCTTAAGGAGATAGTTCAACAAATATTTATAAGTGAATATAATTACAGAAGCGTGTGTCCTTTGATGTATTTTTAAATGTAGTTGAATTAGTAAATGTTTCCTAGAGCTGGGATGGATCGCTGGGCAGAGTGCTTGTCTGGCACTCACAAAGCCTTCGGTTTGATCCCCCAGCACTTTTGTAATCCCAGAGCTTAGGAGGTGGAGGCAGGAGGATGGGAATTAAGGTCATCCTTGGCTACATCACAGGTTTGAGATTAGCTTGGGCTGCAGCAGACCTTGTTTCAAATCAACTGACCAGTCAATCAACTGATGGATCTTTCCATAATGGTTTCTGATTTTGTGTTTTGCTGAAGAAGCCCTTCCATCTCCCAACAGCATAAACATTTTCTTACTTTCCTTCTTTCTTTCTTCTTTTTTTTTTTTTCTTTTTTAGGTTTTTCGAGACAGGATTTCTCTGGGTAGCCCTGGCTGTCCTGGAACTCACTCTGTAGACCAGGCTGGCCTTGAATTTACAGAGATCCACCTGCCTCTGCCTCCCAAGTGCTGGGATTAAAGGCGTGCGCCACCACACCTGACCTTTCTTACTTTTCTTTCTTTTTTTTTTTTTTTGGTTTTTCGAGACAGGGTTTCTCTGTGTAACAGCCCTGGCTGTCCTGGACTTGCTTTGTAGACCAGGCTGGCCTCGAACTCACAGAGATCCGCCTGCCTCTGCCTCCCGAGTGCTGGGACTAAAGGCGTGCGCCACCATCGCCCGGCTTCTTACTTTTCTTTAAACACCTAAAGTTTTAGTTCTTTATTTGCTCTTTCTTTCTGTTAAGAAACGGTGTCTTGTGTAGACCCATTAACACTCAAACTCCTGATGTCCCACCTCCATCTCCCAAATGCTAGTCTTGTAAGCATGGACCACTACACCCTGAGAAGCTTTAGTTGTTTACAGTACATGAATGTGAGATTGTTTTGTGCACATAGGGGCAGAGAGTCTGAAGTAGGGTCCCATTTTGTTCCTTACAGATAAGCATTCATCCAAGCACTGTCTGAGTCCATTCATCATTACCTCTGACCTACCAATCCACCGCTTTTCTTTTTGTGTGGTCCTGGTGAGCAAGTCCAGGGCCTTGTGGATGTTAGGCAAGACTCTACAACTGAGTTACATCTCCAGCTCAGTCAATCGCTTTCATTCATCAGGAGTGTGTGTGTGTGTGTGTGTGTGTGTGTGTGTCTAATTTCCCGGTACTTAAGGAAGTCCCTGGATTTCTTTGTCTAGCTTTTCAAGTGGTGAAGAAAGGTAATAGTATCTTTGCATCATTTTTCTCAAGCTTCACGGCTGAGACACTTGTAACAAAAGAAGACAAATGAACATAAAACAAGCACGTGCATTCATTTAACAGGTTTTTCCAAGACTGGGAGAAACAGCAAAATTTCTCCATTACATTTTTTTTAGATGTATTTATTTTACATGTATGAGTGTTTTGTCTGCACGTACATGTGTGCACCAGGCGCATGCCTGGGGAAATCAGAGGAGGGTATTGGATTTGGAAAGTTGCTGTCTGTGTGGTTGCTGGAAACTGTAACTGAGTGCTCTGCAAAGAACAACCAGTCCTGTCAACCACTAAGCTACCTCACCGGCTGTAAGCCTCTGTATTTTAATGCCCAGTAGGTTTGGCGTAGTCTTGCAAAAACTATGGTGAGACAAAAGATGTACAATCTGATGCTACAAACTAAGGGAAATGTAGCAGACCTGCTTATTTGGACTTTTTTTTTTTTTAAACATTTATTTATTTATTATGTATACAGTATTTGCTCTACATATATGCCTGGGCAGCAGATCTCAATGTATATGGCTGTGAGCCACCATGTGGTTGCTGGGAATTGAACTCAGGACCTCTGGAAGAACAGCCAGTGCTCTTAACCTCTGAGCCACCTCTCCAGCCCTATTTGGACTTTTTTTTTTTTTCTCCTTCGTGACAAAGTTTCTCTGTACAGTCCTGACTGTTCTGGAACTCCAGGCTGGCCTCAAACTCAGAGATCCACCTGTTTCTGCTTTCCCCTGTGCTGGGTTTAAAGGCGTACACCACCATGCCCTGCTCTTGTTTGGACTTTTGTTAGTGTCTGCGTCTTGGGAGATAAAGATGTTCCTCTCCTTTGGGTCCAAGGAAGATGCCCTGGAACGAAGGTGCTGTGACCTGCTTCAGGGGAGAGTGACGTTTTTGACCTGCTGCTTGGGAGTTGAGCGAGCCCATTAGCACCCATATCCACAGTTTCCATTCATATAACTTTATTATAAAGTTTGGTTGTTGGATTTAAGGAAAAGTTGAGTGTATTTTGTGCCATATGTTCTCAGCTCTGCACTGAAGAAGGGAAGAATGTAGCTGGTCCACACAAGTTCAAGTTGGTACAGAAGAACTTGAGAGAGGTTGGTAGTCAGTGTCTAGCCCTGGTTCTGCCCCCCACTTGATAATGGGGACCTAGGGTCTGGCCGTTGGCTATGTTAAAGCAAATGAATTTGAGTGGCTATCTAGAGTTCCTGTAAACTCAGAAGACCCTGACTTTTTCTGATTTCACTGTACTTCCAACACCCAACTCCCCTGCCCCATAAACCAAGACAGGTTGTAATGTGTTGTTCAACTTTTATTTTTATGATTGAAGACTAAACTGTATTGTGATTTCCTACCCCCTGCCCCCCACTTAAAAGCTTCTCAAATCTTGTCAAATATCTAAGCTCGGAAGAAAACCAGCTGTCACTGACTTCTCCGAAATGCTTTGTCTGCTTTGTTCAGACTTTCTAGAATCGAGATTTCAGTTGGCCTTATTCTGACTGTAACAATGCGTCTTCCTCTTTCAGAGTGGCTGATCCTGGGCACTGATATGGTGGAGATCATCATGTCTAAACACGAATCATCATCTAACAAGAGTCTGTATGGGGCATGTCCTATCCTTACGGGGGAATTTAGTTCTGTAGTGGCATTACAGTAGTATGCCTAATGTAAGAACTCGATTTACTCATTTATAGTCACAAAACAAATCCTGAGTTGGATGGCGAATGCATAACTATTTACATTACTGAAGACCTAATTTTTGTTTTCTTTTTATAATGAGCTCTCTCTCTCTTTCTTTCTCTCCCTCCCTTTCTTTAAATTTTTATTTTATGTGCATTGGTGTGAGTGTGTCAGATCCCCTGGAACTGGAGTCACAGACAGGTGTGAGCTGCCATGTGGGTGCTGGGAATTGAACCTGAGTCCACTGGAAGAACAGCCGGTACTCTTAACTGCTGGGCCAACTCTCCAGTCTCCTTTTCCTTCTTTCCTTCCTTCCTTCCTTCCTTCCTTCCTTCCTTCCTTCCTTCCTTCCTTCCTTTCTTTCTTTCTTGTATCATCAGGGTATTGTGTAACTCAGACTGGCCTCAAATCTGCTATAAATGCTGGAATGACAGATGAGTGCTACCATGTGTTGTGTATGTGTGGTACGGGGGATAGAACCAAGGGCTTTCTGCATATTAGGCAAGTAAACTATATCTCTACACCTCTCTAGCAAAATTGATTTTTGTTCTGTTTTGCTTTGTTTTGTTTGAGACAGGATTTCTCTGTGTAGTCCTGGCTGTCATGAAACTTACTTTGTAGACCAGGCTATCCTCCAACTCAGAGATCTGCTTGCCTCTGCTTCCTGAGTGCTGGGATTAAAGGTGTGCAGTGACACTGTCCCAGTAAAGTAGATTTGATGCCAGGATTTCCGAAGTTAGAAAGGGTTTTGCAGAGCTACTCAAATCTATGTTTGTCATGTATGTATTTGTGCTATGTGTGTGTGCTGGCATCCATGTATCCATGCTGAGTGTCTTCCTCTACCACTCTCCACCTTAGTTTTTGAGGCAGTCTCTTTCTTATTGACCACTGGATGTCTAGCCTGGCTGTCTAGCAAGCCTAGCGGTCTTCCTATCTCCATCTCTGTCCCCTGCCCTACAGGTTTGGATTAAAATTAAATAGAAAAGGGATTATTTATTTAAAACAGAAGAAGAATAACGGCAAGTGCTAATAATGTTTAGGGATTCCTGTTCTTTAGTTTTGAGATCTTTTTTGGGCAATTTACCAGGAGCATACTTAGTAATGTTTCCAAGCTTGCTTTAATCTAACCTAGAATATTTGATAACTCCCACTGGCCGCAAAACTTACCCTAATCTGAAGCTTTCTGTTGAATCTGCATCTGCATCTGTCCTTCATGCTGTCTCGTCAGGTCTAAGAGAGATCAGTGAACTATGAATCCATGTAGCACAGAAAATGAAGGCCTGTATAGTTCTTATTTATGTCACAATTAAAGACTGAAATCACTTTTATCATGTATGATGAGATATATGGACATCTGATTAAAAAAAAAGGGCAAATCAAAATCATACTTAACGTCTATTGTGTGCTAGAGTGGTCATTGGTAGGAAATATGTGGCTCTTCAAGGTCAAATGTTATGCAGACATTTGCATTTGATTACCTCTCCTCCCACCATAGCTTCCAAAAATTTACTCTTCAAGGCCTAAGGTGAAGTATTAAAAAAAGAGCAAACAGGGCCATTCTCCAGTGGTAGAGCTCAGAAGCACAGAACATCTCTAAAGATACCAATCTTGTCCCTTACGGAGCTTTCCTAACGAAAGTAAGAAGACGCATAGCCGGTGAGAAGTGAGTATGGGTTATTTCCCAACATGCTGGTTTTGAAGTAATCACATTGCTACAGTTTGCTCTGTGTATCTGTGTGCACCAACACCAATTTTCTCTTGGATGCAATTTTAAACCTTTAAAAAAATCATTTAGTAGAATGTAGTAACTAGTTCAGAAATTAGATTTTTGTAATAGCACATACTGAATTATATGAATTGGCCACTTCAGTATCCGCTTACAGTATCTGTGTTGGAGCTGAATGTAGCTCAGCTGGTAGAGTGCTTGCTTAGCAATCACAAAGTCCTGAGTTCTAGTTCTGCCACCTCATTAACAGTTGGTGCATAGTGGTATACACCTTTAACCCCAGGACACAGGAAAGGGAACAGGAGGATTTTGAGGCCAGCCTGGGCTACAGGATAGCCTGTCTTAAAACAAACAAACAAAAAACCCCACAGTTGTTGCACTCCTAACTACTCAGCAGCTCTGGGCACCTGTACAAGACTGGGCCTGTCCATCAACACTTCATCATGGAGAAGGAGAGGCTCCGTAGGCCCCACCTCTCCTTAAGGATAAATAGGAAGGTAATGGTTGCAGAAAGAGGAAAAGACATTTTCTTCCATGTTATAACCACTCGCAGATCTTTCACCCATGCTCCTGTGAGTAACCATAATGAGATCTAGTGGGTCACAGGTAAAAGTAATTTCTGATAAAAGCTGAATGACTTGAGTACAATCCTTGGTACCCACATGATAAAAGGAGAGAACCGTCTCCTGCAAAGTGTCCTCTGACCTCCAAATGAGCACTGGGACATATGTAACTATAGACATAACTATAAATATGAATGACTTATTTACATAACGCACACTATATAAATATGGTTATTTATTTTTACAGACAACGGGTATACACAAAACACAGTTCTTACCTTAAAAAAATAAGAAATAGTTTATTCTGGAGCCAAATATGCATGATCATGGTTCAAGAATATGGATTCAGGGCTGGAGGATATGGCTCAGAGGGTAAGAGCACTGACTGCTCTTCCAGGGGTCCTAGGTTCAATTCCCAGCACCCACATTGCAGCTCAAAGCTGTCTATTACTCCAGTTCCAGGAGATCTGACACCCTCACACAGAGACATACATGCAGGCAAAACACCAATGAACAAGAAAAATAAATAAATTAAAGCTGGGCGTGGTGGGGCACACCTTTAATCCTAACACTTGGGAGGCAGAGGCAGGCAGATCTCTATGAGTTTGAGGCCAGCCTGGTCTACAGAGTGAGTTCCAGGATAGCAGGATAGTCAGAGATACACAGAGAAACCCTGTCTTGCAAAACCAAAAAAAAAAAGAGTTATTAAAAAAAAAAGAATATGGATTCAGATTATCCCAAAGACTATGTTCCAATATGGAAATGGTTTTACAAGGTTTTTATAGTTACAGAACAAAAGAGAGTATTAAATCAAATCACTTTTCAAGTACATAGGTAGAAACAGGTGACCAGGTATCCTACTTTCATTTCTGTTGCTGTGACAAATACTCACTCAAAAAGCAGCATAGGAGAGGGATTTATTTGGATTTATTTAGCTGAACTGTGGTCCATTATTGTAGGAGAGTCAAGGCAGGAACTCACAGAATTATATCCACAGTCAAAAGCAGAAAGAGGATAAACGCATGGTTTGATTCCTTGCTTGATAGCGTTCTTACAGTGTTTGGGAACCTCTGTCTAGGGAATACTGCCACCTGCAATGGGCTGGGTCTTCTAGATCAAATAATGATCAAGACAATCACCCACAAATGCCCACAGGCCAATGAGACATAGCTAATTCCCTGTGAAGCCTCTCTTCCCATGTGGTCCTAGGTTGTGTCAAGCTGACAGTTAGTTGAACCACCAAAGTGGGTTACGGCATCCTTAGCTTTTGGATGTACAAGTTAAGAGTCTGCTTCGACATTCCAAAATAATTTGGGCAACAAGTGGTTGTTAAAGGGACTAAAGATAAGCCCAAGATAATTTGTCTCTGGATCTGCAGCATTCCAACTATCCACAATCATAAATTCCAATCAGCCAGTCAGCCTCGGAGAATCTTCAACACAGGTGCGGCTTTGTGTGAGAACTTCAGTTTACGGAGGGAATGTTTAGTCCCAGCATCATTTATTCTGATGTCAGACAAAGATAGCCATGCCGCAGTCTAGGGGTCTGACCAGAAGAATGGGTAAGTGATGAAACCCAGCTATGAAAAGCACAAGGCTACATGAGCATATCACACTGGGAATAGACATTTACAATATATTAGATGGGGAAAATGTAGCGTGTAGTGTGTGTGTGTGTGTGTGTGTGTGTGTGTGTGTGTGTGTATGTGTGTGTGTGTGAGATGGTGCACACCTTTAATCTCAGCACTTGAGAGGCAGGGGCAGGTGGATCTCTGAGAGTTTAAGGTCAGTTTGGACTACAGAGTGAGTTCCAGGACAGCCAGGGCTACACAGAGAAACTCTGCCTCAAAAAACAATTTTAAAAAAGGTGTGTGTGTGAGAGTGATTTTACAGAAAAA
>CAJQZJ010000165.1:345908-380087 GCA_907164525.1 Lophiomys imhausi
TGTAACCCTAGTTCCAGGGAATCTGATGCCACCTTCTAGCCTCTGTAGCCTCCAGTATGCACATAAGTTCATGCATCCTCATACACATATATAAATAAAATACCACCTGAGAGAATATGCCCTATATTATGAGTCATCATTGGCTGATGAGGAAACTCAGAGGTTAAGAAGGCTTGTTGCTTTTCTAAAAGATCTGGGTTTCTTTCTCAACACCAGTAACTTTAGCTTTTGCAGATCTAACACTCTCTTTTGGCCTTTTTGTACACACACATGCCTACACACAGATACATACACACAGATACACACACAGTTACATAGATAAACACACAGATATATCCACACACAGATACACATAGAGAGATACACACAGATACATATACAAACACACAGATAGATACATACATTAAAAGTGTTAATATGGGGCTAGAAAGATGTCTCAACAGTTAAGAACATTGGTTGCTCTTCCAGAGGACCTGGATTCAATTCCCAGCACCCACATAATATCTCACAACTGTCTGTAACTCCAGTTCCAAGGGATCTGATACTCTCACTCAGACATACATGCAGTCAAAACACCAATCCACATAAAAGAAATAAATAATTAATTTAAAAATAAACTAACAAATACACAATTTTCTATACCTAATGGAGAAAATGACAAAATAGGGTAAGATAAACTTAGTATCAGTTCATAAAGGAGAGATGAATTTGAGGAAACAAGAATATGTACATTAGGGCCGGGCGGTGGTGGCGCACGCCTTTAATCCCAGCACTTGGGAGGCAGAGGCAGGCGGATCTTTGTGAGTTCGAGGCCAGCCTGGTCTACAAAGCGAGTCCAGGACAGCCAGAGATATTCAGAGAAACCCTGTCTCGAAAAACCAAAAAAAAAAAAAAAAAAAGAATATGTACATTAGAATTAGGTCCTCAGGCTGGAGAGATGGCTCAGCGGTTAAGAGCACTGGTTGCTCTTCCAGAGGTCCTGAGTTCAATTCCCAGCAACCACATGGTGGCTCACAACCTTCCATAATGAGATCTGGTGCCCTCCTCTGGCCTGCATGCAGACAGAACATTGTATACATAATAAATAAATAAAATCTTTAAAAAAAAAAAAGAATTAGGTCCTCAATTGGCATGTATAAACATGGGTCAAAACTGAGTCTTGAGGAATACATAGGAAGGGCTCCGGAGTTAGCTTAATTGGTAGAGAATTTGCCTATCAAGCACAAAGTCTTCAGTCCCAGACCAGTCTGAGCTACTTGGAGCTCTGTCTCAAAATAAGTAAATAAAAATTAAAAAAAAAAAAAAGACTCCACAGGAAAACCACGTGCGATGATAATAAAAGGTTAAATGTCCTCAGTGTTGGACACTCACCAGCCTCATCATCTTGTCTCTCCTCCTTCAGCCAGATTGTCTTTGGCTCTGCTTTCTCTGGCTTGAGTCTACCGTCAGCACTGGCTGCTTCCTTTGGCTGCCGTCTTGGCAGGCGCACTATTGATATTTCCTTTAAGGAAGCAGAGAGTTCTTGCCTTGGCCACACACAATGTAATCCCCTTCTGTTTCTTTCTCCCTCTTTTTTCTTCTTTCTCCTCCTCCTTTTCTTCTTCTTCCTCTTCCTCCTCCTCTTCTTCTTTTCTCTCTCTCTCACACACACACACATACACATGAGAGAGAGAGAGAGGAGCTATTCTTACTTTGAATAAAGCCAATCCTGCAATTAGTGGTTACAGATTGAAATTTAATACAGAAGTAAAATGGATGCTGTAATATAATGTCAAAGAAAGTATTCTAGAGAATTCCAAAAAGTTATTTGTTCCATAAACAGATGACAAGAGCCAAACTTTTTCTTTTCTTTTTTTTTTTTTTGGTTTTTCGAGACAGGGTTTCTCTGTATAACAGCTCTGGCTGTCCTAGACTCACTTTGTAGACCAGGCTGGCCTTGAACTCACAGAGATCCGCCTACCTCTGCCTCCCAAGTGCTGGGATTAAAGGCGTGCGCCACCAACGCCCGGCTTCTTTTCTTTTTTTTTTTTTTTTTTTTTTTTTTTTTTTTTTTTTTTTTTTTTTTTGGTTTTTTCGAGACAGGGTTTCTCTGTGTAGCCCTGGCTGTCCTGGACTCAGTTTGTAGACCAGGCTGGCCTCGAACTCGCAAAGATCCGCCTGCCTCTGCCTCCCAAGTGCTGGGATTAAAGGCATGCGCCACCACTGCCCGGCTTTCTTTTCTTTTTTTAAGGGAAAAAAAATCATTTTCTCCATTCTCATACTCCAAGCCTAAGGACTTCTATTACCAAATATGGCGGGTTTAGTATTTTATCTAGAAAAATTCTTCTGATGGTGGCCATCAGTCTATGACTAGAAGAATGAGTTCTTTGCAACTTTTTGTGAGACTTAGTGGTTGCCGGGTTTTGTTCCACTGTTGTTGGCTTTCTAGGGTAAGTCAATTTCAATACAGAGTCAAGATAAAGTTTGCATCTTAGATTGAAAGGGGTCTGAACCATACCATTGCTGTCTTCCTTATCTGATGAATCAGATAAGGCTTCCTATCTGTTTTCATTATGTTTGTTTGCTGAGACAGAGACTTGCTATGTAGCCCCAATGGTTCTGCAATCCTTCAGAATAGCTGGGATTTCAGGTGTGTACCCCTATATTTACCAAGATTTTTATTTTATTTATTTTAATTTGGAGACAGGGTCTCATGTATGGCAGACTGGCTTGAGATTCACTGTGTAGCTAAGTGTGATCTTGAACCAAATCCTCCTGCTTCCACTTCCTAAGTGCCGAGCTCACGCACCCCAACACCCAGTTTTATACAGTGCTGGGGGTCCGACCCAGGGCTTTGCACATGCACGGCAAGCTTTCTATCAAGTGTACTATGCACCTTCAGCCCAGGCTTACCGTTTTTGTAATGGTCAAATAATATTAGGAAACATGCTGCTAGAAGCATTACTGTCAGCTACCAGTAGTTCAGGGGAGTATACTTATGCTGGGTTTTCACTTGCTGTTTTATTAGAAAGCATATTGGAGCTATTTCTTTCCTGTTTTAGTGACTGTCATCACACAGAGTGAACAGTGGCTGGATGCAGGACAAGCAGCTGGGGTGGGGCCTATGTGGTTTTTTCTTTGCATCCTGATCCCTGATGGGGCCAGTAGAGGCCTATGTGGCCTTGGGGAATTTATTTAACCCGTTATACTTTACAGAGTCATTCTGAGAATTGAATGAGGTGATTAAAAAATAAAAACAAACAAAAACAATTACTTTAGAGCAGTTTTATTTAATAAGCAGATAGAGCCCCATGAGTTTGCTCTATAAAAATCAAAGCAATGCACCTCAGTCTGCAAAATGCTTGTCAGAGGACCTGATTTCAACCTCAGGCCCCAAGTTAAAACACAAAAACAAACTTAAAAGACCCAAGCCTGGTGATGAATACTTGAGATAACTGCCCTGGGGAAGTGGAAACAAGCCCATCCCAGGGCTTGGTGGTCAACTGGCCAAGCTTACTTGGTTAGTTCCAGGCCAGTGAAAGGCCCTGTCTCAAAAAACAAAGTGAATGGTGTCTGAGGAATGACAGCAATGTTATCCTACACACACACACACACACACACACACACACACACACACACACACACCACACACACCACATACAGACACACCACACACACACCACATACACACCCCCAAACCCCACATGTGCACACGCACATGCGTACACACACACCTCCCCCTACTTGTGCACAGGCACGCACGAACGTGCGCGCACGCACACACATACACATACATATATATATACACACACACATGAGGCATGGTCACTTGCACACACACAAAATAAGAAATATGTAAACAAATACATAAATACATAAAGCAGTACACGCCTGCCATTTACACTAGTCTGGCCTCAAACTCACAGAGATCTGCCTCTGTGCCTCTTGACGGCTGGGATTAGAAGGGTGCTCCACCACATTCACTCAGCCAGTGTCTCTGAGGACTGCTGAGGTTCACTTTAAATTTCTTCCTCTTCTCTTTGTGCTGACTGCCTGCTGAGTTCACTTCTACTACCTGTTCTCATACCCCTTTCTGAAATGACTGTTCCTGGGAAATGAAGAAACCAATTCATTAGAATCATGACTAAAGTCAAAGATCTTTCTGATGGATGGCCTGCTGTGGTCTTTAGTTTTTGATTGCAGAGACACCTAGCTTGATCAAAAGCAGCCCTTCCCCCAACCCCAACCATCAGCTGTGTTCTGAGTAACTGCGGACAATAACTAAGGGGTCTCTAGTTAAGAGGATGTCCCACCCATCTTTTGTTGTTTTGTAAGTATCTTTTACATGAGTAGCACTTGTGGACTAACAAGGCCTCTGCAGTCCCTTTAAACCTGATCTGTCTTTCCTGCGTAAAAGAAGGTACACAACTGTAGCTGTGATGTATGAAATGACCCAGAGCTGTTTGAAGGACTTGAAATCAACACTGGATCAGGGCTTCTCCATCCCTCCTCCTCTGAAATGTCTAATAAGTAAACTAAGCAAGCAAGCAAACAAAACAACCATTCAGTTTTAATTAATTTTCTTGGCCTAATATCTAAGGGAGAAGGGGGGTGTCAGAGAGATCTTGCAGATGGGGATGTAGCTCAGTTGGTAGAGTCCTTGCCTAGCACGTATGCAGCCCTGCATAAATACTGCAGTGATGTCTGTCTGTCTTCCCAGAACTCAGGAGATGTGGACAGGGGAACTAGAAGTTCAAGACCATCCTCTGAGAGAGAGACAGACAGAGAGATTGACAGAGACACATAGAGACAGAGATAAAATTTTAGAGTTCATAAAGATTATTATTATTATTTTGTTTGGTTTTGGTTTTGTTTTTTGAGACAGGGTTTCTCTGTGTATCCTTAGCTGTCCTGGACTCACTTTGTAGACCGGGCTGCCCTTGAATACAGAGATCTAGCAGCCTCTGCTCCTGAGCGCTGGGATTAAAGGTGTGCGCCGCCGCCGCCGCCGCCGCCGCCGCCACCACCAACACCACCACCACCACCAGCAATTACAGACAGCTGTGAACTGCCATGTGGGTGCTGGGATTTGAACCCCGGTCCTTTGGAAGAGCAGTCAGGGCTCTTAACTGCTAAACCATCTATCCAGCCCCTATTATTATTTTTTTTTTTTTGAGACAGGGTCTCACTTGTAGAGTTCTGACTGTCTTAGAATTAGCTCTGTAGACCAAGCTGGCCTCAAACTCAGAGAGATCTGCCTGTCTCTGTATGCCGGTACTAAAGGTGTGAGATAACACCATACCTGGCTGACTGAGTCTCACATTTGTAAAGACCAATAAAAACAAACCAATCTGCCAAAATAACAATACGGGTGTTATGGATTCAGGTATAGCCACACACTGACGAACGTGAGGCTCAGATTAATGGAAGTTTATTGAACGCTAAACCAAGACTGAGCAGTCAGGGATCCCAATTCTGGATTCAGGAACCAGGACTGAGTCCCCAAGCTGTTTTTAGAGTGAGTTTTTAGGGGAAAAATCATAATCAAGCAGGAATAAAATTTAAAAATCATAACAATCAACTCTACTCCAGGTACATTGTGTTTAACCAAGCGAGAAGCACCGATCATCATGCCTAGGTAGCAAAACAAAGCATTTTAAGCTGATATGTTGGGATTTGGGGCAAGAGGGGACTTAGGTACTTTCCAGTTCCTCAGCTTTCTAGGGAGTGAAACATGGCAGAGTACTGTGGTTTTGTACAAGCACAGAATATGCCATTTTAAAAAGTAGAACAGTTAACAAAAGCTAATTTTTTTTTCTTTTGGTTTTTTGAGACAGACTTTCTCTATGTTTTCCTAGCTGTCCTGGTCTCATTCTGTAGACCAGGCTGGTCTCGAACTCACAGAGATCCACCTGCCTCTGTCTCCACGCCCAGCTGGCAAAAGCTAATTTTTTTTTACGTCAGGCAAGCAGAGTCTGAGAACTTGAACTTAATTTCACCTTATGATTAAGACAGAGACTCAAGACAAAAGTGGTAGCAGGTATATGCTAAAAGCTGCAGCAGGCCTCAGAAGAGAAGCCTTGGTTATGCCGAAGGCTGAAGTAGGCTTCTGGAGAGGGGCTAAACTTAAGTAGGTTTCACCAGCGGAAGGGAGTACATAGGAAGGTGGAAAGTGAATGTGGTACATGATGTTAGGGTCCTAAATAATCAATAAAAATATTATGCTGTTTAAAAAAAAGAAAAAGATAGCCGGGCGGTGGTGGCGCACGCCTTTAATCCCAGCACTTGGGAGGCAGAGGCAGGCGAATCTTTGTGAGTTCGAGGCCAGCCTGGTCTACAAAGCGAGTCCAGGACAGCCAGAGCTGTTAAACAGAGAAACCCTGTCTCGAAAAAAAAAAAAACAAAAAAAAGAAAAAGAATCCCAAAGCTGGGCGTGGTGGCACACGCCTTCAATACCAGCACTCGGGAGGCAGAGGCAGGTGGATCTCTGTGAGTTCGAGGCCAGCCTGGTCTACAAAGCGAGTCCAAGACAGCTACAGCTCTGTTACACTCAAAGAAACCTTGTCTTGAAAAAGCAAAAAACAAACAACAAAAAAAAAAGAATTCCAACATAAAAATAACAATGAAAATTAGACCTTTTTAATACTGATGAGTCTATTATTATAATGCTATTATTGTTAATTATTTGTATTAATGACAGCTCTGTATACTCCTGGTGCAGACTGTCTGGTTCATTTCTGCCATAATCTGTACTGTGGGCACTGAAACACAGTAGTGATTCATGAACAAATAATAAACAATCCTAGCCTGAAGTAACTGAAGGAAAATGAGAAATTTAACTGAGCAGTCAAGAAGGCCTGGCTTCAGGCCTCCCATGATCCAGGAATTAAAATGTCAGCAGAATGTGGCTTCCCCGCCTTGGTCTGTCTACTTGGTTTATTCTCAAACAGGTTCTCCTCTGAGGATTGAAAGATGGAACTTCTAGGCTCTGTATCCTTTAGGAGTCATGTCCTGTAGAAACTGCTCATTTATGTTTTTCCCAGGAACAAACTCATGGAACCCTCCTGCCTCTAACAGCAACTGTATTACATGTGTTAGTAGAAGTATGACACACTTGATAGGTTTTGCTCTGGGTCATATATATTGAGAATTAGTATAAAGATGATATTTAAAAAAGTCAATAAGTATGTGTATTTGTGTGTGTGTGCGTACACGCACACACGTGGGAGCACCAGGTCTACCTTGGGTGTCATTTCTTAAGATGCCGTCTACCTTGTTTTAGGAGACAAGTTCTTTTACCTTCACCTGGAACCTACTGGTTTGGCTAGGATGAGCGTCCCCACCTCTCAAGCTCTGGGATGACAAATGTGTTCCAGCATGGCCAGCTGTTTTGACTCGAGCTCTGGGGACTGATCTCTCGGCGTAACGGCTACATTATCTCCCCAGAGCCTCCTTTCGAATGTTCCAATGAATCATAGGTGCCCCTAATTCTGCCCTGTTGTTCTAAGAGCTTTACAAATAGTAGCCCACTCAATTATCTTCAGCCAATAAGATAAGAGCTGGCCTGGTTGAATCTGTAGAAATGAGGAAGCCACTAATGAGGTTAAATAGTGTGCAGAAATCACAAAGTTTATACCTAGTAGAGGAGGTGCAATTCCAACACAGGCAGCCCTGCTCATGAGTACCTGGCTTTCTGCTGCCTGAGATGACAGTGAAACCTTTTTTGAGTAACAGGCTTTTGGAGAGCTTGCTGGCAGGAACCAAAACTAAGCAGCAGTCCAGCTCAGAGTGGATAATAATTGGCTTCTCCACCCATCTTGGGCTTGCTTTTTTGAAGAGTGTTTTGGACTCTTGTAGCTGTGTTCTCATGCACGATGTATTTGCTAATTCCTGGAACTGAGAAGACTTGCCAATCAGCTTCTTGGAGACGGACGAGTTCTTAAATGTCAAGAGAAACATTGAGTCGTTAAATTGTGCTGTTTTAAAATGTCAGGAAAAACCATTATTTTGCAGGCAGAAGAGCTTCAGTGTGGTCTGCTTTGGAGTCTGTGAAGTAACTCTTGTCTTCAAGGAAAAAAGAACTTTCTTTCACTTATTTTGAAAAATGCTGTTGTTTTCTTCAGAGAAGAGTAGTCCAGGAAAACAGTGCTAGCCTCTGAGCTCTGCTTAAGATGGGGATATTTTAGTTTTTTCTTGTCTCTTCCAAGTTCTTTCTTCATGTAGTCTGCGCTTCCAAGAAGGCCCTCCATCCAGCTCCTTTTAGCTTCTTTGTCTCTCTCACTCCAGTAGCATAACGGGGTCATGTGTCCTTTAGAGTCCATTTCCACTTAAAGTATCTTAAAGTATTTTTCTGTAGAGCATGCTGGGGCTTTGTGGAATAGAGGTGATACTGCAAGAGAGTGATGGCAGCTGTGACTGGGAACGGAGCAACCCTTAGGCCTCTACCAAATACTTCCCAGTGCACAGGGAGCCGAAGAGAGTTCCAGTCTCAGGCTATTTTCCTGTAGGTATTGTTAAATGACTAGGAGCTGAGTTAAATCACCACAACATCACCTGAAGTCCGAGTGATGTGTGAGGAAGTGAAAAGAGAGGGGTTGACTTGTGTTCCCTTGGGGAGAGGAAGGGTTCATATGCATCTGAGGGAAATCCTAGCTGTTCAAAGCATCTTTCACAACAGTGAGCTTTTCCTTTTATTGACTTCCTCTTTCTTCATGACCCAGCTTGATAAACTCAAAATTGTTGTGTTCTACTTGACTCTCCGACCGTCTCTGTATCTGAAATTACATGGTAAGGCTTTAACCGAGTAATTTACATGGAACGGAATTAATTGGGGGAGGGAAGTAACTGTCTGGGGAGTGAAGCAGCCTGCTATCTTGTGTCTTATGAAGATTTAATTTACATGTTTTAGGCTGTCACATTTGTATAGCACCCGGAATAGGACAAACACAGCCTAGAAACAAAAGCACCAAACTGTATGTAAAAGGACCCTGTTCTTTCAGATCTAAAACTATCTAAAGGAGTGATGCTGAGCATATGAAATCTTTCCGATCTTTTCTTTCCCCTCTTGTTAAATAAAGAAATAATCCAGAATATCTACTCCCTGCTTGCAGAATTGAATTTGTTTGTATTAAATAATGTTTTTAAATACTGGTAATTATTTTCTGAGTTTTTTGGTCTTGGAAATTTAGATGCACTCCTGCCCTTGAGTAACTGTTTCATTAGCTTTTTTTTTTTTCTTTTTTTAAAGATATGTTTTTGTGGGGCTAGAGAGATGCTCAGAGTTTAAGAGCACTGGCTGCTCTTCCAGAGGTCCTGAGTTCAATTCCCAGAAACTGCATGGAGGCTCACAACTGTCTTAACACCAGCTCCAAGGAATTCAATATACATGCATACATGGAGGCAAAACATCAACGTGAATAAAATAAAAATAAACAATAAATCATTAAAAAAGATTTATTTTTATTTGTGTGTGTGTCACACACACAAATGTATCAATGTCATGTGTGTATGGATACCCTTGGAGACCAGAAAATGGTCTTAAATCCTCTGGCAGTTGTGAGTCACCTGACTTGGGTGCTAGGGAGGAAATTTGGGTCTTTTGGAAGAGTAGTAAGTGCTTTTTAACTGCTAAGCCACCTCTCCAGTCACCCAGGTAACAGTTAAAACAACTAAATCGCAGAGAAACTTGAATCTCACCTTCTATTCATTCTTTTCAGGATAGTAGTGTTGAAAGCTTAGTCTGAGTGCCTTGGCTATTGGATGGCTCAGCTGGGAGCGGGTATTCAGGATGACGGCTCAAAAAACATCATTTGACTGACGCAAAGCATGAGTCAGCTTGGGAGAAACTTTACTGCTTTGGAGGACCTTCTCAGGGAGGGCAAGGTAACAGAAGATCTTATTCATCCCTGGAGGACCAATACGGAAAGTCAGGGAGGGAAAGGCTTGTTTTGGATCCATGCACAGGACGGCAGGGAAGCAGTGAGGGAAAGCAGGCTGGGCTGGGAGTTGAAAATTGCCTTCTAGTCTTGACTGTCAAATATTCGGTCCAGGGTCAGGCACATGCCCTGTCTGCTCTCCTACTTCTACAAAGGAGAGAAGCGGGACTTCTCTAAGCTCTGACAGCTCTAGGTAGGTTCTTTCCAAAGGTGCATAGCTGAGCTAGAGGCTTCAAAACAAGTCCCAAACAACAGCAGGTATCTTTCCTCTCTGTAGCCCCCATCTCTCTTGGGTCTGTGCGACCTGTGGCTTACAAACACCTCCCTGTATGGATCCTTCCGTAGGCTGACCTGTATTATGAAGATACGATGGGGCTGGAGAGATGGCTCAGCGGTTAAGAGCACTGGTTGTTCTTCCAAATGACCTGGGTTCAAATCCCAGCACCCACATGGCAGTTCACAGCTGTCTGCAATTGCCAGGGGTGGTGGTGCACACGCCTTTAATCCCAGCACTAGGGAGGCAGAGGCAGGTGGATCTCTGTGACTTTAAGGCCAGCCTGGTCTACAAAAGTGAGTCCAGGACAGCTAGGTACACAGAGAAACCCCGTCTCAACAAAATAAAAAAAAAAAAAAGAAGAAGAGGAAGATACAATCAATGTTTTCTTGTTTCCTTCTTTTTTCTTGTAGGTTTTTGGCAAATAGGGACCCAATCATTCATTTTAGGGTCTCTTAAAGCTTATAAAGAGGACTGAGGATGTAGCACAGGGGTGGAATGTATATATCAGGTTCTGAGTTCAATCCCTGGCACTGGAGGAAAATGCTACCTTCCTTTCTGAGAATTGTGTAACCAGGGAATTACGGATGTGTGACTACATAATATTTCCAGTAGCACATTTTCTGTGCTAATGGTTTAATAATTTCCTATGTATCTTGTATGTTGTGCTACTATGCAAATGTAAAGGTCCTCAGATGTGCAGTTACTGGTTAGTAAATATGTTTTTCATTAAGAGAGCAGCAATTTATAGACACATGATTTTATGTGCATATGGTTATAGACACATACAGTTGCTTCTGTATCAGTGTGTATTTCAGTCATTTGGAGAAAAGAGCACATTTTTAATATATAGTTTACTTTTTTTTTTTGTTTTTTTCGAGACAAGGTTTCTCTGTGTATCCCTGGCTGTCCTGGACTCACTTTGTAGACCTGGCTGGCCTCGAACTCACAAAGATCTGCCTGCCTCTGTCTCCTGAGTGCTGGGATTAAAGGCGTGCGCCACCAACGCCCAGCTTAGTTTTCATTTTTTTTTTTTTTTTTTTTTTATGCTGGAGCCCTGATCAAAACTTTTCCTTAGTCAGCCGGGCGGTGGTGGCGCACGCCTTTAATCCCAGCACTTGGGAGGCAGAGGCAGGTGGATCTTTGCGAGTTCGAGGCCAGCCTGGTCTACAAAGCGAGTCCAGGACAGCTAGAGCTGTTAAACAGAGAAACCCTGTCTCGAAAAACCAAAAAAAAAAAAAACTTTTCCTTAGTCTTGTTATCAGCCTGTTCACTCTGAGGCTCTTGAAAGCTGAACGTTCTCTTCAAGGTCATCAGAGATCTGACTATTTTACAGCTGAAAAAAAAAAAAATGAAGGCCAGAAAGGTTAAGGTGTCAATGCAGGTCAAAGTCAAAGTCAAGTGATAACTGATAGGTCTCCATTCCTGGCCCATCAATCCATTTCTTGCTACAGCATAATAATATTTATAGACATAGGACATGAAGCACGTATGCGTATGTAAATATAACCACAGAAATATTTATGTTTTGCTTACATTCTATTATGGAAAGAGAGATTTGGGTATAAATTTCCCTCTTGAATGTCTTGGAGAAATGTATCTTTATGGATATTATTCACGAGTCAGAGTAAACATCACGGGGTAGGTAGAAGATATGTACCCTGTCTCCTTAGAAGTCTGTTTTCATGCTGTGCCAAGTGGATAGAGCACGGATATGGTTAATAATTTATAGTATGCACTCATCTGCATTCCCCTTCGACTAAAATATTAATTCCCCATTGATCATCATTATTTGCTTTTCGCCCAGGCAATATACATTGTGCAGAGAGCCTGATGAAAGGCTTATTTCCTAGATTCACATGGCTCTGTGCTTTGCCAGTAATTTACTGATTTTATTTACTTATGGTAATGAGCACATCACACAGAGTGTGCCACTGCAGGACTTGTCCTCAGTGCTTTTTTTTCTAGGGCAGGAGAATGCAAAAGGAACAGCTGTTTTCTGTTGTATTTCCAGCAAATCCCTATATTTCTATTATGTATTTTTGTTTGTTTGTTTTTTTTTGTTTTTTTTTTTTTTGAGACAGGGTATCTCTGTGTAGCCTTGGCTGTCCTGGACTTGATTTGTAGACCAGGCTGGCCTCAAGCTCATAGAGATCTGCCTGCCTCTGCCTCCCAAGTGCTGGGATTAAGGACATGTGCCATAACCTCGTAGTTTCTATTATGTTTTTCATGAACTCATGCAGGAGAATATAGAGTATTAAAAAAAAAACCTCAACCAAATTCTTATAAGTAAAATAAGTATATTTCAAAATGTCTTAAGAAACAGTTGTGTGTGTGTGTGTGTGCGTGTGTGTGTGTGTGTGTGTGTGCATGTGTACATATGTTATAAAAAATCCAACAGGTTCTGAAAAGATGGTACATGAAAGAATTGTTTTTTTTTTTCTTTTTTCGGTTATTTATTTATTTTTAAAGATTTATTTATTTATTTTTTACATATACATTGTTCTGCCTGGAGGTATGCCTGAAGGCCAGAACAGGGCACCAAATTTCATTATAGATGGTTGTGAGCCACCATGTGGTTTCTAGGAATTGAACCCAGGACCTCTGGAAGAACAGTCAGTGCTCTTAACCTCTGAGCCATCTCTCCAGCCCCAAGAGTTGGTTTAATGATTTAGAAAATAAAGCTGGTGTGGTGGGGCATGCCTTTAATCCCAGCACTCGGGAGGCAGAGGCAGGAGGATTTCTGTGAATTCTGGGCCAGCCTGGTCTACAGAGTCCCGGACAGCCAGGGATACACAGAGAAACCCTGTCTAGAAAGACCGAAAAAACAAAAAACAAAAAAAACCCCACAAAACCACACACACAAACAAAATTTCATCAATAATAATGAGAGGAAAGAAACCTAGCACATGAACTCTCCAATGTGCTACATACAGATGGGAAAGTCTTTTCATGTTTGAATCTGTAAAGGCCAACTTGCTAGTTCACCTTTGGTTACTGTGAAATGCAATGTTACATTGTTATTTTTCTGAGACAGTGTGTGGCTTCCCAATTTGTGGGCATTTCCACTGAATTGCGAAGTCTCAAGAAAGTCCTGACTAAGAGGAACTGGCCTTTTTCTTGCTTCCTCCTTTGGCTGCCTGTTCCTTTCCTGTTGGTGCTGTGCTTCACCTTGTGGACTGACACTTTGTTACACTTGTGAACTCTATGATCTGGCTCTTATTGTTTCTTTCTTTTCCTGTCATTTATGACTTCCTCCTTTTTCCTCTAAAAGTAAAAAAACTTTTAGAAACTTTTAAAATCAGGCCGGGTGATGGTGGCGCACACCTTTAATCCCAGCACTCAGGAGGCAGAGGCAGGAGGATCTTTGTGAGTTCGAGGCCAGACTGGTCTACAGATTGAGTTTCAGGGCTACATAGTGAGACCTTATCTCAAAAAAACAAAACAAAAAAACCCAAACCAAAACAAAACAAAACAACAACAACAACAAAAAACCCAGTAAAAAAAATTAAATCTTGTGTATGATATATGTGTTGTATGCGTATGTGCACAAAGGTACAGGTGCCCGTGAAGACCAAAATAGGGCATTAGATCCCCTGGCGCTGCAGTTTCAGGTGACTATGAGCTACCCAATGTGAAAGCTGAGAACTGAACTTGAGTTCTCTGCAAGGCCCATCAATGCTTCTAGCCAATGAGACACCTTCCTTCTTTGCTTCCTTCCTTCTGACCTCTCTCCTTCCTTTTTTCTTTCTTTTAATAAAAACATTCATTCTTTCATCTTCTCCTAATACCTCCTTGAAACAGTCTGTTAATTGAAATAAACCAAGGCAGTGTGTAAGCTCTCAGCATGCCCAAGCCTGTCAGCAGAGGCAAATGACCATCTTTTTTTTTACAGCTTCTCCCAGATGAGTCAGTGGTATGGTAAGGGTAGGGCACTTGGTTACTCATCCTTTAAGAACAGTGGATTCTAATGACAGCAGCTTGTACTTAGCCTGTGACCCAGTTTTTCCTAAATCTCATTGAGAGAGTGATCTATTTGAATCATTGTCTGTGCAATCCCTGCGTGTTGGGATGGGGATGGGACAGGACTTGGTATTTGTGTTCCGCTCTTGAATACCACAACTGTACTACTTGGCAAGTCACCATTTTTAACATGTCAGTTCTTCATGAATATATACATCAGTCAGGAGCAAGTAAGAAAAACCAGAAACCATATAAGTGTCTGCCAGAGAGGAAATTCAATACAGAAATTATATGCATGATGATAAGAGACGGATGAGAGGCAAAGACTTCTCAACAAAGAGAGATGGGAGCAAAGTAAAGCCCCTGAATCCAAGATGCCCCGCTTTTTCCTCTCTCACTCTCCTCTGTAGTCTCAAGTCCATTGGCCAATCACAGAGGCTGAAGGTGGAGAAAGGGCAAATTTCTGAGATCAGCAACCCCTCGAGGGCGGTGAAGGTTGGCCTGGGATGGAGCGTTGGGGTAGTCAGACGACCGACCGCACCATAAAGGATTTTAAGAATGGTTTGTGCAGCCACAAGGCTCGGGATACACACATCATCTTACACAATGAGCCCCCTTGACCTCATTACTGGCAAACCCCGACAAAACCCGAGGGCAGCTTGGGAGAGCAAAGCCAGAGTCCACGGGCGCGGGGGTGGGGGCGGAGGGTAGGCTCATTGGCGGGGCACTGCAGCTCCTGCAGTGTCCACTTGAGCTTGGCTCCCTTCGGGACTTTCTAGTTTCCTTCCTCTTCCTTCCTCCCCCACTACCGCTACTTCCCTGCTGAAACTTTCCCTGCTGTCATTCGTCAGAATGCTGTGGGTTTACTGGGGGGGAAGGCCTCAACTCTATTTCAGCTGGCTCCCAGCCTGGGCTGAGGCTTAAAATCATTAAGGCAAGGATTAGTTCTGCACAAGAGTCTCTCAAGCCTCAGACTTCCACAGAGGAAGTGATCCCTGAGCACAATGCTCAGAGCACTGTTAAGCTTCATCACGTGTGATCAAGGGTTTGAATTATTGGCTTAGTGACTTTGGAGTTAAAGATTTCTTGAGGCTAATGACTGTGCACTGTGGTACTCTGAACACGGTGTTCCTGAGTATTAGGAATTGGGGGTTATGACTGAGAGCTAGAAGTCCATGAGTTGATAAAGATAAAGCTCTACTAACTGTCGACCTGGGATAAGTTAATATAAAGTCCCTCGGCCTTATTATTTTTTGTTTGTTTGTTTGTTTTTCGACACAAGGTTTCCCTGTGTAGCCCTGGCTGTCCTGGAACTCACTCTGTAGACCAGGCTGGCCTTGAACTCAGAGATCCACCTGCCTCTGCCTCCCGAGCGCTGGGATTAAAGTCGAGTGCCACCCCACCCGGCTCCGCCAGTACTTCTTAGTTTTGTGTTTTTAACGGAAGGACTTATCCTGGCTTGTCCATTTGCAGACTATTGAGGACAGAAACAACATCGTTCATTTTGACGTGAGCGCCCAGCAGCACATCATCTTGCACAGATACAATGATCAGTTTTCGGTGGAGAGAGCTCTCACTGAGACACTGGAACAAGCAATATACAATGTGACTAAACTTTTTAAAAAATGTTCTGTGGGGCTGGAGAGATGGCTCAATCGTTAAGAGTACTTGCTGCTCTTCTAGAGGACCCGCGTTGGGTTTCCAGCCTCTAATATCAGCTAGTGTGCATCTGCCTGTAACTCCAGCTCCGTAGGATGTGATGCCCTCTTCTGGCCTTTGAGAGTACGGGCGCACATGGCGCACGCAGACACACTTCAATTAAAAAAATATATTTTTACAAATTATGTTGGGTTTGTTTTGATTTTCCTACTCCGCCTCCATTTCTTCCTCTTCCACGCCCACCAGGTCTTCTGTCTCTCAGGTTGGAGCCCTTATGTATATAAAGAGGACATTGAACTCCTGATGCTCCTGGCTTTACCTCCCATGTGCTAAGATGGCAGCTGTGTACCACCATGCCCCTGGCAAGCTTTCTATGTATTTACAGTAAAATCATTTCTACTTCTTAGCGCTTTGCGTAGGTAGAACAAAAAACCCTTCTAGGAGTCTACTTATAGATTGTCCAGGACTGTTACACAGAGAAACCCTGTCTGGAAAAACCAAAGAGAGAGAGAGAGAGATTGCAAATTCAGGTGCCTAGCAGGATAAACCAAGTAAGGTGAAGCTAACCCTGACTAAGTCAAATGGGGATATTTAGAGTGTAGAGATCTGAAAAATATTGGAGAGAAATTTCAATGTTCTCTCCAAAGGAAACAGCTGATGTTCTGAAGTTCTGTCTTAGCTGAGTTTTGTTATATGAGAAGGTGGCCCCAGTTCTGTCAGACTCTATATGAGCATGGGATCGTCATTAGTATTTGTGACTTGGTTAGCCAGATGAGAGACTCTGCCCAACGGTCAACACATGAAAAAGAATGCACTTCAGACTTCTAGGTATTAAAGCGTTCTGTTCAAGCACTTTCTAAGAAGCTCTGAGAGGGGCTGGAGAGATGGTTCAGTACCCACTGCTCTTCCAGGGGACCCGGGTTCAATTCCCAGGACCCACATGGCAGCTCACAACTGTCTGTAACTCCAGTTCCAGTGGATCCCACACCCTCACACAGACATGCAGGCAAAAATACCAATGTACATAATAAATAAATAATAATAAATAGGCTGGGCGGTGGTGGCGCACGCCTTTAATCCCAGCACTTGGGAGGCAGAGGCAGGCGGATCTTTGTGAGTTCGAGGCCAGCCTGGTCTACAAAGCGAGTCCAGGACAGCCAGATCTGTTAAACAGAGAAACTCTGTCTCGAAAAACCAAAAAAAAAATAATAATAAATAAACTAATTTTTTTTCAAGACAGTTTCTCTGTGTATCCCTGGCTGTCCTGGACTTACTCTGTAGACCAGGCTGGCCTTGAACTTACAGGGATCCACCTGCCTCTGCCTCCTGAGTGCTGGAATTAAAGGAATGCGCCACCATGCCCGGCAAATGAACTAATTAAAAAGGAAAAAAGTTCTGAGAAACACGTCATGGTTTGGGGACCGTAACTTAGTCTGACATTTACTCTTGAACAGGCTTCCTCTCTGTTGTACCGTTTAGTTGAAAGGGTTACCACAGGGCAAACAAGACAGCTGTTATCTGTCCCTGCTCTGACTTTCTATTGACAAAAGCCCTTACTGGTATCGTCTTTCAGATTAATGCCAACAGCGGTCATTATAACATGAGTGGTGATAGACAGATAATCAACAGTCCTTCCCACCCACCGCCACCCACCACCAAAGTGTGCTTATGTGTAGAGGCCACAAAGATAATGGCTACTCCAGTGTTTAGACATCGTTTGTCTAGGTAGGGCACCACACTTGTAGGGGCTGAGCCTCCCATTCTCCAGGCAAAAGAACCAGCTAATTCCAGCTGCAGAAATCTCGGGGTCCCGTGTGCTGGTGGGGTGTCGTAGCTCAAGCTGAGCCACTTGAGTTTCGGGAGACCTACTTCATTTTCCAGTTGATTTGATCTCCAGGGGAGAAATGGATGTAGCAACTGAGTCATTGGCTGGGGTGATAGAACTAGAATTGGTTCTCGGTTCAGAAAGGCATGAGTCAGATTAGTCCTAAGTCCCCAGTGTGATACACAGTGACTCACTTCCCCATGTGATGTCATGTCATGTTTGTTCCTTGTAGGACTTGACCCCCTTGTTGTTTTGTAGTATTAAGACCCCCCCCCCCCGCTTTTTGTTTTTTCAAGACAGGGTTTCTCTGTGTAGCCCTGGCTGTCCTTGGACTCGCTTTGTAGACCAGGCTGGCCTCGAAGTCACAGCGATCCATCTGCCTCTGCCTCCTGAGTGCTGGGATTAAAGGCATATGCTACCACGCCTGGCAAGATTTCTTTCTTTCTTTCTTTCTTTTTTTTTTGTTTTCAAGACAGGGTTTTTCTGTGCAATAGCCGTGGCTGTCTTGGACTCACTTTGTAGACCAGGCTAACCTTGAACTCACAGAGATCCGCCTGCCTTTGCCTCCTGAGTTCTGGGGTTAAAGGTGTGTGCCGCCATGCCTGGCCAAATAAATATTTTTTAACTAAACAAAGACAATATCTTGCGTATTGTATGGATGCAACACATGTCAATAAAGAGCCTGTGACCTGTGGGAAAAGGTAGAGTAGAAGGTGGCATCCTATAGACAGAGCGGATGTTGACAGAGTGCCAGGTGCAGGAAGGACATGGAAGAAGATGGGTGCCTTTGACCTGAGCGGTGCTAAACAGCCATGTGGCAGAACTTAGATTAGTATAAACGAGTTATCTTAAGTTATTAGCCATAGCTGGGTGGTGGTGGCGGCGGTGGCGGCGCACGCCTTTAATCCCAGCACTTGGGAGGCAGAGACAGGTGGATCTCTAAGAGTTGAAAGCCATCCTTGTCTACAGAGTGAGTTCTAGGACAGCCAAGGCTACACAGAGAACCCCTGCCTCAAAAAACCAAAAAACAAAACAAAACAAACAAACAAACAAACAAAAGAAAGAAAGGAAAAAGAAAAGGTTAATAGCTAGTCAGGAAACAAGCCTAGCTAAATGGCAAGGCTTTTTGTAAATATATTTTGAGTCTTAGTCATCATTCTGGGAGCTTGAAGTTGGGAGAAAAAGCTTGCACCAATAATAGTTAAATTGAAGAGGATGTATAAATTTATTTTTTAAAAAAATAAATAAATAAAGACATATTAGGTTGGGTATGGTGGTGTATACCTGTAATCCCACCTAGGGAGGCAGAGGTAGGTGGATCTCTATGAGTTCAAGGCTAGCCTTGTCTACAGAGTGAGTTCTAGGCCAGGCGCAGTGAGGACTACATAGTGAAACTCTCTGTCTCTATTTGTCTCTCTCTAAGGACTTCATAGTGAGACATCCCCTTCCTCTCTCTCAGGATGCCACAGTGAGACCTTCTCTCCCTCTTTCTCTTTCTCTTTCTCTCTCTGTCTCTCTCTGTCTCTCTCTCTCTCTCTCACACACACACACACACACACACACACACACACACACACACGATAGATTAGGGGTAATGGGGTGAACAATATGGCACAGAGGGTAAAAACACTTGTACAAGCTTGGTGACCTGAATTCAAGTCCCTGACCCATATGAAGGTTGCAAGGAGAGAACTGATTCCACAAAGTTGTCCTCTCACACACCCTTCCCCCCACAACACACACACACACACACACACACACACACACACACTGTGGCATGCATAACACTAAAAAAAAAAAAAAAAGCTTCTAAACATATATTAATTCATATACAGAAAATGAGCCCAAACCAAAATAATTGTTAGGAAAAACATCAGCATTTTCAAAAAGTAACAAAAATGTAAGAACATGGTAGTAGTACTTTGTTATGCTATACCTGATATGAATGAACCCCAGTGTGTGTTGCCTGCCGTGAGAGTCAAGTCTAGGAGCTCAGGAGAAAACATATGGGTCTCCCAAGGCAGACCAAACACAGCTATTCTTAGCAGATAAGCATCCTGGGAAAGTCAAAGCTGTGTAAGTTAAGGTCCCTTTGATGGTGAACAACAGAAGTTCCTTTGATCTAACTTAAGCTAAAAGGGGGACAGGGGATGGATGAACCAAAGCAGCTTCCAGGTAACCAGGCTGTGAACACTTGTTTGCCCCCAAATGAGGTACTTTCACATCTTCCAAGAGTCCAAGAAACTTCCCTATGTGTTTCCCATCGTTTGTGCGTTAGGGTCCCAGAGGAATATCCATTCATTAAGAACAGTCCGCTTCGGGCTGGAGGAAGGGATGGCTTAGCAGTTAAGAGTGTTTGTTACTCTTCCAGAGGATTCAAGTTTGGTTCCCAGCCCTTATATTGGGCAGCTCACAACTGTCTCTAACTCCACCTGTAGGTATCTGACTCCTCTGGTCTCTGTAGGCTTTTGCACACAAGCATACACACACACACACACACACACACACACACACACACACACACACAATTCAAGGAAAATAAATCTTAAGAGACAGAGAGAAGTCCAGGTGTGATGGTGAATCCCGGAACTAACGAGGCAGAGAGGGACCAACTCTCTGCGAGTTTCAGGCCAGCCTTGTCTACGAAGTGAGTCCCAGGATAGCCAGGGATAGGTAGAGAGATACTGTATCCAAAAAAACAAACAAACAAAAACAAAAACAAAAAAACCCCAAACAAAACATAACAAAAAAAAAAAAACCACCCAACCAACTAACCAAATAAACAGAGAAATCGGTTTATTAACAGAGATCTGTTCAGGGGCCAGGAGAGATGGCTCAGCAGTTAAAAGTACATACGGCTTTTTCAGTTCAGTTTCCAAAACCCTTATCAGATGGTTTACAACATTCTGTAACTGTAGCTACAGGAGATCTGTTGCCTTCTTCTGTCCTCTCGGGCACCCAAAACTATGTGCACATACCCACACACATAATTAAAAATAACACTGAAAGAAAACAAAGATCCACTTATTGGCAGCCTGTGGCTGGTGGTCCTTTCTGTCAGGTGAGAAGCAACCTGTCACAGCCTGTCAGTTTATCCATTTATTCTTCAGTTTTTTTCTTTTCCATTCCTAATCACAATGCTGTTTATTATCTGTCTTACAGATGAATACTTCTCAGAGGTTTGGATGTTTATTATTATACAGTGTCTCAGGTATACCAGGCTGGTCTCAAACTCACTGTGCAGCTGAAGATGACCTTGAACTTTCTGATCCTCCTGCCTCCACCTGCCAAAGGCTGAGATTACAGGTCTATGCTGCCACACACATCTGGTTGGAGTTCTCGTGAAATTTTGATGTTCACGGAGCTCTTCTGGGAATCTTATAAAGATGCAGGTTCTGACTCAATAGAATGAGGGAGAATGCCAGAGATTTGTGTCTGTAGGATGCTGGACCAATAATGCTGGTCCGTGAAGCCTGCTGTTAGTATGAAGGCCGTGTAAGCTGCTTTACGATGGTCAGGTTGTATGAATTATCTCCTTCCCATCTTTAATATAAGAGTTTTTTTTGGTTTTTTGGGACAGGGTTTCTCTGTGTATCCTTGGCTGTCCTGGACTCACTTTGTAGACCAGGCTAGCCTTGAACTCACAGAGATCCACCTGCCTCTGCCTCCCAAGTGCTGGGATTAAAGGCGTCTGCCACCCACCATGCGGGCAATGAGACAGCTGTGAACTGCCATGTGGTTGCTGGGATTTGAACTTGGGTCCTTTGGAAGAGCAGCCAGTGCTCTTAACTGCTGAGCCATCTCTCCAGCCCCAGTATCAGAGTTCTTTAGCTAAGTACCCACTTTTGCCCTCAGGAGTGTGGGAGGAGCTGAACGTACTCTTGCCTCTGGTGATAGGTATTAACTCTATTCTGTCATTTAGTTATTCAACAGTATTTCAGATTCCTAAAACCCAGATGACCGCCAGAAGAGTAGGTATTCCACACCCGAATGAATGAAGGAGTAGATGTCAGCATAGCCATGTGGGTGAAAGTCTTCCAGTTCAGGAGGATCTCATGATACTGGCTTGGTTCAGAAGTCCTCTCCGATATTATTAGATACGAATACTAGAGACCTGATTTTGACTGGCAGTTTTCCTAAAACCAGGAGAATGAACTTTCCGGTAAAGCCGGCCCTAGTGAAGATGGATGGAGAGAGAAAATGGGGGTACTGATAACATTGGGAGATGCTGCTCCGCCTGTCTGGGGGTCTAACCCAGGGCCTCCTCACAAATAGTAGGCAGTGCTGTTCTTAACTGATGAGCCAAGTCTCTAGCCCCCTATAACAAATGGGAATGGTCTTCTTTTATTCCCAGGCCATTCGACTTCGATTCCGATCAGGGTATTTGCCTTCACAGCCCACCTTGGTCAAAAAGTACCAGGGGCAGGCTGGAAACCCACATGGACCCATGCGGCCGCTCACCACTCCCCGTAACTGCAGTTCCAACAGATGTGGCCTCCTCTAAGCCTCTGAGAGCACCAAGCACACAAGTGGTGAACAGACATACATGCCGGCAAAACATCTGCACACATAAAATAAAAAACAATGTATTTGTTGGATGTGGTGGCGCATGCCTCTAATCCCAGCACTCAGGAGGCAGAGGCAGGCGGATCTTGTGAGTTCAAGGCCAGTCTGATCTACAGAGTGAGTCCAAGACAATCAGGATTACACAGAGAAATCCTGTCTTGGGGGAAAAATATATATATATATTTATATTTATATATTAAATGGCCCAGGTCAGGTAGTATTCTCTGACAACCTATGGGCTAGATTTAAAAGCGTGCTTTACTGAAGACATTTAGAAAACAAATGTCGTCTACGGCCATACCACCTGAATGCGCCTAATCTCGTCTGATTTCGGAAGCTAAGCAGGGTCGGGCCTTGGATGGGAGAAAACAAATGTCAGAGAAGTCTTCTACCATCTAGCTTGTTTCTTAATCCGAGGCAAGGCATCTATCGGAATAGGGTGGGTCGTGTTCCAGGGGTAGGGTTCGGTCTGCTATCACTTTCCCTGTGTGAGAAACAGTTTATCACCTCTGAGTGTAGACAGACATTGGGGTACCAGGCTGTCTGAGACAGGTGTTAACTGTTTTTGAGGAGTTGTCTGGAAAAGCTCTTAAGCTCCCAAGATTTGAATTTTGGGGCTGTGGGGAAATTGGGGTTTGTCTGGTTCCAATGGGAAAAACCTGGGAGACCTGTAGAAGGGTCACTGTAGGGCAACCCCTCACACTAGGAAAAGGGAAAGACCTTGTTCCACTTGGCTTGTTCATGTACCCAAAGTGACCTCTAGAGTCCTTTGTGGATGATTTTGTTTGTCACACACACTAAAAATCCCTTGACCCAGTCAGTTGCTTAAGATTGTCCAGGAGGTTCACCATGGCCTCTAGGTTGACGTGGAGGGGGGGTTGTTTTCCACCACAGTCACCATCTAGCCTGATGTGACCCCTCAATCTACCCCGTGTCACCCGCTGTGCTGCTCCCTGCACCCCAGCTATTTCAGAGGATCGGTTGTGCTCTGAGCACGCCATGCATTATCCCATCTCAGTATCTGGAAGGCTTTTTGCACTGTGCCTCCTCCGAAATGCATCTTGCTGACCACTCTGCCCACTAAATTTCTCCCATGACCAAAGCCTGCTCATCCTTTCAGTTTCAGCTCAACTGTTACTCTCTCTGGGAAGCATTCCCAGATCTTTCATCCACACGCCCCTCTTAATTAATCATCACTTCTCACCGAACTTGGTTCACACTGCTAGCGTGTGCTTATCACCTTGTTAAGCAGCATAGCCGCAGTGCCCCTTACGCTGCCAGTTTCCTGAGCGTAGAGACGTGGCCTCTTGTCCTTACGGCTTCAGCCCTAGGGGGCCACTCTCCATGCCACTCTATCTCTCTGGCCCCAATGTGACATCCTGTCCTGTATTTCATATCAGGGAGTGTGCTTAAGACCCAGGCTTACTGAATGCCTGTAGACTTTTTGCCTGATGATAAAGAGATTCTAAAGGTAGCCTCGGGGAGCTGGAGAGATGGCTCAGTGGTTAAGAACTTGCTGAGGACCAGAGTTCATTTCCCAGCACCCATGTCAGATGGTTCACAACTGCCTGCAACTCCTGCAACAGGAAATCCAACATTCTTCTGGCCTTTGCTGGCACCTTTATGTATATACTCACGTGTGTGTAATGCTCATGGGTCATACACACACACACACACACACACACACACACACACACACACACACAATAAAAAAATAATTTAAAGACAGACGTTACAGTCTGTCAGATTGCTAGGGTTTATACTCAAGGGAGAGAAAGACTCATAAGTTTGGGAGAAATACAGTTGGGGTAAAAGCCAGATCTTTCGGATCTTCTAATTAGGGTCAATGAGAACATTTACCCTGAGAAATCACTGTGCATGCAGAGATAATCTCCAGTGTGTAAAGGGAACGGCAGGATCTTTTTCAAAACAGATTTTCCCTTCTTTAACCTTTCCTCAGTATGATTGTACTGTTGTTAACTTTATTGCTGAAGCTTAATGCCCAAGAAACCAGGAAACACTTCTGGAAACAGCTGTGAATGTGGCCATTCATTGATTTTTGCCCCCACCGCTAGGGCATATGGAAAGGGATTTACTGTTTCCAGGGCCAGGGCGCCTGTGTTCTCCTTACAAATACTAATGACAGGCGCTTAAATTAGACCACACAGAGTTAAGGGAAATGATTCAGCCTCCCGTTTTCTTCAGACCAATGAACTTCAGAGGGGGATGAAGCCACCTCCCCTGACCTGTACAAGGAGTTTCAGAACAACTGCATAATTCCCAGAAAGATAAGAGGAGGCAGGTCACTCAGTGGTTCTGAAGTCTCCTCTGTCGTCCTCAGACACACCTCAAGGCAGGAGGATGCCAAAGTACACGGGGTGTTGGGTGTGAGCCTGGTGAGAGCAGAGACCAGGAGGCCTAATGGAGGGGCTGGCACTGTGACAGTGTGCAGGCCCAGTCTGGCCTGTGCGGCAGCTGCACATGTTCCTGGGAACTGAGCCAGCTGGTGGCTCATGGCAATGGTTTCTGGGTCCTGGCTCTGTCCCAAAACAGAGTCCAGCCCCTTAGTCTGAACTGGCTATGGCTTTGTTCTAACTCCAAGATGAAGTTTGGCTCCTGAGCCAGAGAGAAGGCAGGCCCTTGCCCCCTTAACCCATCCAATCTGATACATAGGGCCCGGGGCAGTGGGCGGGGGGTGGGGGGGAGTTAAGAGTTAAAGGCTGATACTGTGTAGTAGTAGTTCGGTCCCCTTTGGGAGACCGGGCACACTGCAAAGTTAACCTTGGACCACTGGGCTCCAGCTGATGCTGGGGTTACAAGGCCTATGATGGAAGTCTAGAGGTCCAGGAACACTTGGAGGTGACCCCAGTCTGGGTTGCAACACTACATACCTTGGTTTTGCAAGAAATGTGATGCCCACCCAAATCAGGGTCTCTGAAACAGTCTACCAGGAAACCTGCAGAACTCAAAACAAGGTCGCTCCTAATCTCCATTGAACATTTTGTGAAGATTTCCAACAGTGACGTTCCTTGACATGAATGCTTCACTTTAAGGCCTCTTTAGGACATTTTGGTATCTTTATTGATCAAATCAGGTGACCTAAGGAAAGGCAGAATGCTTGCCATGCAGAGGCAGCTTCTAGACAAAGCTTCCGGACAAGACTCCAGCTTCTCCCGCAGCTTGTGGTCCCAGCCCCTCCCATCTGGGGCTCTGAAATCCGCTTGTGAAATATAGGCTTTATTTGTATACTTCTCCCTCTAGTTTCAGGCTAATTCTCTGAGATCGAGAGTAACACAATAAAAGGGTTTTTTTTTAAATTTTTGTTTTGTTTTGTTTGTTTGTTTGGAGTGCTTTCCTTTTTTTTTTTTCCAAACTCTTTTTTTGGAAACTGCAACCAAACTGCAGCCTCGGATCCCAGCAGAGGCTCCTGGGGGTTTTAAGAACATCAATCAGTTTCGCAGCTGGAGGCTGAGGCTTTCCTCAGGGAAGACTTTTTACATAAAACAGATTGTACTTTGTCCTTGCCAGGGCAGACAAAGGTTTAAATTAAATATGCAGCAAGCTCCAGTTGGCTGCCTGCCACCACCCAGAGGAGGGGGAAGGGAGACCATGTCCTCACTCGACTGACTCACTCAGCGGTGTTTTTTTTTTTTCCCTTCCCATTTCTGTTACTGCAGTGGAAGGCGCCTGCAGTCTTGGGGTGGGTTTTTCTGTAAATGCACTCTGTGAGAGATACACAGCCTTCTGGGACCTTGGCTTCCTCTTCCATGCAAGGAGGGACGTGATCTTTGAAGGTCTTTTCTGTATTTAACCATTTCCGTTTTCTCTGATCTCAGTGGCAGGGATTTTTAGCAAATGCTCTAAACCTATCTGAATGGGACTCACCCACATCATTCTCAGGGTGAGTTCATCTATGTGACCCATCCTCACCGTTCCTGGTTGACCTCATCTGTGTGCGGGGAAGGAATCATCACCAATCCTGGAGTGATTTTGAAAAAAAAAAAAAAAGGAAATAAAAGAGGTCATGGTGCTCCTAGGTATGGTGGAGTAGAAAGTCTATTGTAGAGAGGAGGGAGAATAAGGCCAGAACGATAGACAGAGGCATCTGGGAGAATCTAGAGTGAACATTCCTAGACTGAGTGGGGGGGATGTGAGGAGAAAGGGAGGAAGAGCAAGAGAAGGGCCACTGACCAAGAGGGGTGGCCTGGGCCAAGTGACCAGTGAAGCCAAAGTGGCTGAATTATATAGGGGCCAAGAAGCTGAAGGAAGGGGCCAAGGCCCTGGGCTGGAGAAGTTTGTGGTAGGGGATGGGGTATGCCAGCCAGGAGGATCCTGTAACAAGCAGGGACTGAAGGATGCTGGGAGAATCTAGTGGCCAGTGTCAGCTTTGGTAAATTAATAGGCATCTCAGTTAGCTGTCGTTCCCTGGTTTGAGACCTAACAATTTTGTCAACATGTGATCCACCGTCACCGTTGCTGGTGTGTCACCCCATCTATGTCCTTGACATTCCCGGGGTGACTGGGTGTGTGAAGGACTGGCTTCTTTTCCCCCCCACAGACCTCCTGGGCCAGTCAATCATATTATCAGGGAACATGATTAATGACATTTGACATTGCATCCCAGCCGGGGAGCATTCACGGCTTACCTTCATCTTTCATGAACCAGCTCAAGGCAGTTGGCACTAGGACTGAGGGTCCCTGGGGTGGAGTGGGCAACTTTTTCTTTTTATGCTTTTAAACATTGGTAAGTGCCCTGACTAGTATTACGTCAACTTGACACACAAGTTAGAGTCACCTGAAAGGAGGAAAGCTCCATTGAGGAAATGCCGCCATGAGATCCAGCTGTAAGGCATTTTCTTAATTAGTGATTGATGGGGGAGGGCCCAACCTATTGTGGGTGGTGCCACTCCTGGGCTGGTGGTCCTGGGTTCTATAAGAACGCAAGCTGAGGAAGCCATGAGAAGCAAACCGGTAAACAGCACCCCTCCATGGCCTCTGCATCCCTTTCCTCCCAATTTGCTTTTTGGTCATGATATTTCATTGCAGTAATAGAAACCCTAACTATGACAATGAACAATAGTAATGAACCAACAACAACCTGGGCCTAACCAAACAATTGAGTGGGTCTGAGGACAGAACTCAACTTGCAGGCCAGTCACTGAAAGTTACTTGGACCTTAAGAAGATTAGAATTTCTGGGATTAGTTTGGTAGCTCAGCTGGTGAACCCTGGGATGCATCCCCAACTCTGCATTAAACCTGGGTGTGGTGGAGCACAGTAGTTCCAGCCCCAAGGAGGTGATGGCAGAAGAATCAGAAGTTCAAGGTCTGTGGTATATTCAAGGCCAGTCTGAATATGGTGGTTTGAACGAGTCCATAGGCTCAGAGATTTGAATGCTTGGTCACCAGGAATGGCACTATCTGAAAGGATTAGAAGGTGTGGCCTTTTTGGAGGAAGTGTGTCACTGGGGGTGAGCTTTGAAGATCAGGACCCGCTAGTGGATCAGGATGCAGCTCCAAGCTACTCTTCCAGCGTTGTTTCTGTCTGTGTGCTCCCCGCCATGAAGGCATTGGACTAAACCTCTGAAATTATAAGCAAGTCCCAATTAAATGCCTTCCTTTATAAGAGTTGCCGTGGCCATGGTGTCTCTTCACAACAGAACAGTGACTAAGGCACTAAACTACAGGAGATCTTGCCTCAAAATAAAATAAAACAAACAGAACAAAAATCATGTTGTAAGCTATAACAAAGAACTATAGGCAGGAAGACAGAACCTTTATAGATTGTTCAGTCCTTTCTTTTTCCTTCTTTCTTTCTTTCTTTCTTTCTTTCTTTCTTTCTTTCTTTCTTTCTCTCTCTCTCTCTGTCTCTCTCTCTCTCTGTCTCTCTCTCTCTCCCTCCCTCCTTCCTTCCTTTCTTTCTGAGACAGGGTTTCTTTGCATAGCCCTGGCTGTCCTGGAACTCTTTCCGTAGACCAGGCTGTCCTTGAACTCAGAGAGATCCGCTCGCTTCTGACTCCTGAGTGCTGGGGTTAAAGACGTGTGCCACCACTGCCCGGCTATCATATTTTTTCAATATAAAAATGTTACACTAGGCCGGGCAGTGGTGGCGCACGCCTTTAATCCCAGCACTTGGGAGGCAGAGGCAGGCGGATCTTTGCGAGTTCGAGGCCAGCCTGGTCTACAACGTGAGTCCAGGACAGCCAGGGCTACACAGAGAAACCCTGTCTCAAAAAACCAAAAAAAAAAAAAAAAATGTTACACTAGGAGCTCAATTTCAAGAGAATAACTTGACCCACATTCGGCTTCCAAATCAAGTCATGACCTAGAAGTTAGAAGCTCTGTTCTTTGGTTATTTAAAATAGCTTACAATTTCTAGCTCCATGTTAAACATTTTTTGACTTCTTGCTTTAGCTTTTAGCAGCTCTAATCAAAGGCATATTTAACATCTCAGTCAGGGCTCTATTTTTATATTATTTCGCAGAGCCAGCTTTTATGTTATAATAAACAGTAAATGTAAAGATTGATTTTTTTTTTTGAGACAGGGCTTCTCTGTGTATTCTTGGCTGTCCTGGACTCATTTTGTAGACCGGGTTACCCTTGAACTCACAGAGATCCACCTGCCTCTGCCTCCCAAGTGCTGAGATTAAAGGGGTGCGCCACCATGCCCAGCTCCATCTGTTTTTTTTGAGACAAGTCTCACTGCATGGGTCTCACTAAGTGGTCTAGGCTGGCTGCCCAGTGAGCCCCAGAGATCCTACTGTCTTTCTCTTTCCAATGCTGTGATTGCATCATTTGTTACCACACATGGGTTTTATTTATTTATTTTTTATTTTTTTATGTGGGTCCTAGGAATCAAACTTGGGTCTTTGGGTTTTCATAGCAAGTACTTTACCAACTGAGCTGTCTCCCTGGCTCCCAAATCCTATTTCTTGTTTTTGCTTTTATTATTGCTATTATATTTTAAGGTTTGTTTATTTCTTTATTTATTTTAGGTTTTTCTTTTCTTTTTTTTTTTTTTGGTTTTTTTTTTTCGAGACAGGGTTTCTCTGTGTAACAGCTCTGGCTGTCCTGGTCTCACTTTTGTAGACCAGGCTGGCCTCCAACTCACAGAGATCCGCCTGCCCCTGCCTCCCAAGTGCTGGAATTAAAGGCGTGCGCCACCACCGCCCGGCTATTTTAGGTTTTTCAAGACAGGGTTTTTCTGTGTATCCTTGAGTTACACACAGAAATTGTGTAACTGGGCTTACTTTGTAGACCAGGCTGGCCTTGAACTCACAGAGATCTGCCTGCCTCTGCCTCCCAAGTGCTGGGATTAAGGGCGTGCGCCACCACCGCCTGGCCTATTCACCTTGTTTTTTGAGAATGACCTTTCCCTGGGACCTGGGTTCCTGGTTACCTAGCATAGTACTAGAGTTCCAGGCAAGTATGTCCAACTTTTTTTATGCGGACATTGGGAATCTAACTGAGCTCCTCCAGCTTGCTTTGCAAGCACCGTGCCAACAGGCTTCCTCCCCAGCCTCTTTTTTTTGCCTCCTATATAGAGCAAGTGTCTGGGATTTTATCTATTGATATATTGGTCAGGATGTGCTATCCACTATCAGCGCGGAGTCATTTGAAAAAACGCAAGAAGTGGGAAGGACTCTGACCTTTTCCCCTTCTGTCAGGCAAGCCAGGAGAGAATTCTCCGACCTTCCTCTGAAGCAGGTCATGAAATTCTTGTGTGAGAGGTGTTCACCCTGTACTTAGAGAATCGGAACATTCTTATCACCAAAGGCTGAGGATGGAGAGAAGGTTCCAGACTAGCCAGTGTGGCCAAATTCTCGGAAGGTTATCGCGGGATCATGACAAACCTGTTTGTCTAACCGTATCTCTCCACCGCCATTTACTTCATCAGACTTGAAAATTCACAAGTGACCTCATTTCTTGAGATCTAGAAAACTGAAACACACTTTGCATGCTTTTTTTTTACCTCTTAACCTGACTTTCCTTTATAGATTCTTCTGCCAGGAATGAATAGCAGCGAATTAAAAAGAGAAGTCTCTCCCTGGTGAGCTTGATTCCTGGAAGTCAGAGATGGTGGAAAGCAGGGTACAGTTGCAAGCACCTGTAAACATGTGCCCCACCCTCCACTACTACAGTGAGAGGGCATGAAAGACAAGGATAGGGACAGGGACAGGGACAGAGACAGAGACACAGAATCACCCAGCAGCTTGCAGGCTGGCTAGCCTGGAGTACACTCAGGAGCAGCAGAAGCAAGAGAGACTTGCCTCAGCCAGATGGAAGATGAGAACTGACCTCCACACATGTACTGTAGCACATGTGGTCCCTTTACATAAAACAAACAAATAAATAAGTCTTCCCTCTCAACACCAACTTCTAATTTAAAAAATATTATTATTATTATTTTGGTTTTTTGAGACAAGGTTTCTCTGTGTATCCCAGGCTGTCCTGGACCAGGCTGTCCTGGACTTGCTATGTAGACCAGGCTGGCCTCGAACTCACAGAGATCCACCTGCCTCTGCCTCCCGAGTGCTGGGATTAAAGTGTATTCCCCAACCACCCACCCGAGTTAGTTTGTTAGTTTGTTTTTATTACAGTTTTATTTATTTTGTGTGGGTGTGGAGGGGATGTCACATGCATGAGGTGAGAGGTCAGAGGTGAGATTTGGTTCTCTCCCTCCACTGTGTGGGTACAAGGGATCAAACTCAGGTTCTCAGGCTTGGTGACAAGTGCCCTTTACCTACTGAGCCATCTCTCTGGCTTCTCTCTGGTTTACACTTCTAAGCTGTGACTTGCGGTTAAATTGAAGGGCACAGGATATGCAATTTTCCTATAAACAAGGCAAGATGTGAACAACTTACTCCACGAGATGGTGCCTGTAATGTCAGGGTCAGGGCAAACAGCAGGTACAAACAGAAGTTCCTGATTTACCGGTGTCTCTGTAACCACATGTTACCATGCTGCCATCATGAGAGTAATTACAGCATGCAGGCACTGAAATGTTTTGGTGCTGTGTTATATAATTAACCACTAGCTGCCCCATAGACCAGTGCTGAACTCTGGGGTCTTAGACATCACAAGCGGCATTTCTTTCTCATATACTGTCAGCAGGGATGCTCACCCTCTCTATAACATCTCCGCACTAATGTGTGACTTCCAGGGTCTTTGTGTGAGGGACTGGAGTCCTGCCAGAAGCTCCTTTCCATGACCTTGACTTTTCACTTGACCTTTCATTCACCACCCCCCCCCCCCATAGAATCCACAACTGGCTGACATTACTGCAACAGGACAGTGCAGCCTCCTGGCCATCTTGGCTGTTGGCTTGTCGCCTGATTGCCTTGGAGTCTCACTCTCTTACTACATAGCCTCTGTAGTCTGATTCTGGTTCAGATATCAAAGAGGGATGTATTGGTTTAAATGGTTTAAATGTATTAGTTTAAACCTCTCGCATGGGGTCTGGCATCTGAACTCGCGGTTCCCAGTTGGTGGCACTATTTGGGGGAGGTCTAAGAATTGTGGTGTTGCCAGAGGAAGCACGTCATTGAAGGCGAGCTTTGAGATTCCAAAGACCTTACACTATTCCCAGTGTGCCTCTCTCTTTGCTTTCTGGTTCTGGATCAAGATGTGAGCTCTCAGCATCCTGGTCCACCCACATGGCTGCCTGCTGCCTGTTGCCTGCCACTGTGGATTCTAGCCCTCTGGAACTGGAAGCTAACATTAAACTCTTTTTTTCCTTCAGTTACCTTGCTTACGGTGTTTTATCACAGCAACTGAAAAGTAATGAATGCAAGGGGCAAACTGATTGATTTGGTTATCAGCATTGTCTTTGTTTAGACAAAGTGTTTGCTTTAAGCTATCTCATAGACATGGTCCAGTCTACAGACTGACCACCCTTGTGAATCTGCACCTATCATAGTCAAAAGAGTGACCCATTGTGCACAACGTCCTGGGGAACTGTGAGAGAGGCTCCAGGAGAAAAAGCAGGGGGGCTTCTACCTCAGATGTATTTTGTTCCCTGGATTGCTCTTGACCATGATTTTTGTACCTCCTGTGAAAAACATTCACATTTAATTTATAAGACATGTTTATTCTTGTTGGGTGTCAGAACATAGCTATAGATCTCAGTCTGGTTGGTGTACCCTGAATCTGGATGTGGCCTTCTGCCTTGCTTTTGTGTTTCCAAGCTATATAGTCTATAGTATGTGCCAGGCAATTGTGTTAAAATTGCCTGTCCTGAGGAAGTTCTGGGAAAGGGCTGCTCTGTCAATATTTAGTATGTGCTTACTGGTGTTTATTTACATGTTTTTCTGAACTTGAACTACCTTCCTTGGATCATTCCTTTCTCTGTCACATTCATGTATAAAGGTACACTGAAACTGAAGTAAGGTAGTCTAAAGCATTAGACTGTAGTCCGCCCCATTTTTTTTTCAGGTCCTCAGATCCCTGGTCCAGCAGACAAGATCTGCACAGGCGGGTGAAAGTTCACACAGCACCATTACCTCTCTTCTGTTTGTTTTGGCTTTATTTTTTGAGACCCAGTCTCCTGTAGTCCAGGCTGTCCTTGCACTGATCCCCTGCCTCCAAAGTGCTGGGATTGCAGGTATGCGCTTCCATGCCTGGTTTATTCAGTGCTGGGGCATCAACCCAGGACAACATCCGTGCTAGGCGAGCGCTCTACCAACTGAGCTGCACCCAGCCTTTGGCGTCCATTTTTTAACCATCTAGAGAAAGAAGTCGGGGAATACATTTCTGAGGAATTTGGAGATAAAAAGTATAAATATATGTGCCAGCATCGTTTTTTTAATACTGAAGATTTTTAAATGTAGCTGATAATGTTATTAAAATTTTACTGTATCATGATGATTGCAAAATCTGTTAAGCTTTTAGAAGGGACTACAGCTTTATTTTTATTTAAAAAAATTTTTTTTTTTTAGTTTTTCGAGACAGGGTTTCTTAGTGTATCCCTGGCTGTCCTGGACTGCCACCAACCCTTGGCTTGTATTCTACTTCTTTGTTCTTCCCAGGCTGGAATGAGGATATGACAATAGTGAGTCACTGAGTTTCCTAAGGGTTCAGGTTGCTAAAGTATCAACGAGCTGTGGTCTCGGAGCGGGGCGTCTTTAGCCCCTTGTGACGGTCCATCTTGCGATTGTCACCTTGCCCATGTACCTGGGAAGGGAGATCCTCAGTTTGAAGAACTGGCTCCATTAGATCGATCTGTGGGCTTGTCTATGGGGTATTTTATTGACTTCTAATCGATGGAGGAGTGCCCAGGCCACTGTGGGTGGTACCATCCCTAGACGGATGGGCCTGGCAGGTATAAGAAAGGCCTGGAAGCAAGCCAGAAATTAGTGTTCCTCTGTGGTCTCTGCTCCAGTTCCTGCTTGAGGTCCTGCCAGAACTTCCCTCCAGGATGAACTGGAAGCTGAAAGAGACCCTTTTGGGTTACTTTTGGTCAAGGTGTTTATGTCTGCAACAGAAAGGCAAACGAGGAGGCCACAGCTGGGTTCCAAATGAGGCCTTTCAGGTGATAGAAATGAGCATGCCTATCTCTGTTTCCTTCTGAAAAGCGCCAAAACCACTTCCTGCAGGACACACCCACTTTCCAGGGTTTTCCCAGCCACACCCTCCCTTTTTTCCCAGGGCCCCGCCTTTGCATTCTGTCTCTGATGCTATGTTCCACGTGCTGGGAAAATTTTATTGCTTCTTCACCAGCTGCCCGGGGAGAGGCTTTGGGCTCATCTTGTATTTCTGGCAGCCATGTGCGGCCACAGTGCCACTTTGTGGCTCGGGGAACTTGTGTGGCTCTCTTACAGAGCCATCTGGCTCCACAGGCCATGCTGATATCCTTCTGCTCTGGTAGCTGCTGGACTGAGGAGTCCTTCAGTCTCCAGCTTCCACTGGGGGCTGAACATTATGAAATCAATCTTTCTCTCTCTCTCTCTCTCTCTCTCTCTCTCTCTCTCTCTCTCTCTCT
>CAJQZJ010000165.1:386724-415268 GCA_907164525.1 Lophiomys imhausi
TATCTATGTATCTATCTATCATTATCTATCTATCCTAATTATTGTGTGGGTATGTGCGGTTGTGTGTGTGCCATAGCACGTGGAGGTTGGGACTATCTTGCCACCTTGTGGGATCCAGAATCAAATTCAGGTTGTCAGGGCTTCTTTTAGTACCTTTACTCTCTAGGTATTACGTATTATACCCCATTCCCAGCCCCTTAAAAAGTAATCTCAAGTGTAGTTAAAATCTCTCTCTCTCTCTCTCTCTCTCTCTCTCTCTCTCTCTCTCTCTCTCCAGAATTTCACCAGTGAGCAAGGAGAATGGAATTAAAGAATAATATACAGAGGACTTGAAAACAGTAAATTAAATTTTTTTTGAGACAGGGTTTCTCTGTGTAACCTTGGCTGTCCTGGAACTCTCTCTGTAGACCAGGCTGATCTCAAACCCACAGAGATCCCTCTGCCTCTGCCTCTGCCTCCCGAGTGCTGGGATTAAAGGCATGAGCCACCACAGCCTGGCAGTTTAAAATTATTTTAATCTTTAACCAGAGCAAAACAGTAGGATGTTAGAAGGATTCCTTTCCTTATCATTTTGTTGCCTTTCTTCTCCCTACTTTTTTTTTTTTTTTTTCGTTTTTAGGTTTTTCGAGACAGGGTTTCTCTGTATATCCTTGGCTGTCCTGGACTCACTTTGTAGACTAGGCTGGCCTTGAACTCACAGAGTACTGGGATTAAAGGCCTGTGCCACCACACCTGGCAATTACAGACAGCCGTGAACTGCCATGTGGGTGCTGGGATTTGAACCAGGGTCCTTTGGAAGAGCAGTCAGTGCTCTTAACTGCTGAGGCATCTCTCCAGCCCTTTTCTCCCTATTTTGATATAGGGTCTCATGTATCCCAGGCTGGACTTGAATAGGGTCTCATGTATCCCAGGCTGGACTTGAACTGGCTATGAAGCTAAGGATGACCATGACCTGTACCTCCCTAGAGCTGGCATTAGAAGTATGTACCATCATGCCTGGCTATGTAATGCTTGGGACTGAAGCCAGGGGATGGTGTGTACTAGGCAAGTGCTTTTTCAACTGTGCTACATTCCAGTGTGGTATACGCCAGGCTGGCCTCGAACTCACAGAGATCCACTTGCCTCTGCCTCCGGAGTGCTGGGATTAAAGGCATGTGCCACCACACCTGGCTCACAACACATCATCTTAAAAGAGGCCAAGAGGTGTTGCTGGCTTGAAGGACATGCTCATTTATACCTTTGGCATTTGTCATAGTTAGACCAAATACTTTTTGCTAGTTGTCTTATGGTTTTAAATTGTATTTGTAGCAGTGTATGGTGGCACCCACCTTTATGTGTATGTATTTATTCATGTGTATATGTGTACAATGTATTTGTGTGTGTAGAGGGTGGAGTCAAACTTGGTTATTATTCCTCAGTCTTCACCAAGGGATCTTTTTTTTCACTCTGTGCCACCATGCCCAGCCATTACAGACATCCGTGAACTTCCATGTGAGTGCTGGGATTTGAACCCTGGTCCTTTGGAAGAACAACTAGTGTTCTTAACCGCTGAGCCATCTCTCCAGCCCCTGGGATTTTTCCTTTTAATTAAATGTCTTTTTTAAGGAAAATTTAAAATTTATTTTTATTTTTAAAGATATTTATTTATTTTTATTTTATGCATATGAGTGTTTTGGCCATATGTATGTATGTATACCACATGTGTGCCTGGTGCCTGGATCTCCTGGTGCTAGAGTTCCAGATAGTGCTGAGCTGCCTTGTGAGGACTGGGAATTGAACCTGGATCCTCTGGGAGAGCAGCCAATGCTCTTAACTTCTGAGCCAACTCTTTAGTCCCCTTTAGAAAATATTTGAAAATCATTGTGTGTGCACTTATAGAATTGATTTCCTCTGCCTACCTTTATGTGGGGGATGAACTAAGGATACCAGGCCTGCATAAGAAATGCCTGCACCTGATAAACCATCTTGCTGGCCCTCAAACATGTCTTTCAGTGTCAAAATCTAGCACCTATCAATTTAATACTATCTTTACCCCTAGATTTTGTGTTCCTGGAACACAGCTAAGAGTTTAAAGGAGTGAACAAGTAAATGGATGAACACAGTTTACTCTTCTCCATCAACCTTTTGGACACTTGGAGCAGCAGGGAAAGGTAGTCTTAAATCCCATCTCTGTGATTTCTAGGGACCTTATTATTTATTAACTCTCCCATAAGCTACCAAGAGCCTCTGAGCCTGTAGCATCAGCTCGGCCTCATTGCATCAAGGGAGGCCCTTCTATTCTGTCATGCTGAAAGGAACTGTAAGAAAGGAAAACATGAAGTCGGAGAGATGGCTTAGTGGTTCAGAGCACTTACTGGGCTTCCAGGAGACCTGGGTTCAGTTCCCAGAATCTGTATCAAGCCTCACAATGTCCTGTAACTCCAGTTCCAGGGGATCTGATGCCCTCTTCAGGGATCCCTGGGTACCTACATGCAAACGGTGCACATAAGCTCATGCAGGGGCACACATATATACACATTTTAAAAATCCCTAGACAGGTGTGGTGGCACACACCTTTAATCCCAGCACTTGGGAGGCAGGGGCAAGCAGATCTCTGTGAGTTCAAGGCTAACCTGGTCTAGAAAGTGAGTCTAGGACAGCCAAGGATACATAGAGAAACTCTATCTCGAAAAACCAAAAAACAAGCAAGCAAGCAAGCAAACAAACAAAAAAGAAACCTTGAATATGTCAATATGGCTCTGGGTTGGAGTCAGAAAAGAAAACCTGCCCTGGATTGGAACCAAAGACACATTCTTGTGGTTGTTGGAATCTCACTCTACCAAATGATTCAAAAAAGGTCAGAGAGAGAATTTAATCTAATGTGGGGGAGGGGGTCTCTGTGTGGTTTGGAGCCATATTTGAGGTGTGATCTCAACTTCTCTCAAGAACATCTTGAGTTCAGTCCAAGCTGACAGTGCTTGATAAGACTCAGTGGACGCTAACCACATGTTTCCTTCAGTCATATTAAATTACAAAAAAATATGTATCACAGAAGTAGTTGAGGTATAATTATCGCCAGGGGAGAACAGATCAACATGTCTCAGAATTGAGCCTCTAGGCTTCAAAGATAGTCATGGACAGCAGTGAGGAAAAAGATAACTATGATTCAGCAGAACCTTGTTGGTGGACATTGAAATGCCTATGGCTTTATGGGACACTGACATCAATTGTCTTGTTTTAATTTCTGCCCCAATCATTTGAAACAGTAAAGTTCAATTTAAAAATAATTTTTATTATTATGTTTATGTTTATTTGTGTGTGTGTGTGTGTGTGTGTGTGTGTGTGTGTGAGAGAGAGAGAGAGAGAGAGATATGGAGGTCAGAGGCCAATCTGCATGGATTGGGAATCAGTTCTCTTCTTCCACCATGTGGGTCCTGGGGACTGAATTTAAGATTTCAGGCCTAGCAGCAGATGCTCTTACTCACCAAGCTATCTATATCTATATCTATATATTTTTAAAGATTTGTTTATTATGTATACAGTGTTCTATCTGCATGTATGCCAGAAGAGGGTAGCAGAACTCATTATAAATGGTTATGAGCCACCATGTGGATGCTGGGAATTGAACTCAGGCCCCTGGAAGAGCAATCAATGCTCTTAACCTCTGAGCCATCTCTCCAGCCCACAAAAGCCATGTTTAATTTATAAAAGCAAGCTGTGCAAAAACAGGTGATGGGCTAAACACCATAGGCACAGATTACTATAACTGAGCGTCAGTCTCATGGAGTCCAGACTGGCCATTTGGTAGTGAGTGGGTTTACACTCCTGACTCTCCTACTGCCGAGATTATAGGTACTATGGACCTGTCTGGTTCTCAAGTTTTATTTTATTTTCTACTTGAGCTCTTTCCGGCTGTACGACCTTCTTACTCCTAATGATTTTCCCTTCTCTCTAGGGTCCCTTTGTTTGGATGTGAGGTTACGTTTTCACCATCTCTTTAGCTGGCGTTTCCTGGATACATTTCGTCCGAACATTCTAGGAAGATCTGCTTCCCATGTGGGTTTACAGTGAATGGTTCTGCCCTTGTGAACTGGTAACCGTGGGCAAATTACTGACCGTCTCCAGGTCTCAGATTCCTTCCTCACTTTCCAGGTGAGGATTATACTAAGATCTGTCTCAAAGTTGTAAGTGTGTATGTGTGTGTGTGTGTTACATGTTGTTATCATGGACTTTCTTTAACCATTCCCTACCTTAAAGACATGTTATTTAATGATTTTGTATGTAAGAACTTGGTTTCACTTATTACCTCCTTGATTTTGATATTATCCCTGTGTACACATAGTAATGGTGCCTAAGTTCTATTTAAAGCAGGGGCTCCAAATCTTAACAATCAGAAACTAGCTAAACTCAAGAAAATTAATATTGGGGCTGGAGAGATGGCTCAGAGGTTAAGAGCACTGACTGCTCTTCCAGAGGTCCTGAGTTCAATTCCCAGCAACCACATGGTGGCTCCCAACCATCCATAATGAATAAATCGGGCTGGAGAGATGGCTCAGCCGTTAAAGGCTAGGCTCACAACCAAAATAAATAAATAAATCTAAAAAATAAAAAAAGAAGTATGGAGTTAAAATATAAAAAAAAAAGAAAATTAATATTTTCTAGAGACAAGTCTATGGGAGGGAGAGCATGACTATACTTTGTGATGGAAGCTCTGGGACAGCTTGCGTGGTGTTCTCTGTAAATACATGTCCATGTTTCTTTAGTAGTGGGGAGTTTAAATATGCTTTGTGGGAGAGACAGAGCCAGTCACGTCTCTTCAATTTCAGGTACTTCCATTCTAGCTGCAACTTCGACCACTCCCCCATCAAAGCATACACAGGGTCCATCAAGACTCAGACTCCTTCAGCGACCACCGCTGGTCACCTACCTCTACACACGCCATGCAACTTTACTTACAGTCTCCGAATGACTTATTATCTCTCGACCACAAGGCACACCCTTCATGGAAAGAATTTTGATAAACACAGCATCCCACCTTTAGAGTCTGATTTCTCGGGAATGTTGGAGCCTGGCTAACCCAGTTCAGTTTGCAGACATTGGGTTGCCAATAGGTATCCAGAAAAGGAACGTTGCAAATCTCAGCCCCTTGTGGAGGGAAATCAGAGAGTCATAATGTGATTCTCTGGTATAGCTCAGCAGACTGAGTGAGTGAGTGAGAGAGAGAGAGAGAGAGAGAGAGAGAGAGAGAGAGAGAGAACAATTTTTTGTTTGTTTGTTTTGAGACCTGGTTTCTCTGTGTAGCCCTGATTGTCCTGGAAGTAGCTCTGTAGACCAGGCTGGCCTCAATCTCAGAGATCCTCCTGCTTCTGTCTCCTGATGAGAGGATGCTGTTTCAGGAAGACATTCTGTGAGAAGTTGGGATAATGGTTATTGGGAAAGCGCTTCTGATTGCTGTGACAAAATATTCAATGAAAACAGCGCAGGGAAGTCAAGGTTTATTTTGGTCACAGTTTAAGCCCATCATAATGGGGAGGACGGGGCACAGGGAGCTGAGACGGCTAATCCATTGTGTCTGCAGTCAGGAAGCAGAGGGCGATACCCACCGTTCTCCTGCTCACAGTGAGGGTGGGTCTTCCTTCCTCAGATAAACTTCTCTGTAAACACTGTCTCAGGGAATATCCAGACGTGTGTCTCCTAGGTGATTCTAAATCCCATCAAGTTACACTGCAGATTAACCACAGGAAAGCAAGAGAGGATCCAGGTTAGGGAACAGAGGCATCCTCGACACGCCTGTATAACTTTTCTATATGGCTTCAGTACCTGAGAACTCAGAAGTCAGGTGACAAATATGCCACGGAATGGCAGTGAGTGACAGCAGGCTGATGGCATCTTTCTACAACTCTGCAGGGGAAAGAGGCCTTGGGCAGTAAAGGTCAGGAATGCAATGTAGTAGTGGACACCTACAAAACCACTGGGGTGGACATGAGAAACACAAGGCTTGTTTGTTACATACTCTACTCCTTGTCTCCCTTCCTTAATTATCTTCTCCTCGTTCTCCCCTTACTCCTCCCTAGGGTCTCATATATCCCAGGCTGGCCTCGAACTCCCTACGTAGCTAGGATGATTTTGAACTTCTGATCCTCCTGCCTCTACCTCCTGAGCTCTGGAATTACAGGTGGGCCGACACACCTGCTTTACCTGTCACTGAGGAGTGCACCCAGGGCACCATGCATGCTAGTTCAGTCCGCTGTAGGGGTTAGATAAATTAGATTTAGAAAATATATAGGAGTTTCTGATACTGTCTCTTAATTCGGGGCCTGAAGAGCATTATCAGCATGAAGTCAGGAAAAACAGGAAAGACTTAATAGACTGAAAAACAAGGTTGAAGTCAGGAAAAACAAGAAAGACTCAATAGACTTGAAGAAACAAAGTATCTAGCTGGGCGTTGGTGGCGCATGCCTTTAATCCCAGCACTTGGGAGGCAGAGGTAGGTGGATCTCTGTGAGTTCGAGGCCAGCCTGGTCTACAAAGTGAGTCTAGGACAGCCAGAGCTGTTATACAGAGAAACCCTGTCTCGAAAAACCAAAAAAAAAAAAAAAAAAACAAAGTATCTGGCCTGACATTGTTTTCAGCTGCTAAGTGGGCGGAGCCCAAATTAAGCTGAAATAGAGTTCCTCCTATTTAAGGACAGTGCATGGAGCCCAGAGAAGAGAAGAGGCCCCTGATGCTAGAGAGCTCCAAGAGTCCTGCTGAAAAAAGGGCTGGCCATTGATGGCCAGCTCTCTCCCTGAAGCAGAAAGAAGCCGGTGAGCAAAGAAAGCCTGAGCAAGACACCAAAAGGCCAAGGACTGGACCCTGTGGCTCAGCTTTTGCCTGGAGGGGTTTGATCTGTCTGATCAGTGGCCTAGGGGAATCTGTGCCTGGCTTTAAGGACTGAGGCAGAGCAGCTGAGTTCCTGATTCAAAAGAAGTAAGTTGGCCTGCAGACGGCTGCGGTCTCCCACAGAGAAGAAAGCATGAAGCCTTATTTAAGGTGAGACTGCAATAACCAACTTGCCCTGATGAACCTGCATCTGAGAGATCCAGAAAAAGGACTGCTAAGTGCATTAAAGAGTCTACCCCAGAGACTGTGTTCCTGACGACTGAGGACCTCCCCCAGAGACTGTATCATTCTAAAAGGCTATGAAAGTAGTTGTTATAAATATCAATAAATAGGTTTAGTGAATAGGTTAAAGGGGTTGTAGGAATTTATAGGATTAATAGTTAAAAAATTGTTGGTGTTTGTTATAAGTGAATTTAGTAATAAATAAATAAGTGTTAAATAATAATTTAAAAGTTCGGTTACAGTCCGCTGCCAATTGAACCACACTCCTGACCCCTTGAAGTATTTCTCCACATAGAACGTAAGAATAATGATAATACCTACAGCATAGGCTTGTTGAAAAGGTTAAGCAAGATAGTATGTATGAAGCATGTGGTGATACTAGAATATCAAAAAGAGACAGAAGTCAGCACCATTGTGGTATTCCTAGCACCAGGACCCCCTTTGAACCTGTAAAAGAGTGATCTGACATTTAAACATATGAGCCACACATGTTTCCATGGGACTTGGGTGGCCATGGAATTGGGTGTCTTTTTTTTTTTGGTCCCTTAAAAGCCCCATCTCTTTATAGAAACCAGAGCAAACACCATGCAGTGTGTGGAAAGGACCCCTTATTTATTATTGCTTCATGTCAGAAACCATCTGGACCATTTTCTTAGAGCAGATGTTTACCAAATTAACTTTGAAAACAGGCTTCATAAAGGGTCTTTCTGTTGCACAATGAATGCAAGTAGGACAGATGCACATAAAACTTTTCAATATTACAGTCAGGTGAAAAACCATGGTGACTGCACACGTTCTTCAGCTTGCTCAAAGAAGCTCAGGAAATGTCAACAAAACTCCTCTTGCCGCCAAGAGAATGACTTAGAAATGACTCCAAGTACAAAACAGCTTGAAAAAGGTCCCCAAGAAGACTGGAAAGCCATTGAGTTCCTGCTGTTGACCATGATGGTTGTTATTAATTACGGCTTCTGTTTTGTGTTAAGAATGTCCTACTCTCTTCTACTGTATCAGCCCAGATAATAAGAAGATTTTTAACCTCTGCCCTTGGGGACTTCACAGTTTCATTGACAAGCAGGTACACTGACCTGTATAGTGTTGACAAGGGTTGCATGAACACCACCACTGTCCCCATTACGAACTGTATAAATGTGCCAGGTTGTATGTCCTTCTAAATAGGACCAAACTTGGGTCCTCTGTAAGAAAAATAAGCACTCTTAACTGCTGAGCCATCTCTCCATCCCCTGAGACAAAGTCTTATGTAGCCCAGGATGGCTCCAGCTCTCTATGTAGCACAGGGTGACTTTGAACTCCCGATCCTCCTGCTTGTACCACTTTGGGATCACAGGTGTGCGCCGAAGCACTCTGCTAACAGCTCCTTTATTGGTCCATGGAGAAACTCCTTCAGCTTTGATCACTGATCAGTGTGCATAGTCTAATGGCTGTTACATGAAGAGGCTGTGATTACATTAAACATTCTCTGTGGAGTGCGTTACAGGCTTTGTGATTGTCAGATGTTCAGTAAACTGCGGCCGTTATTAACACCACTGCTGCTACGGCATACACCTTGAAGCAAAGAGAAAGTTCCCATTTTCCCGACTCTGTCAGCTGTGAGGACAGGAAGTATTCGTATTTGATAGACCAATAGGGTGTCTGTTTTAATTTTCAGTTTTCCCCCATTCTCTTTATATAGGTTTTTTTTTTCCCCCAAGGTGAGAGTTCTAAGAGAGTAGATTTCCATGTGGTTTTTGGTTAACCATCTGCCATGCGCTCTCATTTCCAGGTTCCTTCACTGTCCCCCTCTGTCTAAGCCCCCTCCCCCCCAGCAACCCCTGTATTAAATCCTCCATCTGTCTTTTAAAATATTTCATTTTATTATTCCTGCTGGGCACAGCATGCACATGCTTTTATGAAACAGATTCTGTCCCTTCACCTTTTTGTGAGTTCTGCAGCTTGAACTCAGGTAGTGACCCTTGCATCCCAAGTGTTTTTAACTTCCGGGACAGCTTACTGGTCCACCACCCATCCATTTGAAAAGACCCGGATCCAAGGCTGGTTACCAGCAGGATTAAAATGGAAAGACCATTGCTCTCTCTCTCTTTTCTTTAAAAAATTTTATTAGTAGTGTGTGTTAGAGAGAGGGGGATAGGGGGACACACATGTTATGGCCGGCCTGTGGAAGTCAGAGGATAGCTTCATGGGGTTGGTTCTCTCCTGCCTTTCTGTGGGATCCAGGGATCTAATTCATGTTGTCAGTGTGTGTTGCAGTCGCTTTTACCAGCAGGACCATCTTGCCTGACCATACCATTTCTCTTTCTAGGTTGTTGCTCAACCTGAAGAAGTAGCATAGTCTTTCAGTCCAGGGCAGGGCCCTGAAGTCAGCCAGCCTGTGTTCTGATCTCAGCCACACCACTTCCAAGCCCTGTGATTTTTAGATTGTTTCTCCATCTGAAGAGAGCGTTAACAAGTAAACTTCTCCATGCCCCATCTCCTCATTTATGAGCTAGAGATACTGGAATGGATTGAATTTGTTTTTTCCCTTAGGTGCTGAGAACAGCTACTGTTAAGTGTGAAGAGATGAGATTGTAGCCGAGCTCCTATTGTCCTGCACTACATTTCACCTTTTATGTGTCAGACTATATAGCTCAGTGATTATTTGTTCATTAAACTTTTTTATTGCATTTATTTATTTATGTGTGTTTGGGTATATGTGTTATGGCACACATGTGGAGGTCAGAGGTCAAGCGGGAGAAAACAGTACTCTGTTTCCAACAAATGAGTCCTGCAGATTGAATTCAGGCCATCAGGCTTGGTGGCAAGCACCTTATTTTGGGTCTTCTGGCTGGACCTGATTTTGTGGTTTTGCTACAGGGTCTTGCTATGTAGCCCTGGCTGGTAGTCACTGTGCAGCTCAGGGTAACCTTGAGCCCCCAGAGTGCTGAGGTTACAGGGGTGTGAGTCACCATGCCCAGCCACAACTGCCTTTGGCATTGGGCCTCTCTAAGGAAGTAAACATCACTCATCCCAAGGTCTTTACCTGGCTGGGTTCTACAGAAGGGCATGGTTAATGGCTTGGATAGCAGGTCTCTTAGAGACAGGAAGAAAGCTGAGACTTCTCAGAAGTGCGTTCGTTCTTCCAGTCTCCCAACATGGGCTGCTCCTTGCATTTGCCCACACGTTGCCTTGGCAGTCGTTCAGAATCTGACCTGCCTATAAGTAGAAAGATGTTAAGTCGCACCATGGCAACAGCCACAAGCCCCAGCGAGGCCTTGGTCTGCTTTTGCTGTCTTTATGTATGTTTGCAGGAGTGTCATGGAACCTGGCTTTTACCCACTGTGCTTGTATTTTAAATTAACAACATTTTTAGGTCCATAGGAACAAGTTATCACATGGATATAGATGCTCAGTGTCATTAAAAATGGGCAAGTCTGTATTTGGAGATATACCATATTTCTTTTTTTCCCTATCATTTAGTCTCTCTCTCTCTGTGTATGTGCGTGTGTACATGCATGTACCCAGGCCGTGGTGCACATGGAGATCAGAGGACAATTCTGAGAGTTGTTTTCTTTTCACCATGTGGGTTCTGGGTTCAAACTCAAGTTGTCAGCTCTGATGGTAAGCACCGTTATCTGCTGACCCCTCTCACTAGCGTGATAGCACCCGTCGTAAGGAAGCTGATGGACCCATTCATCTGACAACCGAGCTTTGCACCTGAATGTAGAATACCCTAAATTTTTAAAAAATATTTATTTATTTATTTTACATACGTGAGTGCTTTTATCTTCCTACACCTGACATCTCAGTATAGATGGTTGTGAGCTACCATGTGGTTGCTGGGAATCAAACTCAGGATCTCTGCAAGAGCAGACAGCGCTCTTAACCACTGAGCTAACTCTCCAGCCCCAGAATACCCTAAATTTAATCCCTGCCATCTCAAGGCTTTCCTTCACGGCAGACATACAATTCCTAGTGATTTGTTGAGATAAAATTAAAGTGCTGACTTATTTTTTTTAAAAAAGGCTCTTTGTAAATGGTAGTCACAAGGAAACAATTGAAATAGTCAAAGCCACCAAACAATTCTGATTGATGTACAAGTATTTTGCAAAACAAAAACAATTTATTGTAAAATTGTTCATAAAGACAAATCAAAACAAAACAGAAAAACCTGAGCCAGGGCTTCATGTATAACGAGCAAGCACACTACCAAATGGGCTGCCTCCCTGCCCACCTCTCTGGTCATGTCCTTTAAGTCATTATGTTTGTTTTATTCTTTACTTTGAGTAGCCTATGGCACTCATGTTACAATCTGTTCTACATGGGATTTCCCTCCCTCTGTCCTTCCCTCCCTCCCTCCCTCCCTCCCTCCCTTCCTTCCTTCCTTCTTGTGGTGCTCTGAACATAAAAATGGCCCCCCTAGGCCCATAGGGAGTGGCACTATTAGGAGGTGTGGCCTTGTTGGAGGAAATGTGTCACCGAGGGAGGGCTTTAAGGTTTCAGATGCTTAAGCCAGGCCCAGTGTGGCTCTTTCATCTTGCTGCCTGCCTATCCAAACAGATAGAGATCTCAGCTCCTTCTCTAGCACCTTGTCTGCCTGCACACTGCCATGCTTCTCGCCATGATGATAAAAGACTAAACCTCTGAACATGTAAGCCAGCCCCAATTAAATGTTTTTCTTTAAATTTGTGGAAACAAATTCTTTCCTCCCCACCCCTCCCTCCCTCCCTCCTTCCCTCCCTCCTTCCTTCCTTCCTTTTTTTTGAGACAGGATTTCTCTGTGTATCCATGACTGTACTTGACTCACTCTGTAGACCAGGCTGGCCTTGAACTCACAGAGATCCGCCTGGCTCTGCCTCCTGAGTGCTGGGATTAAAGGCGTGCACCACCACACCCGGCCAACAAATTCCTTCTAGTCGATTTGTTCTTGTCCTCTAGCCACTCAGATGTGACAGGAAAGCTTTCACAGGTTTCTCTCCCTTGTAACTTTGCATTAAGCAAACTCCCGCTCTAAGCCATCTATGTTGGATTCATCTTACCTGAAAATTTTCATGTGTTCTGTGCTTTTTTCCCTGTGGAGATGAACAAACATCTGCTTATTATACATAAGACATCAGCAACAGACTGAAGAAATTCTACACAAGTGTGGAATAAACAAGTGGGTGAAGCAGTGAGTTTATTTGGGTAGTTTACAGACGCACAGGTAAGGTGTTACTTAGCACCAGCTGTGTCACCATGAAGCCCATCACAGTGCAGGGAATGACTCAGAAAAATTCCACCCCTGGAGCTGTCTGCTCACCTTTCAGGCATCTGGGCTAGCAGGAGAATTTCTTCTTACACATTGGAATCTTGTACCTTTCAGGAACTTCCTGAGCCTTGTAAGTGTGGCTTGCTTCCTGGGACTTGTACATTTCACTTCCTGAATCTTATAAGCTCATTTTCCCCTTCAGGATGGAATGCTTAACATGGAAGCAAGCATTGGGCTAATTCTATTAATTAGGGTTGGGATTCTAATTGGGATTCTCTTTCCTGATTGGATTATTAGTCATAGGAAGTAAAAGATGGTGTTGCTTACATTTCCTGCCCGACTGAGCACCTAGCTCAGTGTTTTCTCCAAGGAGATACTGATGAGCTTTTTTGCTTTGTTTTTTGAGACAAGGTTTCTCTGTGTAACCCTGGATATCCTGGAACTTAGCCGGCTGGCCTTGATCTCACAGAACTCTGCCTGCCTCTGTCTCTCAAGTGTTGGGATTAAAGCACCCAGTCATTACAGTTTTGAACTACCATGTGGGTGCTGGGATTTGAAACTGGGTCCTGGAAGAGCAGCCAGTGCTCTTAACTGCTGAGCCATCTTTCCAGCCCAGCTGATGGGTATTTTTGAACTAATTTCTCTCAAACATTTTATGAGAGCTCTGCTTTTTTTTTTATTCACTTGAGACAATAAAAACTTTTTATTTATTTTGAGACAAGTTCTCATTATATAAGTCTTGGCTGTCCTGGAACTCACTATATAGTCCAAACTGCCCTTGAACTCACAGAGGTCTGCATAGATACATACTTCAAGTGCTGGGATTAAAGGCAGGCACCACCACCTTGCAAGAAATCTTTTCTTTTCCTTTGGGTGTATCTTTCAGTTTTTCAGTCATTGGTAAAATTCAGTGTGTTCAACATGCCCATAATGTATTCAAAACACTTTTTCCTTTGCTCTTTGGCTCTTGTCTGTAACATAATTGGCTTGTTGGACCAGAAAACAAAACAAACAAAACCCCAGTGGTTCACCCAAGTCTGGTATACATATCTGCAAGGCAAGCTACTGACAAGAACACTGAGACATTCTGCACATGTGTTTTTCTGCCTCACCTTGTGGTAAGACATTTTCCTAGCTGTGCAGTGGAATTTTCCCTTTCCAGTCTTGAAATTTCTACATGGGGTTTGGGCATTGGGTAAACTGGGCTGATTCCTTGCTTGCTCTCAGGATTAGCCTTTGCACCAGGGTCTTTGATATTTCTGCACTTTTGAACTTGGCCTTATGTCTCTCCCATAGGCTTCTTTGTTTTCATTCTTCCTCAGTGGTTCATTACTGTTCTTTCAGGAATTCCCTGTCCTGGTGGGAACACTCCATCTTGTGTTTCACACCCACTCTGACTTTTGACTCTTGCAGCCTTCCCAGCTGTGACAGTTGCAGCTTGTGTCCCAGTATCCCCAGCTTGGCCTCCTTTTCTCTACTTTTGCAGGTTTCCTGCTGTCTTCCAGCCCTGACATTGTTTCAGATACACTTTTCAAGCTAGCAAACTTTTTCTCATTATTCTCTCTCTTAGATGTGAATTCCATTCTGTTTCTTTAAAATAAAGCCAATCTTGTCGGTTGCTTTCTTTCTTTCTTTTTCCATTTGGCAGTGCAGAGATGGCCACGGCTCCTGACAGCTGCTCTTCAATGTGCTATTTCTCAACCCTAGATGTAATTTTAGACTGTTGTGTGCTCCTGACTGGGGAACACACTGTTCCAATGGTGGTACATATGAAGGTGGGAATGACCCAAGGAAGAACCTGTGACATTTGCACCGTGCCTTTCAGGGACCTTTCTTAGTGTCCACAAAAAAGGCTGGCAGGGAGTTATAATTTCTGGTTTAAAATCAGCTTTCATAAAGGTGAGCGACTTCCCAGTGTTAGCTAACTGAAGGATAAAGGAGTTTGAACTTACACCCCAGCAGTGGTCTTTATTTTGTAAAGTCTTTTATTTTCTTACTTTTTTTTTTTTTTTTGGTTTTTCGAGACAGGGTTTCTCTGTGTATCCTTGGCTGTCCTGGACTCACTTTGTAGACCAGGCTGGCCTCGAACTCACAAAGATCCGCCTGCCTCTGCCTCCCAAGTGCTGGGATTAAAGGCGTGCGCCACCACCGCCCGGCTAAGTCTTTTATTTTCAATATACTTTCCATTTGAGGACAATGGAGCAATGATGAGAGTGTCACCAGGGTATAACTTTCTTCTCCCCTGGCTTTTCTTCTCCTGGAGTAAACTTTTTTTTTTTTTTTCCTTCAGGCTCTCTCTTGGAGAGCAGGGTGGTTTCCAGTTGATGTCCTCAGCTGACCTCCACCTGCCATTTAGAGTAGAAGTTATCCTGCCCCTTCCTTGTTCCTTATTGTCCCTAGCTGGTTGAATATCTGTCTCTTGAGCCAGTGACTGTAATGAGAGGCTTGAAATTTGCTGTGTTTGGGCAGGCCCAAGCCATATGACTTTCCCCAAAGCCGGTGAAGCAGTCAGCCTTGCTTAAATGATGGGGGGTGGGGGTGGGGGTGGGGCGGCGCAGGAAAGTGGGAGAGCAGGTCCCAGAAGAAAAAAGAGCATTGTTACCAGAATGCTTAGTGGGCATGACAGGGCACCCCTCTGGGCTGGATTACTAGTTTTAATAGAGGGCTCCTCTCTCCTTAAACTTTGTATTGCATTTGGCCAATGGAAAGTTCCTACTGATTAAAGTCAAGGAGAAGAGTAAGGAAAGGAAGGACATTATCTCCCCTAGTCCCCAGCCTTTTTCCTTTAAGGGCATCCCATGTTCCCAAAGCTCTCAGCTCCTGCCAGGCAACCCTCCCGTGGGTAGTTCAGCCTGTTCCCTGCTGGGAGCACAGTATTGAAGTCCTTGTGCCCACAGACCTCTTGGTCCAGGGAGACTACGAATGCTGAGCATGCAGCATTTCCTTTCTAATAGGAAAGATGAAAACCTGTTCTTCTGCCCAGAAAGCTGGGAATTGGAACGGATTAATGGTCTGGTGACCTGTGGTATCTTTTGCGCTAGGGCATGTCAAGCTACTACACCCAGGACTGCAGGAAGCTAGCAATCTAAATGACCCCTAACAGCCAGGGGCTCTTCAAGCTCCCACAGCTAGAACCAGAGATAACCACAGTCTAAATGACCCTCACATTATCTGTATAGCCAGAGGCTCTCTCAGGCTCTCCCAACCCGGACCAGAGGTGTCTAATAACCCAAATGACCTCTACACTATCTGTTTGACAGAGACCAGGCCAGACCCTTCCTTAGGCCATTCAGCTCGGACAGGTAGCCTGTAAAACCCATCTCTAGAACCTGTCCTCTTGGAAGAAATGACAAGTACCCTGAGTCAAGTTTTGATGCAATTATGCTTCCTTGTGCACTGGGGATTGTATTACACCAGGAAACACTTTTTCCAAATTATACATACTGTGTCAAACTGAAAAGAGTTTTCATTCTCACCTCTTTGTGGTTCATTTCCCTGCCTGACCTAACTACTATCAGGGTCTCCTCAGTTCCCCATGCTACTAGCTACTTTCTTTTTAAAAAACATTTATTTATTACTTCGTTACATCTCCATTACTTCCCCCTCCCTACTTTCTCTTTTTAATAAAAAAAAATGTTTTTGAAACAGTCTCTCTCTATATAGCCCTGGCTGTCCTGGAACTCACTATGTAGATCATTCTGACCTTGGACCTATTTAGATCCATCTGCTTCTGCTGTCTGAGTGCTGGGATTGAATGTCCACGGCACCATACTTAGCACTATTTTTCCCAGTTTGGTTTTATTTTGTTTTGTCTGCATGTATGGTTGTGTAAGGAATGCCTAAGAAAGCCAGAAGACAGAAGAGGCCATGAAGTCCTCAGGGACTGAAGTTATACCTGGACCACCCTCTGGGTGATGGGAATTGAACTTGAATCTTCTGGAAGAACAACTGGGACTCTTAGCTGAGAAGCCATCTCTCCAGCCCTTACTAACAGCTTTTCTTGAACATTTAAGTTTAGAGCGGGAGAATCTTGCAAAATTGTACAATTTCCCTTAAGTTTCCCTACATCCTGCTTATCCTTACACAAGTAGTCTCTTTATTAATCTGGCCACAATATGCCAAATGTTATCTCTTTCTTGCTGGGATATAATTAACACATCTATAGACAGGGAAATAAAAACCACTCATGTCACATGAAAGATGGTTTGGAGGGCATGTTAGGTCGGGGTCAAGGTGGCTTAGGTGGAACAGGATAACTTTTTTTTTTTTTTTTGGTTTTTCGAGACAGGGTTTCTCTGAATATCTCTGGCTGTCCTGGACTCGCTTTGTAGACCAGGCGGGCCTCGAACTCACAAAGATCCGCCTGCCTCTGCCTCCCAAGTGCTGGGATTAAAGGCGTGCGCCACCACCGCCCGGCGGAACAGGATAACTTAAGTCAAGATGGATGTAAGCGCAGCCTTAGAGAAGCATGAGAGGTGTGACTGTTAGTACCAACACCGAAACTTCAGCCTAGCACGGGAAGAAGCAGCAGGAGGCGTTCCCTGCTTCCTAAAGGACTTCTGCTCAGGTAAACTTGAATCCTTGACTATGTAGAAAAGAATTGCAGGATGAGTCACACAAAACTGGTGAGTGTAAGTGTTTAGATCGATACTCACATAAGGAAGGGACAGTGCACAGTTCTGAGACGTGGGTGTGGGCATCTGAGGCGAGAGTCCTGCTTTGGTGTCTTTGAATTAGTTATAAATATGATTCTTGGCTTTCTAAGACACGTTTCTCAAAGGATGTGATGTATATCAAAATTTAAAGGTAAAGCTTAAAATTCAGGTTAAGGTGTGAAAGTTAAGTAAAAATCTGGGACCCGGAGAACTTTTATTATCTTAAAGGTTTTGATTTTGTATTGAAATCGTAAGGTAGAAGTGATTTTTTTAGAAAAGGGTTATTTTATGTTTATTTATGTGTGTGTGTGTGTGTGTGTGTGTGTGTGCTCATGTGTGTAGGTGCCAGGGGAAGCCACAGAAGGAATCAGGTCCCCTGGAGCTGGAGTTACAAGCAGTTGTGAACTGCCCAACATGGGTGCTGGCAACCGAACTGGGGTCCTCTGTAAGAGTAGCGGGTGGTCTTAACCACTGAGCCATCTCTCTAGCACCTGAGTTGGTTTCTGTAAATGAAATTGTAGGAGTCGAAGCATTTAGATTGGAGATGAGAGAGGATGGCTGATAAGGTAAAACACAAATGCCTTTTGGAAAAAAACACATTATCTCTGCAGGCAATTTTGGCTTTATTGATGTGTTGAAATTTCCAAATTCCCATTCAGCAGTGAAGACAATTTAGATCTGGGGCTGCTTTCTCTCTTTATGTCCCCTTAATTTTTCCATCTTTCCATCAACTTCATTCAAGTCAGCTTTGCGAGATTTCTAACTGGTGTTAGCCTAATTGTGAAGTAGCTGCCTGAGAGGTAAGGTGAATTCCCACCATCACCTAGGGAATTCAGCTTATTATCTTGAGTTGTCCGTTTGTCAAGGTGTCCAGTGAGATCCACAGTGAAAGAGATTTCTTCACAGATAACTGATGGACCCAAGGACCCAGGGGATTCCCACCTAGAGTTCTGATCATGCAGAATATTTAATTTCTTCTGTTGTTTAGGAGACCCGTTCCTTTTTTATGTCTGATGGACAGTCTGATGTTGAGGCCTGTGGCTGTGTACATCCCACTGAGAACTGAGTCCTTGTGCTTTTTTCTTTGCTTTCTTGGGTCCTCCTGGCTCCTAGGTTCCTACAGTACCAGCTGGCTTGATAGGTTCCAGGTCAGAAACTGTGCTTGAATATCTTGTCAGTTCTCTGTTGGAGACAGTAAATGACTTCACCTGTCCCTTTTCTAATACAGACTGGGAAATGTTCCTAGGTAGAAGCCGTGATGTGTCAGGTGGAAGTGGGGGGTCTACTAATGTTTCAGGATAAAGGTAGCATATTGTCACAAAGAAAAAAAAGATACTAGTCCTAGAGAAATAAGGTCATACAAACAATAAGAATCTATGAACACCAGCCATTGGTGCCAGTTTTAAATCTGTGAGGTGCGGTCCTGTGGCTCTTTTAATCATGTATGTTTCTGCATTGCTTTTGAAATGGGGGTCTTATGTTGCCCAGGCTGTTCAACTTGCTATACCACTGGAGACGACCTTAAATTTGTCATCCACCTGCTCCCACTTTCCAGTTTATGCGGTGCTGAGATCAAACCCAGTGCTTGGTGGATGCTAGGCAAGCAGCCTCCTGAGTCACATACCCAGCACTCAAAAATTGAATTTCTACGCCGGGTGTGGTGGCGCCCGCCTGTAATCCCAGCCCTGGGGAGGCAGAGGCAGGTAGATCTCTGTGAGTTCGAGGCCAGCCTGGTCTACAAAGCGAGTCCAGGACAGCCAGGGATCTGTTACAGAGAGAAACCCTGTCTGGACAAACAAACAAACAAACACAACAAAAAACAAAACAAACAAACAAAGCCAAAAAAGAAAAAAAAAGAAGAAAAAGAAAATTGAATTTCTAGGGTTTATTCTTTCATTTGAGAACTTCCTCCCCTAACCCGGATTTGTTCAGAAGGTTCAGGTTCTCCTACCCTGTAGGTTTCTCAGGGTCAACTCTGTCAGCTTGATCTAGTTACAACTGTAGACACTAGTTTAGCTAACTTTTAAAGGGATTTAGACAGGACTTCACTTGTACCTGGAGTCGAGATCAGATTGATTTGAAAAGGGCAGTCTTCAGAGAAGCAGAAAGCAAGTGTTTGAAAAGGCACAGCTAGAGGATCCACTAGCTCTTAGGAACTTCATTGTGTGAGTCATTATACTCAAGACATGAAATTATGAGGGAGGAGTCTGAGGTGTCCCCCATCTCAAGCCATTTCCTTGAGGGAGGCAGGGCACCTTGACCTACAGTCTTGTTAAACAGAATTACACCCAAGGGAGTGGTCATGTGCCTGGTTATTGAGAAAATGGAAACCAATGTCTGCAAAGCAGCTCTTACGGTGGCTGAGGAATCGTAACTCCAGAATGGATATTGTTACAGGGGACACAGGGACTGTGAGGTGGGCTAGCATATTCTAGGAAAGAAGATATGATTAATGTGAAAAAAGAAGCAAGCTGTAGAGACCTGTTAAGGAATATGCATCCAGAGAAACAATGTGATTTCAAAGGATTAAGAGACCTCGGCTTCTCTCACACAATGATTCTAACATGGTCCATAGGGTAATGAGATACTTGCCAGACCAATGTGAATCTGAGGGAGGGGACAAGCTTCCTGCCAAGGGACACCTGCTAAATTCTTTAGGTTTCGCAAACTGTACAATCCCTGTTGCAGCTCTTCAGCTCTACCACAGGAGTGTGAAAACTACCCCAGGCATACAGTCATAGTTGACACATAAGTAACTGGGTGTGGCTGTGGTCCAGAAAGACTTTATTTATAAAAACAGGCAGTGGTGAAATTTGACCCAGAGGTTCAATCTTGCTGAGTGCTGGCCTGGGAAGGTGCCTCTTCTCCACTGTAGCTTGGTGAGCCTTCTCTGGAGTCAGTTACTGGCTTCTTTAGGAGCTGAGAGCCCTTAAGCATGCTTATGGTGAGCTCTGAAGACATGCTAATGCAGAAGGAAGTCCAGGGAACTGTATGTAGGATGGCTGAATTCATAGCCCAGCTCAACTACTTCACTCTGAGGGACATCTGGTAGACTTAGACCTTCTTGGGCCTGGGTTTCTTCCCTTCTGAAGTAGAGACTGTAACTAGGATGTTCTTTATGTTTCTGCACTTAAAGAACGCACATATGGAAAGTTAACAGTGTGGAGAGAATGCTGTTTGCTGAGGAAATGGTCTCATCTGCTCCTGAAGGATGAAAGCCAGGACTTGGAAGGGTTATCTGCATGAAGGCATTTGTATAGGAGTTCATGCCCAAGGGCTGTCCCCCGGGGCTCTCTCTCTCTCTCTCTCTCCCTGTCTTTTTTTTCTCTTTTGAGACAGGGTCCCTCTGTGTAGCCCTGGCTATCCTGGAATTACCTGTGTAGATCAGGATGGCATTGAACTCACAGAGACTCTCCTGTTTCTGCCTCTGAGTGCTGGGATTAAAGGTGTGCTCCACCACTGCCCAGCAATGTACAGGGTCTTAAAGCACCCCCCCCCCAAGCTGAGACCGATGCAGAGGCATGCTTCCTTTACTGACTACTGAACATGCCAGGCTGCACGGGTGGGTGTTTCTCTGTACTCTTCCTGTAGAGATGTTATTTTTATGAGGTTTCCCTTGACTGTGAACAGGGAAAAACTGAGGAGGGGTGGCAGAACTGATTGCTGTAGGCTTGAATTCATTTTAAGAAGAAGTCCAGGGAACTGTATGTAGGATGGCTGAATTCATAGCCCAGATCAACTACTTCACTCTGAGGGACATCTGGTGATTCAAGAAGAAAAGAATAGTATTTGCTGTAGTAGGAATAATAATAATAATAACAAGAACAATAAGAACACAGCTAGAGGGACTGGAGAGATGGGCTGGTGATCAATCGCATGGACTGCTTCGCAGAGGACTCCCGTTCATATCCCATCACTCACTCACATGATGTGGCTTAGCCACCTGTGATCCTAGCTTCAGTGCATTGGACCCCCTCATCAGGTCTCCATGGGGACCTGAACATGTGGTACCCATAAACTCATCTAGAAATACACACACATACATGATTTCAAAGAAGAAAATCTGAGAGAGAGAGAGAAAGAGAGACACACAGAGACAGAGACAGAGAGACAAGACAAGGCTTCTCTCTGTATCCCTGACTGTCCTGGACTCACTCTGTAGACCAGGCTGGCCTTGAGCTCACAGAGATCCACCTGCCTCTGTCTCCCAAGTGCTGGGGCTAAAGGCGTGCGCCACCACCACCCAGAGAGCTTTTATTGCAGTGGACCTCATTGTGTCACTAGCCAGGCCTCTGCTAACTCCAGCTCTGACCTGTGAGGTTGAGAAAGCTCCAGTCTCTGGTCTGTATCTTCAGGCCAAGCCTTAAGTTGCGACTTCTCACTCTTCTTTGCTCCTTCCTTACTGTTGGAAATTTAAAAAAAAAAAAGTCTTTTCTATTTTTAGAGGCGAGAACTCATCTAAGAGGCGCAATGACGTAATTCTAGAAGCAAAATCAGTGTGTTTCTCAAACCTCTGTTTTCCACATGAAATCTGCATTTCTGTGTGTTTCTTGCTCCTTCTTCTCTCTGAACTGGCTTACTTTAGACTTTCTCACGTACCAAAGACATGTGTATGGTGGTGGGGCTCAGTGCCACAGGAAGGTGGTATTACTGTTGTCATTGCTGGTCTTTTCCATCTTGTTCTTAAAAAAATTAAGGTAAAGTTCACATAACAAAATCAACCATTTTTGAGTGCATTGTCCAGTGGGATTTCAGATCTTCACAGCTGCTGCTGTCAAGTGTTAAAGCCCTGCCACCCACAAGCCCCTTCCTGTTTATCCTTTCTCTTGGCCCTAAGCAGCCACTGCTCTCTTTCCTATCTTTCTGTATCTGTGTAACTGATTTTTCTGCTATTTGTTACAAATGGAATCAAAGTATGACATTTTGTATCTGGGGTTTTTCACTCAGCGTAATGTTTTGAAAGGTTCATAACTTAGCACTATATTTTGAAAGGTTCATCCATTGAACTATTGTACCATGCATTGGTACTTCATTGCTTCTTATAGCTGAATAATATCCCATTTAATTATATCCATATAGCTGGGCATGGTGGCACATACCTCCAACTCCAGCACTGGGGAGGCAGAGGCAGGTGGATTTCTGTGAGTTTGAGGTCAGCCTGGTTTACCTAATGATTTCCAGAACAGCCAGGACTATAGAGTGAGGCTCTGTCTCAAAAAGAAAAAAAAAAAAAAAACATGTGTGTATTACAGTCTGCCCATTCATCCACTGACGGATTTTTTTTAGCTTGTTTACTCTGTCAGGTTTGTGTGACCAGGTCTGCTACTCACACTTATGTACAAGTACCTTTTTGAATGCCTGCTTTTGGTTGGGTATATACATCAGAAGCTGAATGGCTAGGTTACATGGGAATTCTAGGTTTAATTTCTTTTTTTCTTTTTTTTTTGGTTTTTCGAGACAGGGTTTCTCTGTGTAGCCCTGGCTGTCCTGGACTCAATTTGTAGACCAGGCTGGCCTCGAACTCGCAAAGATCCGCCTGCCTCTGCCTCCCAAGTGCTGGGATTAAAGGCGTGCGCCACCACTGCCCGGCTAGGTTTAATTTCTTGAGAAACCACCCAACTGATTTCCCATAGCAGATGCACCACCAGGAACTTGTGCTGGCTCCAAGCTTTCTACCCCCTTCCCAGTACTTATTTCTAGATAAATTCCTCAGTAGAATTCATCCAAGCTGTCGACCCCATCTTACTTTCTTGCTTTATGTCCCTTGGCTGCTTACTTGCGTGCCAGTCTCAATCCGTTCCCAGGGTCCAGCTTAGCACCCTCGTGTAAATGTGTTTTAGTAACTCTGCTCATTCTTAGGGAACAGCATATTTTTTTTCACATGTTAAAAAGGTGTATGAAGGTCAAGATTAAAGGAGAGAAATGGCTTTTACAGTCATTAAGTATGAGAAGCTGCATTGTTCTTTCTGGGGCTGGTAAGATTGGTGGTGTCTTTTGCTTCTGTGTGGGCTGGATATACCAGCTTCATCCTCTTGGACAAGCGTTTCCTGAAGGGCCAAACTAATTGTATTAGTTATTTGTCTCTGAAAAAAGTGTGTGTGTGTGTGTGACCGCAGGTGTATATGTGTGCTACAGTTCGTGTTTAGAGGGTCAAGCCAACTTTCAGGAGTTGCTTCTCTTTTTCAGTCATGGGATCTAGGGATTGAACTCAGGTCGTCAGACTTGTCTTTACTGAGCCATCTTGTTGGTCTTCATGACTTGTCTTGCTGTTTTGACAAAACAGTTGGTGAAAGTAATTTAAGAAAGAAGAGCTTTGTTTTGGCTTAGTCCCAGTGAATGCTGTTCATCACGGCAAGGGAGGAATTGTGGCAGAATCTGGAGGTTGTTGGTCACATTGTATCCACTGTCGGGAGGTAGATGGGATGAACGCTGGTAGGTTTGCTTTCTCCATTCTGTTCAGTCAAAGGCTCCAGCCCATAGAATGGTACTGCCCTTATTTGGTGTGAGTCCTCTCCCTGGATTAACCTAAAATAAGCAATCCCTCACAGACAGGCCCCAAGATTTGTTTCCGCGGTGATCCTAAATCTCAGCTGAGAGTAGCCATCCCATCAACGGTTCTAGATCCATCTTATCTTTCAGGGGCCCTGGAGGAGAGTCTGCGCCCTCATGCACCTGAGGAAGCTCTGTTCCCACAGAGGGATGCCTTTGAATTTCTGACTGCGGTGATCATCACTCCAGAAAACTCTACTCAGGTGGTTCTTTTGGCCCTAAGAGGTGAGAAAACCAGACTTCACTGTGACAGTCTGAGGTACTGGCGGGATGACAGATGGCTGAGGCTGGCAGGGGCTTTACCATTCCCAATTGCCATCTGCATGACCTTTCCAACGAACAACGCCTTCTTCCCTCACACACCATTCATCTTTGCCAGGGTCAAGGCCAAGGTGAAGAGTGTAAGTCCAGGTTTCAGACATTTAGGAGATGCGTCCCTCTAACTTCTGTCATTAGTGAGATTTTATTTAAAGATCTCTCAAAGTGAAAATAATTGAGGTGTTTAAACATATTTAAAACTTGGAAATCAGTTAAAAGTGGATGATATGTCTTTTTAGTATTATATGAGGGACAGGGCTGGAGATGTGGCTCAGCTGGTAGAATACTTGTCTATCATGCAAGAGTTCTGGGTTCAGTCTTTAGCACCCAATAATGACGCATGGTGGTACATTCCTGAGTTCAAGTTTGAGGTTATCCTTAGGTACATATCGAGGTTGAGGGCCAACCTGGGATATGTGAGGCTCAAAGCCCTGGATTTGATTACTGCAGGCCTATCAAACGAGTGCTTAATTCTGCAGGCAGGAGAGTAAACCTTCTTCAGTACAATCATTGCTATTAATTGATGCTTCCAAGTGTATGGAGGTTATGTTTTTTTTTTTTGTTTGCTTGTTTGTTTTTCGAGACAGGGTTTCTCTGTGTATATCTTTCTGTTCAGAACTCACTTTGTAGCACAGGCTGGCCTTGAACTCACAGAGATCCACCTAGCTTTGCCTCCCAAGTGCTGGGATTAAAGACACCACACATGGCGAGGTTATGTTTTAACTTGTAGATTTTCCAAACATTTTGCTTAGTGGAGGAAAAACCCTAAAGTTTATAGCTTATTGTTCTGTACTATTATCCAGTTTGGGATATTACCTGAAATTGTGATCTAACACTGATCAACATGATATGAAAGACCTACATCCTCAAAAAATGATTGAGCCTGCCTGTGACCTCTGTTCATTCTATATTTGTATAAATGTAGGAGTCATATCTTCAACATTTTTTTTTTCAAATTTAATTTTTGCAACACTTTCAGATAATTTTACCAAGAACTCTAGGAGTGGTGGATGAGCTTGGACACAGCTAGCATCTATATGGGGGTCATGTGTCCTTGGGCACTGGCGTCATCTAATTTCCTAGACTGGATAATTGGGGATCCATTTGGTGACATTAGCCAAGTTTTGCTGATCCCTGGGACATAGGGCTCCTGACTTTGGGTCTGTAATTCCAGGACATTTTCAAGCCTTCCCTTCCTTTTTTTTTTGGTTTTTCGAGACAGGGTTTCTCTGTGTAGCCCTGGCTGTTCTGGACTCACTTTGTAGACCAGGCTGGCCTCGAACTCACAAAGATCCGCCTGCCTCTGCCTCCCGAGTGCTGGGATTAAAGGCGTGCGCCACCACTGCCCGGCTTTGCCTTCCCTTCCTTTTAACATTATTTTTGTCCCATGTCCTTCAGCTCTGAGGCCAAGTGGGCTGTGCTTGCCATGTGACCATGACTTTGAAAAATCCAGGTCCTGTCATTGACTGTTGATGTCTTGGTCACTCCTAAGCATCTTGGGCTGTTGTCCCTCCTGTGTGTAGCTCTTTTCACAGTTCAAGCCACAATATTTTAGAGGGTGGGATCTCCTGCTTTTCTCCTTCATCAAAGCCCTTGCTCCTCTTTGGTTCAGGGTTGCTTAACACTCTGACCTTTTTATGCTTCTGAGGTGGGAGGGGCTTGATATTCCCCTGATAAGGCTGAGGGAAGATTATTTTCTTTATCTTTGTCTGTGTGTGTGTGTGTGTGTGTGTGTGTGTCGTATACCATGCGTGTCCATGCATACACATGTGGAGGCCAGAGCAGGACACTGAGTTTGGGCCTCTATCACTTGCTGTCTTATTGGTATGAGACAGGATATCTTAGAGAACCTGATGTTCATCCTTTCTTTCTTTCTTTCTTTCTTTTTTTTTTTTTTTTGGCAGGGTTTCTCTGTGTAACAGCCCTGACTCTCCTGGACTCACTTTGTAGACCAGGCTAGCCTCAAACTCACAGAGATCCACCTGCTTCTGCCTCCCGAGTGCTGGGATTAAAGGGATATGCTACCACACCCAGGACGCATCACCTGTTCAGTTGGGCTGGCTGGCCATCTAGTTCCAGGGATCTGCCTGTCTCTGTACCCCCTGTGCTAGGTTACGGTTTTCAAAGCCATGCCTAGCCTTTTATGTGAGTGAAGGAGATTTGAACCCAGTTCCTCATGCATGCTGAGCCAGGGTTCTTACTGAGCCATCTCCCCAGCTCTGATTCTCTTCATCTTTATCCTATCGATGGCTTCTCTGAAGTTATCACTTCTCCCTACTTCTGGGATATTCTGGCAGACTGGGCCAAACTGCTAAAGACTGGCTTTGAGTGCAGAGGTCCTGGGTACCCTGGGGTAAGGCAGCCTTCCTCTCTGGCCACATACCTGTAAGACTATCAGAGGCTAAACTATCCATCTCTGGGTCCAAGATCTCATAAAGCCTGCTCTGGCCTGACTTTGTACGGCACGAGGAGAGCTCTGACCTCCCCTCTATTTCTTGGGTCACCAGAATCTCTGCACTGGTATTCTTAGAGAGAACAGGTCATTGTCTTCATGTCTCTCTGGTAAGACTTTCTATACTACCATGGTGCATGATCATTTTAGACTTTGTAGATTCCCCACAATGACCTGAATAATTGCTAAGAGGTGTTGCTTATCACATGTTTGATAAGTACATGTGTGAGTCACATTGGTGGGTCTTATTTATGACTTTTGGGTCTCAGTTTGGCTCAGGCCTTCCTTCACTCACACTTCCCTCTCTACAGACCCAGCTTTCTGGTCTTTGTTATTTGAAATATCTTCAGGAGGGTGATGGATGTGGCTCAGTTGGTACAATGCATCCCTGGCCTTCATGAAGCCTCAGGTTTGATCATTAGTGCCATGCAAATCAGGCATGTTGGCACCCACCTGTAATCCCAGCACTTAAGAGGTAGTGGCAGGAAAATCAGAAGTTCAAGGTCACCCTCAGCTACATAGGAAGTCTGAGGATAGCCTGGTCTACATGAGGTTCCCCTGCCCCTTTTAAAGGTGTGTGAGATGGTTCAGCAGTGAGCTTGCTCCCCAGGGCTCACATAGTAGAAGTAGAAGGAAAGCCCCAACTCGCATAGGCTGTTTTCTGACTTCCACATCTGTGCTATGGCATGCACACACATGCGCACACACACACACACACATACACTTAAATGTAAAAAAGTATTAGGATATATATTTAAAATGTTTTATATAAAATCTAGATGTTGATATAATGGATACTCATAAAATTCTGAGGTCTTGGGGGCTGGAGAGATGGCTCAGTGATTAAGAGAACTGGCTGTTCTTCCAGAGGACCTGGGTTCAGTTCCCAGTGTTGAACCCTGGGATGGGTTCCCCGAGGTCCTGATGCCCAGAGACCACCAGAGTCCCAGATTCGTTGCAATATACAAGAAGTTTATTTAAGCTGATGCGCCAGGGTTCAACTGCCTTCGTGGAGGAGTGAACCACCAAAAGCAGTTTTCAGGCAGTATTTAAGCACACAAGCTTCAAATGGGTGGGTGCATAAAGGAGTAACTTTTAGCCTGCTAGGCGAAAGCTGCAGGTGGCGATAAGGGAACAAAGGGGATTGGGAGCAATCCAGTCAGCTATGTAAGTTTAGATAGTCCCAAGGACTGAGTTCAGTGGAATGTGTCAAGGACTGGGTTCTGTGGAATGTCTCCAGGAGTCATGAGGTCAGGGTCTCATGAACAAAGGAGAAGGCCTTCCTAGGGAAGTGGTATTTATTATTATTTTATTACAGCCTTACACCAGCACTTAGATGGCAGCTCACAACTGTCTGTAACTCCAGTTCCAGAGGATACTGACACCCTCACACAAACATATACGTATGTCAAACATTGCATGTATATAAAAATAAATATATTATTATTATTACTATTATTTATTTATTTATTTATTTTGGTTTTTCGAGACAGGGTTTCTCTGTACAACAGCTCTGGCTGTCCTGAACTCGCTTTGTAGACCAGGCTGGCCTCAAACTCACAGAGATCCGCCTGCCTCTGCTTCCCAAGTGCTGGGATTAAAGGCATGTGCTGGAGAGATAGCTCAGTGGTTAAGAGCACTAGCTGTTCTTCCACAGGACCCAGGTTCAAATCCCAGCACCCACATGGCAGTTCACAGCTGTCTGTAATTGCCGGGCGTGGTTGTGCATGCCTTTAATCCCAGCACTCGAGAGGCAGAGGCGGGTGGATCTCTATGAGTTCAAGGCCATCCTGGACTACAAAGTGAGTCCAGGACAGCCAGGGCTACACAGAGAAACCCTGTCTCAAAAAAAAAAAAAAAAAAAAAAGAAAGAAAGAAAATTGAAGCAAAAATAAATAATTAAACAAAACTCCGAGGTCTTTACAGTTTTAAAGTTTCATAAAACACTGTTAATATTAAGAAAGTCCAAGGTAGACATGTCGATCTGTCAGACTAATGATATTGAACTTCTTGTTTTTGTTTTTTTTTGCAGACAGAGTTTCCCACCTAGGTGAGGTGGCGCACACCTTTAATCTTAGCGCTCAGAGGCAGAGGCAGAGGCAGGTGGATGGATCTCTGTGAGTTCGAGGCTAGCCTGGTCTACAAAGCAATCCAGGACAGCCAGGGCTACACAGAGAAACCCCATCTCAAAAAACGAAATGAGCCGGGCGGTGGTGGCGCACGCCTTTAATCCCAGCACTTGGGAGGC
>CAJQZJ010000165.1:415668-431599 GCA_907164525.1 Lophiomys imhausi
GAAATGGTGGGGAGGGGGGTAGAATTTCTCTGTGTAACAGAGTCCTGGCTATCCTGGACTCACTTTGTAGACCAGGTTGGTCTTGAACTCAGAGATCTACCTGCTTCTGCCTCCTGAGTGCTGGGATTAAAGGCATGTGCCACCACACCCAGCTAGAATTTCTCCCCATTGGCAGATACCCAGAGCTTCCTTCTTAGACTTAGACTGAAGAAAGGCTACTTTCATTCCCAGTTTCTTTCTTTCTTGCCTCTCTGTTCCTCTGGACGCTGTACTCACTCACACTGTTGGTGATGGGATGCTGGTTTCTCCAAACCTAGGCAACTGAAGCAGAAATGAGTGCATCCTCAGAGGAGCTTCCTGAGAGAGCGCAGCTCTGGGGTGTATTTCTGTGACTGGTCCCTCAGCAGGGCGAGAAAGGGCAACAGTTGGCTGGACATGATCCCCATCTTGTCTTCATGTATTAGGCCTCCTTCACACATATGCCACCGTCCTGTTTCAAAGAGAAGAAGAAACCCGGGTAAACATTGTTAGGCATGGCTTTCTTTCCTTTCATTTTCTTTTGGAAAAGATCTTGGTCTTAACATAAGATTATGATCACACAGAATATGTACAAAAGAAATTTGAATTCTTTTTAGGAGTGAAATTAGACCATTTTTTTTTTCCTTCTTCTTCTTCTAGACAGGGTTTCTCTGTGTAGTCCTGGCTGTCCTAGAACTCACTTTGAATACTAGACTGGCCTCGAACTCACAGAGATCCACCTGCATCTGTTTCCTGAGTGCTGGGATTAAAGTCAGGCACCACTATGCATGACTTTTGCTGAAATTAGACAATCTTAAATCCTTTATGGACTAAAGTGATATGCACGAGTCAGCAAAGAGAGAGAGCAGAGTTTCTCTCTGCTTTCGATGGTGAGGTGGAATAAATATCATAGTGGTAGAAGGGTATAAAATGCATCTCAGCTGGCCATGGTAGCGCACACCTTAACTCCCAGCACTTGGGAGGCAGAGGCAGGTGGATCTCTGTGAGTTCAAGGCCAGCCTGGTCTATAGAATGAGTTCCAGGACAGCCGAGGATACACAGAGAGACCATGCCTCAGAAAACCAAAACAAAACCAAACCAAAACCAAACCAACCAAAAAAAGAAAACCCCAAACAAACCCCAAACCCAAACCAACCAACCAACCAATCAACCAAAATTCCCCAACAACAAAAAAGCCAAAAATGCATCTTTCAGTTTGGATACTCAGGGAGATGTTTGGTAAAGAGAAGCAAAACCAAAAACAAAGAAAGAAACACAACAAAAAGAAAGACCGTTGAAAGAAAAGACAATAGAACAGCCCATAGTGTTGCTAAAGAGACATCGGAGGGCGTGTTGTCCGTTCTTGTAATTTCACAGAAGGAAATTGGTGGTTAGGGAGCTTGAGTGGCTTGCCCACTGTCATTCAGCAGCTTAACAACACATCCTAGTATTGACTCTCATTTCCCTCTTAATAAACCAATATTTCCATGGTGTCATGACTCTCATGGCATCCGTTAACCTAACGTGGAACAAGTTAAGGGCTTCAGAGACTCCTGAAAGCTCCAGTGGGAGAGACAGAACTGCAGAATAATAATATAACCCATGAGTTTGCTTTGTAACTAAGGAGCCTGCAGCTCACTCCATTCCAAATATACTGCTCTCCAATGGATGCTTTAGTAGGACCCTTGGAGTGTTACCGTTTCTGTGTGATTCCACTGGAAAGCGTCAAAAGCTGCCGAGGACGCGCGATTTAGGTGAAATGAGGCTACTTTACTTTCCCTTTAAAATACGGGCTTGAAGCCAGGCTGTGCTGGCGCACGCCTTTAATCCAGCACTCTGGAGGCAGAGGCAGGCGGATCTCTGTGAGTTCAAGGTCAGCCTGCTCTACAGAGAGTGAGTTCCAGGACAGCTGAAAATGGACTTGACTATTTGAGCATCCCTTCATTTCCCCCATGCCTCTGTGAATAGAAATTCAAGTTGTTCCACCTTCCAGTTGTTGTGAATGATGCCTTGTGTTCAAGTACCTGAGTTGCTCAGTGTGTTTACAGATATATATATATATCTGTGGAAATGCTGGGTCATATGACCACTGTTATAGTTTCATCTTGGTGGGAGTCACCAAATGTTAATGTCCAATCCCAGTGGGACCTCCAAATATTAAGTCCAAGAATAACCACACAAACCACTCAGTCATCAATCTTAGTCAGATATTGATAGTTTACTGAACGCACTCCCCAAAACTGGTCATGGCTACCATGACCAGGGTAACAGAGGTCTCAGAGCCTAACTGTGATGTTGATCTGCTTCCAAGGCAGGCTTTTTTTTTTTTTTAAAGAAAAACCATATGGAGGTAACAACCAGGTAACCAGGTCTAGGAAACAAACCACATCCGCCAGCCAGGTTCGTGTATGAAACAAACCAGACCCTGGTAACAACCAGGTAGGAAGCAAGGAGAAGGCAGCACTACATCATTTTGATTAGCTAGACAAAACATTTCTAACTGACCTTTAATTTGATTGGTCCCAAGTGGAGCTGTAGTTGGGGACTCTTCAGAGTGTCAAGGTAACAAAGTATGAGTAATTCATCTTATAGCTAAAACAGAGACAGAAGCCAAAAATGGCTACAGTTATGCTAAAAAAGCAGACCCAACAACCACCCTGTTTTAACTTATTCAGGAACCCTAAATTCCTTCCCACCACTGCACCTGCACCTCTCCAGCAACACACAAGGGTTCCAGTGCTGCGCATCCTTCCCTAGGTTGGTAGTGTCTGGACTAACAGATGTGATATAGTGTCTCCTTCTGATCGGCATCTCCCCAGTGACTTGTGATGCTGGGCACTCTCATGTGCTCATTGGCTGTTTGTGTTTCTGTGAAGAACCATCTCTCCAGATATATTGCTCATTTTATTTATATATTCTCTGTATTATTCCTTTATCAGAGATATAATTTGCAACCATTATGTGGGATTGATTGATTGGGTTTTTGAGACAGGGTTTCTCTGTGTAACACCCCTGGCTGTCCTGGACTCGCTTTGTAGACCAGGCTGGCCTCGAACTCACAGCCTTACAGCGATCCGCCTGCCTCTGCCTCCTGAGTGCTGGGATTAAAGGTGTGCACCACCATGCTTGGCTAAATATGTTTTTAATTGAAATAGAGTTACATCAATTGTGGGATTAAAAAAGAAAACCTGAGCCAGGCATGGTGGTGCACACCTTTAATCCCAGCACTCAGGAGGCAGAGGCAGGTGGATCGCTGTGAGGTTGTGAGTTTGAGGCCAGCCTGGACTACAAAGTTAGTCTAGGACAGTAGGACAGCCAGGGATACACAGAAAAACTCTGTCTCAAAAAAAAAAAAAAAACAAAGAAAGAAAGAAAACCTGCTTGGTAACACACAAAAATTCTCCCGCCTGCCCCTCTCTCCTGGAGATGGAACTTATACCCTCTTGTCTGATATACAATCGCTTTCATAGAGCTGTATCTCTGAGCTCACAATACCTTAAAACTTTTTTGTTTGCCTGTTTTAGAGTCAGGTTCTCGTGTACCCCTGTCTGACCTTAAACTTGCTATGAGGCTGAGGGTTAACCTAAACTGTTGACCTTCCCATTTCTACCTCCCAGTTCTGGAGTTGTAGGCATATGCCACCATGCTGGGTTTGCACAGTGCTGGGGAACCAACCCAGGGCCTTATGCACGGTAGGCAAGCACTTGTCAACTGTGTTACATCCTTAGCCCCAAACCTTTTAATTTTGATGAGATCCCATTTACCTTTCATTGCCTGTGTAAGACATAATGCCTTTTGAGCGTGCAGTAAGGTGTTGACCTTTTCAGAGTGTGAGGTTTCAGGGGTCAGAGACCAAGAGGCCTCTTCCTCTCCCACTGTAATAACCAGCAGTGGATATGAGGAATTCTGCTTACTGTGGGGAAGGACATCTGACCTTCTGGTTCCACCGAGGTTGCTTAAAACCCAACAGAAGACAGATATTCCATCCTCAGTTCAATGACTTGCTTACACCCCTGTGCTGACCTTGGCCCCTGTACTCAACCATGGCAAGGATGAGCAGGAAATACTGAAGTGTGGCTTTGGTTGAGTGAAAGGCATCTGGGGAGGTAACTGTGGCATGATGGCCACTGGACAGTCTTGGGGCACAGATACTGTCTTAGGGTTTCTGTTGCTATGAAGAGACACCATGACCATGACAACAGTTTCATAAAGGAGAACATTTAGTTGGGGCTGGCTTAATTTTCAGGGGTTGAGTCCATTCTCATCATGGTGGGAATCATGGCGGCATGCAGGCAGACATGGTGCTGGAGAAGGAACTCAGAGTTCTACATCTGGATCAGCAGGCAGCAGGAAGAGAGCCACTAGTCCTGGCTTCTGAAACCTCAAAGCCCACCCACAGTGACATACTTCCTCCAAAAGGGCCACACCTACTCCGACGTGGCCACACCTCCTGATTGTGCCACTCCCTATGGGCCTATGGGTGCCATTTTCATTCAAACCACCACAGATGTTTACATTTATTTAGTTTGTGGATATGTTGTGGATATGTTCACATGTGCATACAATTCTACAACATCTGGTGTCTTCCTTGATCATTTTCCACCTTAGTTTTTGAAATAGGGGCTCGTCCTGGGTCTAGGGCTTGACATTTAGGTTAGACAAACTGGCCAATGGGCTCCAGGAAGGTTCCTGTCTCTGACAACCCCATCGCTAGAGTTACAGATGCTCGTGACACCACATTGGAACACAGTACGGGAATGGAACTGTGTGAGGAGAATTCTGAGAGCTTGTGAGAAAACTCCAAGAAAACAAGACCAGAGTCTTGTGACCTCAGTTTTCTCCAGAGTGTGAGATTGTTCTTGTGATCTATTTGTGTCTTTCCCAGGTGTAGCAAATAGGAATGAGTGTAGTGACAATTTTGGAATTTTGGTTTCTTTAAAAAACACAGAAATAGTATAAGAATATGTTTTTGTTTTAATCCTAGGTGTGGGATATGAGGCTGCTTCAGATTGTCCACAGCAGCTGACTATGATTTGCCTAGTGCTCTAGAAGGGGGTGAATTTGCCAGCTGCAGATAGTTTCTGCGATTATGTGATGCTTAGAATTCTGGGGATACTTCAGAGGGTATATAAACACTAGGGCCCCTAGTGGAGGTGCGGGTTGTTGGTTGGTTGCTGTTGGTCTCAGTTTGTTAAGTAGACATGTACAAAGAAGAAAGAAGAAGAAACTAGATATCCTGACAGTGAAGATCAAACTTGCCCTAAGGAACTCAATGCCCCTAATCAGCAGGAAGTAGTCAACTGATAATATGCCCTCTTTCCCCTCTATCCTTTTTCTTTTTCCTATCTAGTATTAGGGGATTGAAAGGTGGAAAAGGGTGGAAGGAAGAAGAACCCACAAAGTAGCAAAAGGCCAATTGCAAGTGGGTTTGCTTCAGATTATACATTAACATTTACTATTGTTATTCAGATAGTGTTTCCACACATGGCTTGTCCTTGTGATTGTATACAGCTTGAACTCATGTGAACTTTACTTGTATGATCTTGCTTAACCCTCAGAATATAAATTATCTGATGTTCTAAGTAAAGTTGACTACTGCATGAGACTTTAGTCTGTCTCATTCATTGGCTACATTCTCCCAGGCCTCGCTGCCTCTAGAGTGATGACATCATCACACATAACCTTTTCAAGAGTGCTGGGGATCCGAACCTAGGCCCTCATACTTCTATGGCAGGCACTTTATTGACTGAGTGGTCTCCACGGCCTTGATTGCAGGACCCCAATGAGGAAAATTACTTGATGCTTTTTGCTTTGGTTTTCAAATAGACAATGTGGAGGGAGGTTGGACTGTTGAAGCATTTTGTGAGTTAATGCACATGAAGTTCTTGAAATAGTTCTTGGCATATTGTGAGCTCCTGACAAATGTTCTCTAGAGGATTAATGAATTCCAATATGCAAAGCATGTACCTGCTGCAGCCAGCATTATTCCCAGCTCGCGACATTCAAATCCAAGCTTCTAAAAGAATTTTACAGAAACCAAGTACAGACCAAACAACATATTTCTACGGGCCAAACTCAGTTCTGGGACTGCCAGTTGGTGAGTGAGCTGAAACCACAGAACTTTGTCAAGCCTCCCAGACAGAACTGCCTTCAGAGTGCGCTTCCTCCGGCTTTAAATGAGACCTTGGGTCTCTGGTTTGGCTTCTTACACCATTGAACTCACCCACTTACTGGGGTGGGATTACTGTGGAATAACAATGATCGGCTGCTCACAATTGGATAGGAGAGCATTGGTAACTTCACAAATTCTGTTTTTTACTATTGATCATGTCACAAGACGTGTGGTGCATTATGTTCCCTTAAGCAAATGTATCTTCTAATTGCTTTGGATATTTTATGCAGTTCTTTCATGCATTAATATATCTCATATTTGATCAATATGGGGAACAGGAAAATGAAGAGCTTTAGATGGTTTTTTATTCTGATTATAAAAATGATAAATAATTATTGTAAACAATTTGGGAAATGTATAGAAATGCAAAGATGAAAGAAAGCCATCTCAGAATCTGTCAACCAGAGATAAATACGGCTCACATTCTGACTAATATCCTCCTGGTTTTTTATTTGTACATATATTAGCATCTATCTAAAAACGGAAGCATGAAAAGTGCATCTTTTCCAGTGACTTTTGGAGGCCTTTGAAATGCTAGTGGGGCCTAATGGGCATTTTGAAAAATTTTATAGTATATATTAACCATACAAAAAAATGAGTTTCATTTGACATGTGCAGACATATACATAATGTATTTTGATCTGATTACTCATCACCCCCTTTTGTGTACCTCACACTCTACTGATCATTTCCCAGCTAGCCTCCCTTTACTTTCATGACCTTAGGTGATTTTTTTTTTTTTTTAGCATTTACTTATTTTAGTGTGTGCACCACGGAGCACTTGTGGAGGTCAGAGGACAACTTACTGGGACCGGCTCTCTCTTCCATCATGTGGGTTTCTAGGGTAGAACTTAACACCAGTGCTTTTTCTCTCCTGAGCCATCTTGTCTCATCTTCCTTCTTCTTCAATTATACAGTGAGTTTCCTTATGGTTGTTTATGGGAGCACCTCATCAACACTTATACCACCAAAGAAAATCTCTCTCCCTTCTTCATCAAACATGAACTTCCAATAAATCCTTAGGGAGGAATGAGACCCTATCAGTCCCTCCACTGAGCATTTTCAATATTGATCTGTTGAAGGGGTGAAAAAGGCCATTTGTCTCCCCACCATTTATATGTCTCTGTATAAACTGATGCCAGGTTGATTAACTATCCATTTTTAAAACATAACATCTGCCTTTTTCTTATTTCATCTCTTTCTTTAATTAAATATTTTATTATCATTATTATTATTTTACTTAAGAATATGGGTGTGTGTCTGGGTGCCCCATGTATGCAGTAACCTTGGAAGCCAGAGGACAATGTGTGACTGGAGTTATAGACAGCTGTGAGCTGCCATGGGGGTGCTGGACATTGAACCTGGGTCCTCTGAAAGAGCAACCAGTGCTCTTAACCACTGAGCCATTTCTCCAGCTCTTTTCTCTAAATTCTCAATTAAATGTTTAGTCATATGTTGAAGCAACCTAAATGGAATCCTATTTTCTGACCCTATTTTGTGACCAGAAGGCAAATAAACCTCTATTGAACGAACTGCTTTCTGTTTTTGTTAGCTGTTTTGTTAGCATTCAGCTGGGAGGAGCAGAGGCGCTGGCGGGGGGGGGGGGGGGGGGGGGGGTGGGGGACGTTGTGGGGGGAGGATGCTGATGACCTTCTCATAGGTCATTTTGGGAACAGATGGCTTAGCAGGGTTACTTTTGTTTTCTTCGGAAGCTAATGGAGAATAACAATGGCATCTGGGATGGGATCAGTTAAAGTTTAGGAGCTGAGTTTTTTTGCAGGACAGACATGGCAGTCCCCTCTAAATGCCACCACTTACGTAGAAGCTTGGCTTGTGCACGAAAGGGCTTGACATTCTTTTTTCTTTTTTCTTTTTTTCCCTTCTTTTCTGAACAGGGTTTTTCTGCGTAGCTCTGGCTGTCCTGAAACTCACTCTGTAAACCAGGCTGGCCTCTAACTCACAGAGATCCATCTGCCTTCTGCCTCCCAAGTGCTGGGATTAAAGACATGTGCCACCACCACCCGACACAGGCCTGACGTTTTTAGTGCACTTTTCTGACATATTAAAACAGGAAGTTTCTGGCAATCCTATTTCCCATGTTGATTTGTTTAGTGTGGCTAGCTTCTTCAGACATAGGTCCCACACTCTCCAGTGTAAAATCTACCCCTGTAGAAAGACCAAGGGATCGTCAGTTCTCAACCTTTCTAATGCTGAGACCCTTTAATACAGTTCCTCATGTTGTGGTGACCCACAGCCATAAAATTATTTCATTGATAACTGTAATTTTGCTACTGTTATGAATTGTAATGTAAAATACCTGATATACAGGATATCTGGTAAATGACGACCCCCCCGCAGGGGTCGTGACCCACAGGTTGAGACTCACTGCTCTAGACTGTCACCTCTGTACCCAGCCGCTTGTGGGAGGTGACCTTAGTGAAGCCTCTGGCATCTTTTGAGTCTTAATCTTTTTCTCCCAGAATACAAGAATAGAGGAAGAATTAAATAGCCTAGCATACGACCGAGGCAATTTTCTAAACATTTAGTAGGTCATTGACAGAGTGGAAGTGGCACAGATTAAAACACTGGAAAGGAGTCCTAAAGGTCCCTTTTGTGCTTTTAGCTCTTCAGGGAAGGATACACAGAAGCCTCTAGAAGAGGACATTAGGGATCCTTAAGGGAGCGCAGGGCATCAGCTGTCAGTATGCATGAGAGAATTTTGGTTGTTTAACAGCTGATATCTATTATGAAGAAAGCTTGAAGCTAAGCTCATGACACACTAGAAGCAGGGAACTGATGTAAGCTTTTGTTTTTGTTATTATTACATTATTGTCCTTAGTTTTCACTTTTGAAACGTGTTTTCACATGATCCAGGCTGGTCCTCCAGCTCACGGTGTAGCTGAGGATGTTTGGTGGCTGATATTTTCAACTTCATAGGATTTAAAGTCATCATGGGAATTAATCTCTGGGTGTGTCTCAGAGGAAGTTTTTGGTTTTTAGATTGGGTTAGTTGAGGCCAGAAGACCTATTGTAAATGTGGACAGCACCAAACCCTGGGCTACGTGGGGTCTTGGACTTAAGAAAGGGAGAAAGTGCCGGGCGGTGGTGGCGCACGCCTTTAATCCCAGCACTTGGGAGGCAGAGGCAGGCGGATCTTTGTGAGTTCGAGGCCAGCCTGGTCTACAAAGCGAGTCCAGGACAGCCAGAGATATTCAGAGAAACCCTGTCTCGAAAAAAAAACCAAAAAAAAAAAAAAAAAAAAAAGGGAGAAAGTGAGCTGAGCACCAATGTTTGTCTTTCTCCGCTTCCTGGCTGCAGACGCAATGTGTGTAGCTGCCTCATGCCCAAGCCGCCATGCCTTCCCAGTCATGACAGACTGTGAACCCCCAAACTGTGAGTCAAAGTAAACCCATCCCTTCTTAAGGTGCTTCTGTTAGGTGTGCTGTCACCACCAAGAGAAAACCAACACAACAATCTGGAAGTTTTCATCCTCCTGCCTCTGTTTCCTGAGTGCTGGGATTGCAGGTGTGTTGCTACCACATGTCGGGTTCATGTGCCGCCCCAGGACTGAACGCAGGGTTTTGTGTGTGCTATGTAAGAACTCTACCAACTGATCAACAGCCCAGGTCTGTTATGGTTTTAGAGAAGGAGTTCTGCTTGTCCTGTCGTTAGTGTGTATATCTCCACCCACCAGCTTTTCTTCTCATCTGCAGAATGGCCAGGGTGCAGATGAGGGAGGGATGTGGCCTGGCTGAGCTCCTTTTTGTAACAGGCATTTCCTGTGCAGCCTGCTACTTCTGTCACCCTGATCTTTGGTTCTAATTTGCTATTCCCCTGTGGCTCACTTTCCTCACTGACAAGATTCACATTAATCACCGTGATTTAGGACTTCTGATGTGCTACTGTTGTAGCATATGGGCTCTGTCTGGTCCTTGGCCTCAGAACTCTAAAACACCACTTTGATGGCTTCCCTCTGTTGTTCCAAAGTCTTCAGTCTTCAGTGAACCCTGACTTCCCATCCAAGTTGCCAACTTCATCCTCATGTACCATTTCCCCACCCTCCATGGTTTAGACTAATGGACCACTTATTCTTCTCCAAACCCACCAGGTAACTTCTTCCCTATTTGTCCTATTTATCTGCGTGGCTTCCCCTCCACTCCATCTTTACTAGCTCAGTCTCCCCACGTTTCTCAGAAATACCCGGAACGTTTCTGGTCTTTGCTCATTCTGGCTTCCTTCCTGTGTGGAATGCCTTCCTCCAGGGTGCTGAAGTCTCCCCTTTCCCTAAACACCCCTGATCTTGTGACTACATCTATAGGTTTCTCAGGCTTCAGTGACTTGCCTTTGCCCACGAACCTTACACCACTTCATGATGTTCCGAGTGAGGTGCGCAGTTTATCAGAGGACATTAGAGGAGGCGCTGGCAGAGGGTGCCAACTCTGCAGAGAAGTGCAGTGTGTTATACAAAGGAGAGCTTTCCACCACTGATAAAGTGAAGAGGGTACTGAAGGCCAGGAGGCCAGCTAAGAGTCTGATCTAGTCATTTACGCCAGGACAAACTTAAAGGGAACAAGAGTGAGAAGACAGAACGCATCTGCAAACTATCTGAAAGAGCAAAACAGCAGAATTGAGTCCAAGGGATGACGGAGTAGAGCCAGAAATTAGTCCTGAGGTTTCTGGTCCACTGAAAATGGAAAGGTTGGTGGATAACTGAGAATGTGGATGCTTTGTCTGTGGGTTTGAGAAGATGTATGTATAACTAACAGCTGAGGATACAGTGTCATGAGTCTTCAGAGGGAAGGGCATTAAATGAAGGGGTAATTAGGACCAGCCACCAAGGAGAGAAGACTGGGGAGTGGGTAGGATGAAGTTAGATGTAGAGAACACGGTGCTGCCGGGCCTGGTGGTGCATGCCTTTAGTCCCAGCACTTGGGAGGCAGAGGCAGGCGGATCTCTGTGAGTTCGAGGCCAGCCTGGTCTACAAAGTGAGTCCAGGATAGCCAGGGTTACACAGGGAAACCCTGTCTTGAAAAACCAAAAAAAAAAAAAAAAAAAGATAATCTCCCACAGGCATGCCCAGAAGTTTTTCTCCTACGTAACTCTAGTTTTCATTGAATTGACAACAGAGATTAATACTTAACAATTTGTCAGGGTTGAGGGAGATCACCTGGATTAAGGACACACTATGAGAAAGCGCTCAATAAACTAATGTCATTATTTACCATCATGAAGACATATTGCTAAATTCATGATCTCAGGATCTCCCTGATGTTATTGTTGAGTCGTTCTTTGAGTTTGTCTGATGCTAGCTATGACTTCTCAGATTTAGTCCATCAAAATACAGACTATCCAGGTGAGTTTGAATTTCAAATAACACATAAACAACTTTTGGTATAAGCATTCCCTAAATACTGTGTAGAAAATGCTTATTCTAAAATTGTATGTGTCATTTACCTGAAATTCAAATTCTTCATCTGGGCTTTTGTATTTTGTCTGTCAATCCTATCAGCCTAGTAGCTGAGTGAGCTTACACAAGTTTCTTCTCTGAGCATGAGTTTCCTCATCAGCTAAGTAGGGGATGAAATGGATTTTCATAAGCATTTAGAACAGTAGGCTGCTATTCAATATAATAACTGATACCATTCAGATGGGGCCATGCCTAGGTATACATTCTGGAATCCATAATATTGAAGATTGGAGAGAAATGCTTAAAATTACATTTTTACTACTGCACATTTGTCATTGTATTTGGTACTGTCATTTAAAAGGCAATATCCCACAGAAATAAAGAGACTCCATCTTCCTAAATGCTCCCGTTGACATTAACAATTTTTACCCACCCATAAATCCTTACGACAAGATTGACAACCATCATGGAAAATTCAATTCTCACTCTTGTCTACTTTTGCAGTTTTGCCCTCTGGTGCAAAGCTGAGCTGGAGCTGAAACAAATGATATTGCCCAATTTCCTCTTTTTGCACAATGACAAAAGTCTTTCTGGAGAGACTTTTTTTTTTTCCTCCAAAAGTTTTAAACCAGCTCAAAACTGTTTCTGAATTATAGGCCTTTGGCACTGGGGACATTTTAGAGCAGGAACGCTGAGTCTGAGCCGTGATTTCAGTTCTGATGGGGGAAGATATGCTTACTTGTTATTAATTTGCGACAGATACATAGATACTGCCATTGTCGTAAGTTAATATTCATTATTAATTAATTAATCAATTAATTAATGCATCTGAATCTACTGCTAAAGTCACCGAGTTTACAAATTCTTGCTTTGAGAAGGCAGTTTGCCTAAAGTGATATCTCCTGTATTTATTTGAAGTGTTAGTCAATTTGCACAGCCATGGATGAATGACTTGCAATTAACTGAACTTCATCGGCTCACCATTTCATAGAATAGAAAACCCAAGATCAAGGTGCCAGTATGTGGTGAGGGTCTTCCTTCTCTATCAACAGGGTCCTCATGGACCAGTCATCTCTCAAAGGCTCCCATTTCGTCCTAGTTAGGGTTGCTGCTCCTGTGATGGTACACCATGACAAAAACAACTTGGGGAGGAAGGGTTCATATGGCTTACACTTCATATTGCTGTTCATCATGGAAGCAAGTGAGGACAGGAACTCAAGCAGGTTAGGAACCTGGAGGCAGGAGCTGATGCAGAGGGCATGGAGGGGTGCTGCTCACTGGATTGCTCTACCTGGTCTCACTTTCTCATTTTTATTCAGCCAGGGGAATAATTCTATCTGTTTTGGAAAAGTCTTCCCAACTCAGCTTAATTATCCTAATTAAGATAATCTCCCTCAGGCATGCCCAGACGTTTTTTCTCCTATGTAACTATAGTTTTCATCGAATTGACAACAGAGATTAATACTTAACAATTTTTCAGAGTTGAGGGAGATCACCTGGATTAAGGACACACTATGAGAAAGCGCTCGATAAACTAATGTCATTATTTACCATCATGAAGACATATTGCTAAATTCATGATCTCAGGATCTCCCTGACGTTATTGTTGAGTCGTTCTTTGAGTTTGTCTGATGCTAGCTAAGACTTCTCAGATTTAGTCCATCAAAATACAGACTATCCAGGTGAGTTTGAATTTCAAATAACACATAAACAACTTTTAGTATAAGCATTCCCTAAATACTGATGCTTATATGGATTTCTACGTATTTCTATTGATTTCTCAGCCTGCTTTCTTATAGAACCCAGGACCACCTGTCCAGGGATGGTCCTGCCCATAATGGGCCCTCCCACATCAATATCAAATTAATAAAATACCCTACAGGCTTGCCTACAGTTCCATCTTATGGAGGTGTTTTCTCAGTTGCGGTTTCCTCTTCTCCAATGACTGCAGCTTGGGTCAAGCTGACATAAAACTAGCCAGCACACCTTTCCAGTGCTGTCATAGTGCTAATCAAATGTCAGTATGCGTTTTGAAGGGGAAACAGTTAGACCACAGCATGAAGAATCCCTCTAGCTCTCTCACTCTTCTAAAAGTCCATTGATCAAAGTTCTGTTCATCTTCAGATTCTAGTAAGTTCCTAAAGGCTATCTCAGACTACCAAGTGATCTTTATGAGAACATATGTCATAGTCTGTCTTTGGGCAGATGTCTTACCGGGGGGAGGGCTAGACACCATCTGTAATTTATCATTGAATTTCCCATAATGCCTTGCAGTCAATGGGTTGCTCAATAGATGTTTGTGGTACTGAGCTGAAAACATCTGAGTAGTTGATACAACTTTGATGGTTCCCCCCACCCCTGCCAACATTTATATTTTAAACAAATACTCACCTTTGCAATTGAATCTGAAAGAGTTTCTTTCTTTAGAGTAGGTGAATCTCAAAGATGGAAAAAATAGGGATTTTAAAAAAAGTTCATCAAGCTAGGCGTGGTAGTGCATGCCTTTAATCCCAGCACTGAGGAGATAGAGGCAGGCAGATCTCTGTGAGTTCAAGGCCAGCCTGGTCTACAAATCGAATCCAGGACAGTCAGGACTGTTAGAGAAACCCTGTCTTGAAAAACCAAAAAAAGGGAGGGAGCTGGAGATATGGCTCAGCTGTTAAGAGCACTGACTGTTCTTCCAAAGGACCCGGGTTCAAATCCCAGCACCCACATATCAGTTCACAGCTGTCTGTAATTGCTGGGTGTGGTGGCGCACACCTTTGATCCCAGCACTTGGGAGGCAGGGGCAGGTGGATCTCTGTGAGTTCAAGGCCAACCTGGTCTACCAAGTGAGTCCAGGGCAGCCAGGGCTACACAGAGAAACCCTGTCTCAAAACCAAAAACCAAAAACCAAAACTCCGTCAGTTTTATAGTGTTTATCTTTTCAGGTTTCACAGGTAAAATGAATTTGTTGAAACATGACTAATTCCCAGTGGACATAGGAAACAAGTAGTTTTGTACAAATATCGGAGCTAGCAGAGACAGTATCCCACCTCTCCAACCATGATGGTAATTCTGTCTCTGACACGGACAATGACTGGCCTGAGGAACCAAAAAAAGCATCAGCGATTGGCCCTCAGCTAGGTTGGTGGTTCTAAGTTTGTGACATTGGTTTTCACCTTCCTTACCACCCATGTCTCTGTCCTGCCCTGGGCTATGGCAGAGGCTGACCTTTTTAATACTGTCTTTTTAACTGCTGACTCTCTTCCATGTGAGTTTGGCCAGCAGAGGCTGGGGGCATGTTCTGTTTTTAATCTTCCACTCTGGAAATGGCTGGGGTTGGGTGCCTTTTCCATGGCAGATTCAGCTCTCAGGTCCTGGGCATGGTTAATGGTTTCTCACTGTTGTGGTCTAGTCATTGGGTTCTTTGGTTTCTAAACCCTGCTCTCACATCTACACGTCCTTTGGTAAATTTTTCTTTCTTTTTTTGAAGTGTCTTGAGTAGGTAGGTATCCTTGTCGCCAAGACTGTAGAGCCAATCCATCTAAAGCAAAGACTTAAAGCTTTTTAAGCAAAGGTTTAACAACTGCTCAGTAAGCTTTTCTGGATACCCACATCCTTCACTCTGCCTTAGGAACCAGGGACGTGATCACAGACCAGAAGAAAACCATCTGTCTCTTGAGCTCATCATGGTCAGCTGCTGTGAGTGCTCTTCAGACTCTTCTAGGAAAGTTGACTGCACAGAAATATGATAACTTGTCTTAATAATAATCTGTAGATGGTGCTGGAGAGATGGCTCAGCAGTTAAGAGCACTGGTTCCTTTTCTGGAGTACCCAGGTTCAATTTCCAGCACCCACATGGCAGTTCACAACCATCTGTAACTCCTATTCCAGAGAATCCAAAACCCTCACACAGACATACATGTGGGCAAAACACCAATGTACATAAAAATAATTAAATTATTAAAAAATAATAATCTGTTCCGTACCACAGAGGTGTTGAGTTTGGGCAGCTCAGTAGGTAGGACACTTGTTTCAGCGTGCCCAAAGCCCTGGGTTACAACCTTAGTATCTGCATAAAACACACACCCTTAGTATATGCACAAAACATGGTGGCATTGGCAAGCACCTGTAATTCCAGAGAGGTAGAAGCAGGAGAATTGGGAGTTCAAGGTCATTCTTGGTTTTGTAGTCAGTTTGAAGTCAGCCTGGCTACATGATATCTTGTCTTAAAAACAAACTCAAACCAAGAGAGGAAAGAAGAGACAGAAAAGTTGGAGAAGATCAGCAGTGCAGTCTCACAGAGGGAAGACTTTCTTTACTTTTTTTTTTTTTTTTTTTTTTTTTTTTTT
>CAJQZJ010000165.1:447234-474229 GCA_907164525.1 Lophiomys imhausi
TCCTTTGGGTGTATACCCAGAAGTGGTATGGCTGGGTCTTGAGGCAAGGTTATTCCTAGATTTCTAAGATATCGCCAGACAGACCTCCATAGTGGTTGCACAAGCCTGCACTCCCACCAGCAATGGAGTAGGGTACCCCTTTCTCCACACCCTCGCCAGCATGCGCTATCATTTGAGCACTTTATTTTAGCCATTCTAACAGGTGTTAGGTGGAATCTCAGGGTCGTCTTGAGTTGCATTTCTCTGATGATTAAGGATGTTGAACATTTCTTCAGGTGTCTCTCAGCCCTTAGGGATTCCTCCTTTGTGAATTCTCTATTTAGCTCCATCTCCCATTTTTTGATTGGATTATTTGGTTTCTTGGCGTTTAGTTTCTTGAGTTCTTTGTAGATTTTAGATAATAGCCCTCTATCAGATGTGGGGTTGGTGAAGATTTTCTCCCAGTCTGTTGGTTGCCGTTTTGTTCTAATGACAGTATCCTTTGCTTTACAGAAACTTTTCAGTTTCATGAGGTCCCATTTATTGATTGTTGATCTCAGGTCCTGAGCTGTTGGTGTTCTGTTCAGGAAGTTGTCACCCGTGCCAATGAGTTCGAGGGTTTCTCCTACTTTTTCTTCTAGTATCTTTAGTGTGGCCGGCCTTATGTTAAGGTCTTTGATCCACTTGGAATTAAGTTTTGTACAAGGTGATAGGTATGGGTCTAATTTCATTCTTTTGCAAGTGGACCTCCAGTTGGACCAGCACCATTTGTTGAAGATGCTGTCCTTCTTCCATTGTGCGTTTTTGGCTTCTTTGTCAAAGATTAGTTGGCCATAGGTGTGTGGATCCATGTTTGGGTCTTAAATTCGATTCCATTGATCCACTGGTCTGTTTCTATACCAGTACCATGCTGTTTTTATTACTGTTGCTCTGTAGTACAGCTTGAAATCTGGGATGGTGATACCTCCAGATGTTTTTTCATTGGACAAGATTGATTTAGCTATTCTGGGCTTTTTGTTGTTCCATATGAAGTTGAGACTAGCTTTTTCCAGGTCTATCAAGAATTGTGTTGGTATTTTGATAGGAATTGCATTAAATCTATATATTGCTTTTGGTAGGATAGCCATTTTTATTATGTTGATCTTACCTATCCATGAGCATGGGAGATCTTTCCATCTTCTAAAGGCCTCTTCCATTTCTTTCTTCAGGGGCTTGAAGTTCTTGTTATATAGGTCCTTTACATGCTTGGTTAGAGTTACTCCCAGGTATTTTATGTTGTTTGTGGCTATTGTGAAGGGAGTTGTTTCCCTTATTTCTTTTTCGGTATATTTGTTTGTTGTATAAAGAAGGGCTTCTGATTTTTTTGAGTTAATTTTGTATCCAGCCACCTTGCTGAAGTTGTTTATCAGCTGTAAGAGTTCTTTGGTGGAGTTTTTGGGGTCGCTTATGTATACTAACATATCATCTGCGAATAGGGATAATTTGACTTCTTCATTTCCAGTTTTTATCCCTTTGATCTCCTTTAGTTGTCTTATTGCTCTAGCAAGGACTTCAAGTACTATATTGAAGAGATATGGTGAAAGTGGACATCCTTGTCTTGTCCCTGAGTTTAGAGGAAATGCTTCAAGCTTCTCTCCATTTAATTTGATGTTGGCTACTGGCTTGCTGTATATTGCCTTTATTATTTCTAGGTATGGTCCTTGTATGCCCGTTCTCTCCAGAACTTTTAGCATGAAGGGGTGTTGGATTTTGTCAAATGCTTTTTCTGCATCTAGCGAGATTATCATGTGGTTTTTTTCTTTCATCTTGTTTATGTGGTGAATTACATTGATAGACTTTCGTATATTGAACCATCCCTGCATTCCAGGGATGAAGCCTACTTGATCATGGTGTATGATACTTTTGATGTGTTCTTGAATTCGGTTTGCTAGTATTTTATTAAGTATTTTTGCATCTATGTTCATGAGGGAGATTGGTCTGAAGTTCTCTTTCTTTGTTGGGTCTTTGTGTGGTTTAGGAATCAGAATGACAGTGGCCTCATAGAATGAGTTTGGCAGTGATCTTTCTGTTTCTATGTGGTGGAAGAGTTTGAAAAGTAATGGTGTTAGTTCCTCTTTGAAGGTCCGGTAGAATTCCGTGCTAAAGCCATCTGGCCCTGGGCTTTTTTTGGTTGGGAGATTATTAATGACTGTTTCTATTTCCTTAGGTGTTATTGGGCTGTTTAAGCTGTTATTCTGATTTTGATTTAGTTTTGGTAGGTGGAATTTATCGAGGAAATTGTCCATTTCGCTTAGGTTTTCAAATTTAGTGGAATATAGATTTTTAAAGTAATGCCCGAATATTTTCTGGATCTCCTCAATGTCTGTTGTTATTTCTCCCTTTTCATTTCTGATTTTGTTGATTTGTGTTCTTTCCCTTTGCCTTTTAGTTAATTTGGCTAGGGGTCTGTCTATTTTGTTGATTTTCTCAAAGAACCAACTCTTGGTTTCATTGATTCTTTGTATAGTTCTTTTTGATTCTAAGTTGTTGATTTCAGCTCTAAGCTTGATGATTTCCTGTCTTCTGCTCTTCTTGGGAGTGTTTGTTTCTTTTTTTTCCAATTCACCCAGCTTAGCTGTTAGTTCACTAATATGAGCTGTCACAATTTTCTTTTTGAAAGCACTTAGTGCTATGAACTTTCCTCGTAGCACAGCTTTCAATGTATCCCATAGGTTTGGGTATGTTGTGTCTTCATTGTCGTTGGATTTTAAGAAGTCTTTGATTTCCTTCCTTATTTCTTCCCTGACCCAGTGGTCATCCAGTAAGGAGCTGTTCAATTTCCATGTGTGTGTAGGCTTTCTGTTGATTCTTTTACTGTTGAAGACCAGCTTTATTCCGTGGTGGTCTGATAAGATACAAGGTGTTATTTCAATTTTCTTGTATCTACTGAGACTATCTTTGTGACCAATTATGTGGTCGATTTTGGAGAAGGTTCCGTGGGGTGCTGAGAAAAAGGTGTATTCCTTTGTGTTTGGGTGAAACGTTCTGTAGATATCTGTTAGGTCCATTTGTTTCATGATCTCTGTTAGACTCAATATTTCTCTGTTTGTCTTCTGTCTTGATGATCTGTCCTTTGTTGTGAGTGGGGTGTTGAAGTCTCCCACTACTAATGTGTTGTGATCGACGTGCGCTTTAAGTTTTAGAAGTGTTTCTTTTACGAAAGTAGGTGCCTTTGTATTTGGGGCATAGATGTTCAGTATTGAAATTTCCTCTTGATGAATATTCCCTTTAATGAGTATATAGTGCCCTTCTTTGTCTTTCTTCATTAACTTCAGTTGGAAGTCTGTTTTGTTTGATATTAGGATGGCTACTCCAGCTTGCTTCCTGGGTCCATTTGCTTGGAAAACCTTTTCCCAACCCTTTACTCTGAGGCAGTGTCTATCTTTTGTAGTTAGATGTGTCTCTTGTATACAGCATATGGAAGGGTCTTGCTTGCGGATCCACTCTGTAAACCTATGTCTTTTTATTGGGGAGTTGAGTCCATTGATGTTGATGGATATTAGTGACCTGGGGTTGTTATTTCTCATTAGTTTGGTATAGGCGGTGGTTCTGTTCCTCTTTTGATTTAGTTGCTAATGGGTTTTCTATTCCCTTTGTTTTCTTGGGTTGAGTTTTCTTCTCTGGGTTGGGATTTTCCTTCTAGGATTTTCTGTAGGGCTGGGTTTGTGGGTAGATATTGTTTAAATTTAATTTTGTCATGGAATATCTTGTTTTCTCCATCTATGTTGATAGAGAGTTTTGCTGGGTAAAGTAGTCTGGGTGGGCATCTATGATCTCTTAGGACTTGTAGTATATCTGACCAGGCCCTTCTAGCTTTTATCGTTTCTGGGGAGAAGTCAGGTGTAATTCTGATGGGTCTGCCATTGTATGTGACTTGACCTTTTTCTCTTACAGCTTTTAATATTCTTTCTTTGTTCTGTACATTTGGGGTTTCAATTATTATATGGCGAGAGGAGTTTCTTTTCTGGTCTAATCTGTTTGGTGTTCTGTATGCCTCTTGGATTTTTATTGGCATCTCTTTTTTCAGGTTTGGGAAGTTTTCCTCTATGATTTTGTTGAAGATATTTCCTGGACCTTGGAGTCGGGAGTCTTCTCTTTCCTCTATACCTATAATTCTTAGGTTCCATCTTTTCAATGAGTCCTTGATTTCTTGGATGTTGTGGGTGAGAGATTTTTTAGCCTTCTCATTTTCTTTGGATGTTGTACTGATTTCTTCCACTGAATCTTCCATGCCTGAGATCCTGTCTTCCATCTCTTGCATCCTATTGTTGATACTCACATCCGTAGTTCCTGTTCTCTTTCCTTGGTTCTCCACTTCCTCTTTTAACTCTGACTGTGTTTTCTTTATTGTTTCTATTTCTATTTTCATGTCTTGTATGGTTTTGTTCGTTTTGTACATTTCCTTCTCCAGCTTGCTTGTTTTTGTATGAAAATCTTTCATGGCCTTTTCCTTTTCCTGTTCAAGCTCTGTCACCTTGGCTTGGAGCTCTTTAATGGTGTTGTTCCTTGTTTTGATTTGTAGAATTGTGGTTTCCTTGAATTCCTTCATAGATTTAAGTTCTTCTTGCAGGGACTCTATCACTTTCCATACTGCAGAGTTGTCAATGTTTTCATGTGTTTCTGTTGGTGTGTGGTCATCCGAATTGGATGAGCTAGGGTGGTTCTGCTTTGTTGCAGTCATAATTCCTTGATTTCTATTTTTTTTTTTGACCTTTCACCATTGGATGCATTTAGCTGTCTGTTTTCTGTGTTTGGAACCACAGTGGATGATTTGGTGCAGGGGACGAGTTACTTGGCTATCTGTCGTTGCTTACAGGGGGATTTCAAGGTCACTGTGATTTTAATGGCCAGAGGCACTGTGATCTGGTGCAGCGTATTCCCAGGTTGTGAGTAATGAACCAGGATTGTTTCACTGCTCCCAATTCAGACTTCTCTATGTTACACTCTGAGTTATCAGCCTGTAATGGTTCTGATGATATGGGCCTGTTTGCCCAGGCACAAATTCTGTGGGCTTTGTTTGTCTTCCCGGAGGCTGACAGGGTCTGGCTCCACACCTGATATGTCTGGATTTTCCAGGATACAGCTATGGTCCCGATTTCTGGTTTCTCTCTAGTCTTCTCGCCACAGGGCTGGACCCTGAGTCTAATTCCCTTCTTGTCTGCGCCGCCACGGTCCCGTGGGTACCCCAAGCCCCAGATCCTCCGGCTGCCTGAGTGCACCTCTCGTCCCAGCAGCTCCGCCGTGGGTGCACGGACCCCTGGTCCCACCCACGCCTGTCTCTCTCCCTAGATGACCTGCCGTGGACTGGCGGGAATTTGGCCCTGCCAGCAGTGCTCTCTCCCCAGCTGCGCTATCCTGAGTGTGGGAGATTTGGCCGCTCCCGCCTGCTTTTGTGTTCCCTGCTTCCTGCGCTCTCTCGGAACCTCCCGCCCTCCGCTTTACAAGCGGCTGCTGTGGACCACCCGCTGAGCCCCCTGTTTGTTCCTTGCTAAGGCTTCCACTATCTCGCAACCTTTTCTAAGTGGGTATAAGTTCAGCCTGATGTGTGGGGAGCCCAATAGGCCAGCGATCTATGGCCAAGTGGACCCTGATTCTGTCTGCTGTAAGTTGGGATCTATCTTACCAGGCGCCTCTCCAAATGGGAGTTCCCGAGTCCCCGGTTTAGTGGCCTCCGTGTCTGTGAGAGATGGGGAGAGCCTTGCCCTGGGACTTTTAACAGTCCCTTGGGAGCTGTGAGCGTTCCCGGGGGGGGGGGGGGTCTAGCCCCTCCGGTTTTTGCACAGTGCCCAGTAACTCTGTGTTTTTTATGGCTCTTTTTTCCCCCGCGTTCAGAATGCGTCAGTGTAGGTCGCCGCCATCTTCGCTCTCCGCCATGAATCTTAAAAAACTTTTTTTTTTTTTTTTTTTCATTTGAGGGATTACTTTCCCTCTTAGCTCATGTTGGGGATCCTAAAACAGCAAGAACTTCTTGTATCAGTTGAGTGTTGATTTCCCCCAGCTTCCCTTATTGCCCTGACATCTGTCCAAAAGAATGAGAAAAAAATAATTTAAATTGTGGGTAAAGTAGATAACATCCTATTTTGATTACATTTAGGTGTCTCCTTCATCATCATCTTTGACCTGGAAGGTACCCAGGCACACACTGGCACATATGGGCTGCATGCAGGCAGGCACAGATTCACAAAGACCAGCACACAGGTAAAATGAAGAAAGCAAAAGATACCGGTAAAGGGGTTACCTGTCTCTGACTTCAAGGGCATATTTGTACCCAACCCACCCAAAAGTGGCAGCTTATTGGAAACAGTTATAGAACTGATTCCATCACTGGTCACTCTGAGTTCTGTAGACATCCCGTGTCAGCTGTCTCTTTGGCTGAGTCATTCTGGATCGCCATATCAGAGCCACGATGTCTAAACCTTAATTGGCACTTACGGTCTTCTGTTCCCTACAGCTTAGCCGTTAGGATAGACCTATCAAATGGACAGAACACAGGGAGAATACTACATTCTTTACCTCAAGGATGAAGATGAGGATACCACCTAGTGTATCCTACAATAATAATCCACTTGATTGAATCAGATCAGACATTTCTAGATGATTCTAGCCAGGACAATGATAACGCAGAAACACATGCAATGTCACATATGAAGAAGAGGTGGCTGGGCTAGTGAGGTGGCTCAGTGAGTAAAAAGGAGGAAAGAGGAATAGCACCATTGGACTCAGATGCTCTCTAGCTGGGGAGGAAGGAAGCTTTGTCTCCTAAAGGACCAGTATATAATACAACGTACAGAATGGCCTTCACTTATTGATGGGATGTGAACTTTGGGTTCAGCCCAAACTTTTGGAACTTTGAAGGTTATAAGCCAATGCCTGCTAAGTAGCAACCACGGGTCCAAAGGACCTAGGTAAGTGGCGTCAGTACAGAGTAAGTCACAGGAACTCATGCTGGTGAACCTCCTTGGGAACAGGGTTGTGGTAGCAGTGTGGCCTCCTCTCCAGTGTTTTTGAGACTTGCATGTATATATATATATTATAGTTTATGAGGAGGAATTTTACAGAAAATCTAATTTCTATAGTGCTTGGTAGTCAAGCTTGATAGTCAAGATAGGCTCTGTGATCTTCAAAGTTCATCTTTTTGCTTGGAAGGAAAACTTTAGCCTTCGTTGTTAATGGGTATCAGCATTGGATTTGCATTTCATTCTCCCACCAGCAGATGCTCATTTGAATATCGAAGAGGAAAAAAAATGTTGTTTGGAAATAAGAGTATAGTTCCTGCAAAGATCTTTTTGTGTTTGGTCTGTCTGCCTGCCTGCCTGCCTGTCTGTCTGTCTGTCTGTCTTTCTTGTGTATATAGGAGTACAATGAATGTGTTGCATACTGAGTCTTTGGAGATCAGAGAACAACTTGCAGAAATTAGTTCTCTCTTTCCACTATGTTGGTTCCAGAGATTGAATGCAGGTTTGTTAGATTTGGCAGCAAGGACCTTTACCTGCTGAGTCATTTTGTAACCTTTTGTGTGTGTGTGTGTGTGTGTGTGTGTGTGTGTGTGTGTGTGTGTGTGTGATTAAAAAAATAATGGATTTGCTAGGTATCCCATGATATACTGAGTGGAAATGGATGGAGAATGTTAAAGAAGATGCCTGGCACTTTTTCTGGCCTCTGTGTGTGTGCACATGTATGTATACCTGCATACACTGACAGGCAAGTATAAACAGACAAACAAACAAATTTTTAAGAAACAAAATTATAAGGCCGGGTGTGGTGGCGCACGCCTTTAATCCCAGCACTCGGGAGGCAGAGGCAGGAGGATCTCTGCGAGTTCGAGGCCAGCCTGGTCTACAGAGCAAGTCCAGAACAGCCAGGGCTACACAGAGAAACACTGTCTCAAAAAAAAAAAAACAAAACAAAACAAAAAAAAAAAAAACAAAATTATAGTATCTGTGTACTTAAACTTCAAGGTGAATCTTTATTTCTTTTCCTTCCTTCTTCCCTCCCTCCCTCCCTCCCTCCCTCCCTCCCTCCCTCCCTTCCTCCCTCCTACTCTTCCTCCCCCTTCCTTCTTTTTCTATGTGTGATTATATGTGGATGTACATGACACGTGCATATGTGAGTCAGAGGGTCACTTTTGGGAGCTGGGTGTCTCTTTCCATTATGTAGATTCTGAACCTAGAATCAGGTTGTCGGGATTGGTGGCAAGTGTTTTCACCCACAGAACCATCTCACATTCTCACGTTCCTCCCAATCCCTCAGATCTGGGTCTCATGTAGTCCAGGCTGGCTTTGAGCTTAATATGGAGTTGAAGATGAACTTGAAATTTGGATGCTCCTGCCTCCAGAACTCTTCCACAACTCCTCCTGCCCCAGTGCTAGGATTATAATGTGCATCCCTACATCTGGTTTGCACCACACCTGGCTTTTGCAGTTCTGGGGGTGGAACCCAGGGCTCTGTGCATGCTAGACATGTGCTCTACCAACTGAACCGTGTCCCCAGCCGCTCTGACTCTTTTATTCTACCAGCTGAACTACGTTCCCATGCCCAGAAACAAAAATGTCTAGTCTGTGAAGTAATTGTTCAAATGAAGACTTTCAGAAATCATATGAGTCAGTATGCTATAAATACATATTGAGGGGTGGAACAACGGCTCAGTGGTTAAGAGCATTTGCTGCTCTTTCAGAGAATCTGAGTTCAGTTCTTAGTGCCCATGTCAGGTAGCTCACAATCATCTGTAACTCCAGCCCCAGGGAATTTGACATCCTGTTCTGGACTCTAGGGGGCATTTGCATTCGCTTGTACATCCCTGTACAAGTGACACACATGTATAGACATAACTAAAAATAAGTATTCTAAAAATAGGTGTTGCACCATTGTCAATTAGTTTGAGGTGACTGAGAGACATAAAGGAGACAATTTAAAAAGGAAATTTTATAAATGGCGTTTTCATGTTTGACATATGGAACTGGGAAGTAAGACAGTGTCTCCAATGACGCCCTCCTTCCATCCTGCTCTGCTATGTGAGATATAAAAATCAAATGTCGAAGTGAAGTCAGATGAGGACGGCTTTACCCACTTCTCCATCGCTGAATATTTTACCAAGGGTGTCACTACGGAAACATATGACACATCACTCTCACAACACAACATTATAGTGTTTAATTCAGTACTATTTGTTTTCACAGATATATCACTTTTTTTTAATGATATTTATGTGTGTGTCCGGGGCTGTGCACATGAGTGCAGTGTGCACTGTGGAGGCCAGAAGAGGACATTGGAGCCTGCAGAGCCAGAGTTCCAGGACTTTGTGAGCTGCCTTATGTTGGTGCTGGGAACTGAACTCTAGTCTTCTGCTGAACTAGTGCTTCTAGTCTCTGAGCCATCTGTCCACGTGACTTCACAGAAAGTTTCTTAAAGGAGACTAATGGGAAGGGGGAGGGGATAGTAGGAGGATTGCACTCAGTGTACAATGCATACGGGTGTGAGAACATCCTTATATAACATAGCTCAATGTATTGGATACATGCAAGAAAAAACCCCCCAAACAAACAACAACAACAACAACAAAACACCAAAGCCAAACAAACAAAAGACAAAAAATGAAATAAAATAGGTTCCTAATGGCCAAAGGATTTTGCAATGATACGATCAAAGAAATCTTACTTGCATCATATTGTTTCTTTCCATATATTTTTGTATGAATTTTTTAAATCTTTTTCTGTTTGATCCATGTGTAGATAAGTAAAGATATACATGTTTGCATGGTGAGAAATGCTTTTTTTTTTTTTTTTTTTTGGTTTTGGTTTTTCGAGACAGGGTTTCTCTGAATATCTCTGGCTGTCCTGGACTCGCTTTGTCGACCAGGCTGGCCTCGAACTCACAAAGATCCGCCTGCCTCTGCCTCCCGAGTGCTGGGATTAAAGGCGTGCGCCACCACCGCCCGGCTGAGAAAAGCGTTTGATGACCTGGATCACGGACTTGATGAAGAGCAAAACTGTGGAGAGGCAAATAGCTGTGAGGGAGGTGCGGGAGCCACATGGTAAGCAGAGGGGGACAGGATGAACCCCCGTGGCCGGTGAAGGGGTTACTCAGGGGAACACATGTCACAGCTTTGTTTTCACAGAGTGGAATGCAGAGATGAGGTGGAAAAGTCATTTCTGGCAAAGCCGGTGCCCAGTCCCTTGGAGGTGCCATTTCCTCCTTGTAAGATAAAGAAAAATAATGACATTGTGATGGATTAGAAATGACATAAATGGACTGAAGTGGGGGGTGGTGTGATTGGCTTCGTTGGTAAAGTGGTTGCTGTGAGGGAATGAGGACCTGGTTTCAGTTCCCAGGCCCCTCTATAAAAAGCTGGGCGTGATAGTATGTGTTTGTAATCCTGGACCTGGGAAGGCAGAGACAGGTGGATATCTGGGGCTTGTTGGTGGCCCACCCTGGCCTATTTGCCAAGTTGTAGGACAAGAGAAGCCTTGTCTCAAAGGGGGGGGAAAAAAAAAGCAAAAAAAAAAGTGTGAATGGCTCCAGAGGAACACTCGTGGTCTTCTGGCTTTCACCCCCACACATAGCCACGCACACATATGTGTAGGTACGAAAGTAAAAAAAAAATAATGAGTTCTACCACCTTCTTGATCTGCAAGAAATGACAGTGATGACAGTCTTTGTAACAGAGTGCTTTCTTGTCCCATCAGGGCATGGCACCGGACCGGTGTGAGACCTAAGGAGTGCTGAGCCTCCTAAATCAGCCTGTGATTACAAAAGAAAAGTCTCTTGGGTTCTGCCAGGGAAGCCCCCTGAAGGATGTTGGGGCTCCGTTCATTCCATGCAGTGGTAGAATAACCACATGTGCCACATGTCCTTGCTTTGAACTTTGAATTCTCCAGCTCTCAATGTGAGAGATAGCTAGCTTCCTTCTTCGGTGACCAGCTCCACACTTACCTAACCATAGGGGGTGGAGTCAAGAGTACTGTCATGTGACCTGTGGGTTGTGATCTGATAGGTATCCTTTCCACGTGATTTTTAGGAGCATCTGAGTACATTGAACCCAGCCACAGCGTTTCAGCAATGTAAAAACAGAAGTGGTTAGACGACTTATCTATCGTTGTCTGGGAAGGAATCAGGCCTCCTAGTATGGCTGACATCTCTGTGTGGTAGTGCTGCAGAAGCAATAAGATTTAACTCTTTTCTCTTTTTAGTAGAGGCAGCTTACTGCTGGCCAGAGGGATGGGGAGAATAAGAACTGTTTGTCTTCGTGGTTTCAGCCTCCTAAACTCTGCTGTCCTTCAAAGTACAATACAATCCAGGCAGAGATCATGAACCCCACGTGGATCTGTGTCACACACTCCACATTTTCCCCCATTCAGGGCCAGCAATTCATTCCTCCCAACCAAACAAAACAAACAAAAATATACAAAACCACAGCCAGGGAGTCATGTGATACAAAACCTTGACTGAAGCAAGGAGGCTGTGACCATCTGTAGAAGTAGCCACTTCCTGAACAGACCCACAGCTATATCCTGTTCCTGGGCTTGATGGGAGCGTGAATCAGGAAAAGGAGTAGCTGAGGCATGAGGTTTTCTTTCTGCTTTGTTGAGAAGGCAAAAATGCTAATAATCTGGCAGAAGTAGCGTCAGATCTTTCGAAGGTGCTCCGGGAGGGAAGTCAGAGTTGGATGCATCCTGTACAAAAAAAGTTGCAGTTGCAGTCTGGTGCCTTTTCCCTTGACAGTGGTGCTGATGTGGTGTGATGATTAATGATGATTGACAGGATCTAGAATCATCTGGCTTTTCTATGAGGGAGTTTCCAGATTAGACTAACTGAGGTAAAAGAGCAACCCTAACTGTAGGTGGTGCCATTCTGTGGGCTGAGGTCCTGAGGAAGTGAGCTCATCTTCCTGTGTGTGTATACAATGTGACCAGCCGCCTCAAGCTCCTGCCAGCACGCCTTCCCTGGGGTGACAAGTTGTACCCTAGAACACTATGCCAAATAAGGCCTGCCTCTGTTGAATTGTTTCCTGTCAAGTATTTGACAAGTAATGAAAAACATAATCCATGATACAGATGGAAATGAGCCCTAGGCCTCCCTCTGTCACATGCTGGTTGAGTGAACTTGGTTATGTGACTGAAGGACTGAGCTTGGGTAGCAAGGCTTTTCTTAAGGGGCTTTTGTGAGAGATAAATTGGACAAAGTGTGATAAAGTAGGCAGAGTTAATATATTTTTAAGTATTTCACGCATAGGGAAGGCCCAGACAGAATGATATAGTATATTCACACCCCAGCTTAATTAGGAAAACACAAATTCCTCTCTACATTCCTCTATTTACCCCTTTCTTCTCATAGGTAAACACAATGCAGTATTGGCACATGATTCCCATGGATAGCTTCCTGATTTACTAAGAGTCATATAGCAGATTGTTTGGATGTTTTAAAAACATGACAATATGGTCTATACATTATTATGTAACTGCATTTTGTGATTCAAGATTCCATTTGTGTTGGGCATTGTGGCACATGCCTGTGATCCCAGCATTTGGGAGCAGAGGCAGGAGGACCAAGAGTTTAAGATCAGGCTGGGTTACATAAAATCCTGGCTGAAAAAAAATTCCTAAACCAAACCAAAATTCTCTGTGTGAGGCATTTTCTTGCTTATCTCTGCAGCTCCAAGTCACTTAATGCATTTTATTTTAAAAGTTTATTTATTTTATGTGTATCGTATGAGTATTTTGCCTGCATGTATGTCCGTCTACACACCACATTTATGCAGTGCTTGTGGAGACCAGAAGACGGAGCCAGATACTCTGGCACTGGAGTTACAGGTGATTGTGAGCTACCACATGGGTGTTGGCAACCAAATCTGGGTCCTTAGCAAGAGCAACAATTGCCCTTAACCACTGAGCCATCTGTCCAGTCCTCATTTTATTTTCATAACTTATTTGCCTACTGTTGATGGCTAATAAAGAGGTTGTCTCAAATTTTTTTCCAAGATAAGAGATGCAACCACAGAAGTTTTTTGTTCCTTGGTTTCCCCATTTTGTAAAATAAAATAAAAATGTGTGTGATACACCTATACCTCTTACCGCTACCTTTTAAGAACATTTTTCAGTTTATAAAATGCTTTTAAATTTATTATTGCTACCATCACAGAGGGAAACTGGACTCCTTCTGGGGTTTTCTACCCTCAGCCCTCCATTCATTACAAAACTGTATGCTGTGAAACCTCAAAACCTTTCTCACCAATAAGAAATGGCATCCCCATTGCTGAGGTAGATTTTGCAGGAGCTCACAACCACTTACTCTACATCCTTATCTTTCAAATAGGGTTTTAGGTTCCTCTGTTGAAATTTCTTGAGCCAAAGTCTTGCAAAAAATGAATTCAGCTTCCAATTTTTACCCCCGAAGGCAAAGAGTAGTTCTTGGCGATAACCTTGCATTTTCTGTGCAGTCAATGTGGCTTTTTAGTCAGTTTCCCTGTAATCAGGATTTCCACGGCTGAAGGAAAACTACTTCAGAAGTGAGTGCTCCATTCTTTCCACATACTGTTTATATAGCAGGGACCTTGCTGCTAGTCCAGTTCCGTGTTCTACATTTCCCACTTAACATTACAAAGCAGTCTTTTTCTCTGTGGATTTTTAGTGGCTGAAATCTGCCCAGAAAGGAAGTCTGTGCCTCCAAGGAAGATCATTTTCAGAGAGGAAGAAGAAACAACAAAAACAAAACCAACCCCCCTTTCATCCCAAGGTTATGGGAAGAATGCCTCTTTCGAGCTTTAGTCTGTCTGTTCCTGGTAACTCCTTGTTAATTGCACCAGTGAATTTATTTGTTTCGTTTGGTGTTCATAGAGGTGATGGCTGGAGTTTAAAAAAGAATGTACAAAATAGATCTGGAGGGATGGCTCCACTCCCAGAGGGAGGATCCAGGCTCAGTTCCCAGCATCCAGGTCTTGCAACCCACAGCTGCCTGTCATTCCAGTTCCGAAGGATCATGCATTCTCTTCTGGCTTCCAAGGGCATTTTCACACATGTGAATCTACATATACGACACACACTTGAACACACACACACACATGCACACTCGAAGTAGAATATGACAATTAAAAATGTATAAAAGGTGTACTCACAAATAAACATGTGTAAATATAAATGGGTACGTGTGGCTGTATTCTTAGACTCATGTGAGTGTATAAACACACACACACACACACACACACACACACACACACACACACACACAGATTTGTCCCTTCAGAGAAAGCATCAATAAGACAAAAACTTGTTGAACCTGAGTTTGTGAATTGAAAAATCTGTAATTATGGGATGGCTTATCCTAGAGCTTTCTGTTTACTGTAAACAAATGGTTATGGTGTGGCTAACCTCTAAGCACACACCTTTAATCCAAGAGTTTTCTGTTTATTGTAAACAAGTACTTACGGTGTGAATCAGCTGTAAGCACACACCTTTTATCCAAGAGCTTTCTGTACACACGATTAAATAAAATTAACCCTACGTCAAGAGACAGAGCAAGAAAACAGCTGACAGGGATTAAATAGAGAGGAGGGACATTGAGCTGAGGGTTTTTAAGACAGCGTGGAGAAGGAGTTGAGGTTCCTTTGGATTTGTTCCTTCAGAACTTCCTTCAGGGTGGCTTCAGAGGTTTTCTCCTTCTAAGCTTCTCCCTCTAGGTTCTTTTGGGCTTTTTAGCTTAGGGCTTTTGACTGGGGTGTTGGTAGGATTGGAATGTCAGCTGGGTGCTTTCTCTGTCTCTCTGAGCTAGCAGGTTTTCATTCCAGCATCTGGCTCCTGAATTTTCATTGGTAAAATAATATGACTGGGATATTTTATTCTAGTTTTCTTTTTTAAAAATATTTTACTTATTAATTCAAGTTACATCTCCATCACCACCACCTCCCTCTACCCCTCCCATTCCCACCCTCCTACTCTCTACCCTCTTTCCCACCTATCCTACTCCTCTGGTGTGGGGAGCCCCGACATCTTAGCCCCCTCCCCTCAGTTCATCAGTCACATGAGGGCTAAGAGCCTCCTCTTGCACCGGGGTCCTATATGGCAGTTCCACTATGGTGAAGTTTTCTTTTTTTTTTTTTAAACATTTATTTATTTATTTATTATGTATACAGTATTTGCTTTACATATATTTCCCCAGGCAGATCTCAATGTAGATGGCTGTGAGCCACCATGTGGTTGCTGGGAATTGAACTCAGGACCTTTGGAAGAACAGCCAGTGCTCTTAACCTCTGAGCCACCTCTCCAGCCCGTGAAGTTTTCTTAAAACAACAAAAACTATCCGGTTACTGTTATCGTGCTATATAGAGGAGGCAACTTGACTTTACCCTGACCCTATCTATATTATGCTTAGTCTCTGGCTTCTCCCGAGGAGTGGGGGGTGAAGTGATTACTCACAGCAGCTTGCAGCGCAAGTTCATTTGTTGTTGGAGCTAATTATCCATTCCAGATGTTTCCCATCAGTGTAACAAGACAACCTGTAACAATCGCCCATTCTGTGTATGATGAGGCTAATTAGGATGAATTACACAGACATGAGCTTACAATACAACTAATTACAAGTAATTAAGGTACATGAGCTTTGTAGTATGCACAGAATAACCTCCCCAGAAACCAGGATCCAGTTGCCTCAGACTCAGTGAACATGTTCGTAATATAAGCCAGGATAGAGCCAAGAAATCAGCCATGAAAATTCTTTGTAGTAATCTGTCATCAGCTTTTTAAAATACATCATGGAAAGTTGCTTTTAATTTTAATTCATAAAGTACATAAGGAGATGAATTTCCCCAGGGAAGGTAGACCCAATCACCGAATCAATTAACTTTGAAGTTACAGAGTTTATTATATTTTGGAAATGTTAAGATGCTTTTGAATTCATATGAACAATAAAGACACTCTCCATTTAATGAAACTCATCAAAATCTCCTTTTCCATCTCCAGAGGTATAACCATTTCACCCCTGGAGCCACAGAAGGGAAGGACAGACAGACTGACAATCTCTTGGCTCTAACCCTTTGATAGGTAGGCTGGGCCAGGAGAATCATTTTCTTGCCTTCGGAAGCAGCCCATCTCCGGGTTGTGTCATTTAGGAGGTGGGGAGCACAGCCACTGTTTATTTATTTTGTAAAATTTCACATTATTATTATTTTTCTTTCTTGAGATAAAGTCTCTCTATGTAGCCCTGGGTATCCTGTAACTTGCTATGTAGATAGAGCAGGCTGGTCTTGAACTTACAGAGTTCTACCTACCTATGGCTCTGGAGGGCTGGGGTTAAAGATGTATACCACCCACTATGTCCATCTCATTGTTACTTTCTGGTTCTGAGTGATTAGGACTGATCAAGGAGAATTAACATTGAGAACTATTCTATCTGGGTATCTGACCTTCTGATAATGCTAGTCAGAGGACAATGGGGATTTCCCCAGTCCGTAAAGTGATTGGTGGGTGTGAGCAACTGAGTTTAAGCTCTAGAGACCATGTGAAAAGGCCAGGCATGGTAGAATCTACTTGTAATCACAGAGCTGGGGAAGTAGAGACAAGCAGGTTCACACCCCCAATGGTCATCCATCCAAGCTTACTGGGCAAGTTCCAGGCCAGTGAGAGATTCTCTCAAAATAAAAAATGTGCATGGTGCTGGAGGAACATCTGAGGTTGACTTCAGGTCTTCAGAGGCATGCATACACTCGTGTGTGTATATGTACACCACACATGAACACACACACACACACACACACACACACACACACACACACACACACACACTTCAGGTGGTTGTTGCAAGAGGCAGTGAGAGCCCAGGTAAGTGGCTGTGAAAATGGAGAAGAAGAAATGTATGGAATGTGATTGTAAAAAAGGATTTGGCAGCCCGTGGACATGAGCTGTGTTGAACACATCTTAAGCAGCACTTCAAAGTCCACTGGCCTTATCTGGCGTTCCAACCAGAGCAGGCAGTTCCTCTCAGGGTTTGTGCAGTTATTTGCAGTTTTCAAGGCTCTCAGGCTAGCACTGTGAACTTCACACTTCCTACCTTGATCTTCTGTGACTGTGAGGTTCTGTTTGACACTGGAGAATTCATGACTCATGGGGCAGTTCTTGGCCCATTGTGGAAGAAGCCAAAAGACAATTACTTCTTTCCGTTCCCTGGGAGAGTCCTGAGGCATATGTGATGAGGTGGTTGATGGAGCTCTTGGTGGCCAACTCTGTGGCCTCTTGCTTTTGATCCTGGGCTTCCATTACTGACACTACTACTTCAGGGTGATGATCTGGCTCTACTATTGGGATAAACCAGGTGAAGGCCCATTTTTATATGCTTATAATGGAGTATCTGAGAATGCATCCAACTGTCTTTCAGTACCTGTTGGAGAATGCTGGCAGGACCCCCCTTGGCTTCTTGGGTTGAATGTAAAATCCTCATAAACTCATGTGTTTAAGCACTTGGTCCCCAAAGGGTGACACTGTTTTGAGGGGTGGTGGAAACTTTAGGAGGCGGTGTTTCGCTGGAGGAAGGTTACTGAAGGTTGGGTTTATATGTCATATAGCTAGGCACCACTTCTGTAGTCCATGACTAGTCCTAGTATCCTGTTTCTGTGGACCCAGCTGCTGTTGCTCCCATCCCTTCCCTCCCGTGATGGAGTGTGCCCTCCGAAACCATGAGCTAGGATAAATCCCTCTTCCTCAAGCTGCTTTCTCCCCACCCCCAAGACAGGGTTTCTCTGTATAACCATCTTGGCTGTCCTGGACTCACTTTGTAGACCAGGCTGGCCTCAAATTCACAGAGATCCACCTGCCTCTGCCTCCCGAGTGCTGGGATTAAAGATGTGCACCAACTTCGCTGGCTAAGCTGCTTCTTGAAGGATTTATTTATGTATATGAATGCTCTATCTGTATTGTGTACACCCCCATGCCAGAAGAGGGAATCAGATCCCTTCATAGATGGTTATGATCCACCACATGGTTGCTGGGAATTGAACTCAGGACCTCTGGAGGAGCAGCCAGTGCTCTTAATGACTGAGCCATCTCCCCAGCCCCCTTAAGTTGTTTCTTATCAGGTATTTGGTCTCACTCACTGATGAGAAAGTAGCTAAGATACTTGGATACCACAATGTGTGGATGCTGAAGTCCCTTCTGTCAAATGGCACATTTTATGTAACCCATGTATATCCTCTCCTCTATTTGAAGTCACTCTAGGTGGCCTTTACTACAATGTGAATGATATATAAATACCTGTTACATAATATTGTTGAAGGCATGATGGCAGGGCAAAAAAAAAGTGTGCTGTTCAGTGCTAAGGTATCTGCTTATTCTAATGTTTTTCAATCTAAATTTGGTTGAATTTATCCAAAGATGTGATGTTGAAAAAAAATAGCTAATTAAATGATTTAACCAGTATTTACATTTTATTTAATTGGTTTTCGGTGTTAATCCTTAACCCGCCATTATAAATGAATACACATAGACACCATGTGAATGTTAACAAGCGTAGGCCTGGGTTGTACAATCCTAGCCTATCTAAGCTAGCTCATAATTCTATTACCCAAATATAACCCCATATATACATGCATCCCTTTGTACTATTATTCTCCACACTATATTCCAGGCCACACGGAAGGATCTTCTTTAATCTACCCCATGGTGTGTCTTCTTTGTTTGCTCCTGGCTTCTCTCTGGCCTTCTTTCTTTTTTTTTTTTTTTGGTTTTTCGAGACAGGGTTTCTCTGTGTATCCTTGGCTGTCCTGGACTCACTTTGTAGACCAGGCTGGCCTCGAACTCACAAAGATCCGCCTGCCTCTGCCTCCCAAGTGCTGGGATCAAAGGCGTGCGCCACCACCGCCCGGCTAAGCCTTCTTCTTTCTAAGATGCTCTCTATCTCTCTCTCTAAAAGCCCGCACACCTTAGTCCTGCCTACCCTGTCTTTGCCCAATCTCCAGGCCTCAGCATTTATTTAACCAATCAGAGACAAAGTAGGTAACATACAGCAAGCAGATTTAGAATGCTTAAAACCACCCTATCAATGTGAGAAGTTCCTTTGTGACTATAATTTCCTTTTAAAAAAAGATTTATTTATTTATTATGTTTACAGTATTCTGCCTGTATGTATGCCTGGATGCCAGAAGAGGGCACCAGATCCCATTACAGATGGTTGTGAGCTACCATGTGGTTGCTGGGAATTGAACTCAGGACCTCTGGAAGAACAGCCAGCAGAGGTGCTCTTAACCTCTGAGTCATCTCTCGAGCCCCAATTTACTTATTCTTTAAAAGAAAAACATTTTTTTGATAATTATGTATTATTGTGGTTTGAATAAGAATGTCTCCCATCAACTCATGTGTTTGAATGCTTGGCCCATAGGGTGCAGCACTATTAGGATTCATGATCTTGTTAGAGTAGATGTGGCTTTGTTAGAGGAGGAAGTGTGTCACTGTGGGGGTGGGCTTTGAGGTCTCAGATGCTCAAGCCAGGCCTCCTGTGACTGTCTCCTTCTGCTGCCTGTGGATCATGATGGAGAACTCTCAGCTCCCTCTCCAGCACCATGTCTGTCAGCATGCTGCCATGCTTCCTGCCATGACAGTAACGGATTAAACCTCTGAACTGTCAGCCAGCTCCAAGTAAATATTTTCCTTTATAAGAGTTGCTGTGGTCCTGGTGTCTCTTCACAGCAATAAAGCCCTAACTAAGACATGTATATATATGTGTGTGTGTGTGTGTGTGTGTGTGTGTCTTTGTGTGTGTGAAGATAGTGCTGGTCACTACTAGAGGTACTGGATCCCCTGGATCTAGACTTACAAGTGGTTATGCCAACTGACTTGGGTGCTGGCAACCAAACTTGGGTCATCTACAAGAGCAGTATGAACTCTCAGCCACTGAGTCATCTCTTCAGTCCTCCTATCTCTATTTCTTCTCCTCCTCCTCCTCCTCTTCTAAAGGTGAAGGAGGGTTATGTTGCTTTTAAAACTTCCTTTTCGTGCCTGAGACTGAGCCCAGCGTCTTTGCTTGCCAGGCACATGAGGTAAAGCTGTCAACCCCAACAGGTTTACTGGCTTGTGGTTTTGTAACTCCTAGAACATGACACTTGTACCTTCTGATGAGGGGCTTACACGGTTCCACGCATGTGAGGAGAGCAAAGGAGAAGGGAGATGGATCTGGAAGGAGCACTGTGTTGAAGATAAGACCCTGCCTGCTTCCTGATGACCAGGACTCTCCAGAATGAATTAATTCCCCAAGGGACCAATCCAGTCTTGAAAGAAGGTCACACATCTCTCTTAAAAGGCCCCATATCCCAACATGATGACATGGGGGAATCAAGAACCAGTGTGAGCTTTGATGGGACCAGCCATATCTAAACCACAGCAGACACGTGAGACTTGGGTACGTTGGAGGCTGGGTAAATCTTGGGTGAGAGGTCATCTGATTCATTTACAATGAACTCTGAGTCACTGAAAGCTCATTTAACTGATCAGAGGGATTGGTTGGCAGAGCTTTTCTGAGATTAGAACGTGGGTTTTTCACTTCCTACTCGCAGTTTCTGAGCGTTGCAAAGGTTTCTCAGTTGCTTTCATTTCTCTTGGGAGACCAGACTGTATTAGCGGCTCATCGCTGCATGACAAATTAGTCCACAACTTAACAGCTGGAAACAGCAAGCATCTACCACAGGAGTTTCTGAGGGAATTCAGCAGTGGCTTGGGAGGATGGATCTCACGCTGCCTGGGCAAGGGGGCTTTTTATATAAGAGGAACCCAGCAACATTTCCTGCACCTCTGTGACTTATTATTCTCTTCTTTCTTTCAAAAAATTTTTGTTATATTTTTATTTATTTTGTACATATGTGTGTGTGGAGGGGTGGGAGCATATGTATCCCAGTGTGCTCCCGTGGAAGTCAGAGGACAGAGTGTGAGAGTCAGTTCTCTCCTTCCACCACGTGGGTCTCAAGGGTTAAACGTAAGTCATCAGCCTTGGCAGCCAGTAAGTACCTTTACCCATAGAGCCATCTTGCTAACCCTACCTTCTTACTTTTCATTTATATCAGCTATATCATTCCCCTAATCTTACAAAGTTAATAATTACATTTTGTTCTCTAAGTTACACTTGATTTTTTTTTTTTTTTTTTTTTTTGGTTTTTCAAGACAGGATGTCTCTGTGTAACGGTACTGGCTGTCCTGGAACTCACTCTGCAGACCAGGTTGGCCTCGAACTCACAGAGATCCACCTGCCTCTGTCCCCCGAGTGCTGGGATCAAAGGCGTGTGCTGCCGTGCTCGGTGATATTCACTCTTTTTATATAGACTAACTCAATGATTTTGAAGCTGTAAAATTTTGAATACTATAAGCATTCAAAACCATTGATTGGCAAGATGGCTCAGTGGTCACTCACCACCATGCCTGGGGAACCTGAGATTTCCAGGTTCCACATGATGGAAGGAGGGAATCTGTCCACGTGCTGCACTATATAGGGCATGCCCACACACCTACAAGAAGGTAATAAGGCAAATGAAAAAAAAAAGTCCTAAGTGCAAAGGGGAATTGGTATCTTTTTTCCTTTTTACCTCCAAAGGATAGGTTGCTCAAGGCAAATCATGATTTAGTTGGTTGCTCAACAACTTCCTTGTGTAACAGTTCAACTTCACTTGTTCCTGGTAGTGTAAACCCACTTTCCTTTTGTGTGCCATATATAAGAAAGATATAATGCCTTTGTTTTATCTCTAAGAATATTCTGGTCTTGTCTTTTTTTTTGTTCTTGTTTGTTTTTTTGAGTCAGGGTTTCTGTGTGTAGCCCTGGTTGTCCTGGAACTTGCTCTTTATACCAGGCTGGTCTCAAACTCAAGGATCCATGGGAAGAAAGACATGTGCCACTATGCCTGATGCCTGGTTAGAATGATCTTGCTCTTAATCTGACACTGATGAAGTGGAATTCTCTTTTAGCTGTAATGGTACCTTTCACAGAACCACGATCTGCTTTTGTGCAGAATAATTTATTTTCTCTCCACATGCACAGAGTCTCCTCAGTCCCTTGAGGCTGGCTATTTTCTCCTCACTTTTGGATTCCCTTTGTAAAGTTTTGTTGTTTTAAGATCTCATAGGATAGTTTGCAAATGGGCTTCCATGAGTTCAAACTTCCAAGTTCTTGACTGGCTGTATGTTTCTTTTTCTTTTTCTTCTTCCTTCCTTCCTTTCTTCTCCTCCTCTTCTTTTTGGTTCTTTGAGACATAATTTCCATGTGTCATAACCATGGCTGTCCTCGACTCACTTTGTAGATCAGACTGGCCTCGAACTCATAGAGATCTGCCTGCCTCTGCCTCCAGTGTCAGGCTTGGCTGCAAGCACCTTTACCCAGGAGCCAACTCGATGGTCTCTCAGGTGCATAATGTTTTTCAAGATTTTATTTTAATTTTTAAGATTTTTGTGCCCGTGTGCCCATGTTCATGCATGCCACACGTGTGAATGCTGACAGAGGCCAGAAGAGGAAATCAGATCACCTGGTACTGGAGTTACAGGTGATTGTGGGCCACCTGCTTGATGTGGGTGCTGGGAACTGAACTCAGGTCCTCTGTAAGAGCTGTCAGTGCTCTTAACCACAGAGCCATCTCTTCAGTCTTCCAAGGATATATTTTCTTCTTCTTCTCTTTTTTCCCTCTCTTTCTTTATCTTTTTTTCTCTCTCTCTGCCCTCCTTTCTTTATTTTTTGAGACAGGGTTTCCCTGTGTAGTCCTGGCTGTCCTGGGACTGGCTCTGTAGATCAGGCTGGTCTTGAACTCAGAGATCTGCCTGCCTCTGCCTCCCAAGTGCTGGGATTAAAGATGTGAACCACTGCTGTCCAGTTTCAAGTATATTCTTTTTTTTTTTTTTGGTTTTTTGAGACAGGGTTTCTCTGTGTAGCCCTGGCTGTCCTGGACTCACTTTGTAGACCAGGCTGGCCTCGAACTCGCAAAGATCCGCCTGCCTCTGCCTCCCAAGTGCTGGGATTAAAGGTGTGCGCCACCACTGCCCGGCTCAAGTATATTCTTAATATAACAGATCAACTTCAATTTCTGCATTGGGGTTCTTTGGTCACCCCCTTTTCAGAGAAGCCCCTGTGTATATACACTTTCGAACATGTGAGTGTACACATTCAACCTGGATCTGTCTTCCCAATTCACTCCGGATACCCACAAAGCATCAAAACAAAACCTTCTTTTCCTCACTGCTTCTGTGTCTTTTAGAGTTTGTTCATGGCTCATTTTGATCTCTCATTTCCCTCCTTTTAGTCTTTGTTCTGTTTTCAGCTCCAGCACTACTCTCCCAAACCTAATCTTTCACTGCACCTACAGCACAGTTTTTCAGATCTCTGGCACGGTACTGGTGCTGGAGCCAGCTCTCTGCATCCTCCAGGGAAGGAATGGCTGAATGGCACTGCCTTGAAGCCTGAACTTCACAGAGCAAACCTATGGCAATCTGTGCAATAGGTATCTGTTGTTGAATCTTTTTTTTTAGGAGCTGGGGGTCTGTGTCCACAGTTTCCACTTCATGATGAATAACAATTTACCAGGCATTGTCTGTATAACCCGTTCCTTTCTTTTTTCCCCCTCAAACAACCCAGAAAGATAGTTACTACATTCCACTTTATAAGGGAGGATCATCAACAAGTTAAGATAATTCTTGTAAAGTCACCCAGTCAGGAAATTCTAACATACTATCTGAACCTGCCACATTTTTTTTTTGGGGGGGGGGGTACCTCCCAAGCCATTCTAAAGGGTTTTTCTCTGTGCCTTGACAATAGACGAATAACTATTGCAGCATTTCAAAGAGCATCAGTTCTTAAAAATTGTTTTCTCAATTATGCAAAAAGAGTTTTCAAAAGCAGCATTTGGTATGCGCTATGCATCATCCCTCATGTCCAATACTATTTTAAGAGACCAAGACCTGTTGTTTATTGGGAGAAAAGCTGGTGCAGAATTCTGAAGTACTCTGTTGAAAATAGATGGATTTGCAACTTGTAGGCAGAGGAAGGGGTCTTTTTAAAGAATCAGATTGAAGTTTGGCTGTCTCAAGGGAAAGGAATCTACACTTGATCAATAGAGTGAAGCATTATGGTTCACTTACAGTAAAACGTAAATGATTTGGGTAGCAAAAGATTACCAAAAAGTTCTGCAAGAGCAAGAGTGGGGAGATGGAGCTCAGTTGGTAGAGTGCTCGCAGAGCATGGGCAAAGTCCCGGGAGCAATCCAAACTCTTGAACACCCTGGAGGTGAAGGCAGGAGGATTAGAAATTCAGGATCATTCTTGGAAGCTATCCCACAGAACATGAGACCTTGTCTCAAAAAGAAAAATGTACAGTTGCGTTTGAGTTGTTTACTACAACATGTAGGGTAGGGACAGAGACTAAAGAGTTCTAGGAATCATGAAAGTCAGGCCAGGTGTGCGGAGGAAATGAGGAACGTGCTTATTGGCTGGTGTTTTAGAGAGACACCCAGCATTATGTGAAAAGCAAAGCAAAACAAACAAACAAAATGAAAAATGGGGCACGGAAATAAGGGGTAAGTAATGACACAGGCGTATGGCAGTTTCGTTTTGAGCATTTGAAGTCCGTGCTCCTGCACCGGCAGAAACTTTACCCTGAATATTTATTTGACTTTGCTCTCCGTTTTTGTGCATTCTCTAATCCTTCCCTCTCATAAACTCCCACTTCGGAAGTGCTTGCTAAATTTGGTTTGCGCGCCCCCTACTGGCAGACCCGGTTATTATTCTCACCTGCATTTCGTGCGTTTCAGCATTGCCTAAATCTCACATTTTCTAAGTACTAAGGAAACTTTGTCTTTCATTTGACACGTTATTGGGACATTCAGAGGCTGAAAAAAAGGATTTCCATTAACAAGCCACTCAGCCCACACATACACAAAAAAATCTCCCAGGACGATGATTTCCTGCATACAGGTTTGATTCATAATTGTTCATGATAACAATGCCATGGAGGACAGAACTGGTTTTTTTTTTTTTTTTTTTTTTTTTTTTGGTAATTAACAGTTCTGTCTCCTTGAATATAAATGACATCTCTTCCTACTTTGAGGTTTTTTTTTTTTTGTCTAAGATTTGCTTGGTGCAACTTTTAAAGTAGATTAAAAGACAAATATATTATAATTTATTTCACAGCCTTCTTTGAGTCTGTCTTCAGATGTTAGTCTGTAGACGCACATGATAATGACTTAAAAGTCATCATCAGCCGTTCTGGGGAGCCGGAAGGAAGCAGTTTCTATTTCTTTTTTTTTTTTTTGGTTTTCTATTTCTGTCTTCTATTTTCTCTTAACCGTTTGTGTAGGTCATGCGTTGGTTTGTAGACAACAACTCTACTTTTGCACCTGTTCTGGCAGAAGTGAAGGCAATCTAAAGAAATGCTTGCCCCCCCCCCACTTTGGCTTTCAGACTACTGAATCAATGCACCCCAAGAAACTGGAGGTTTTCCTCTAGACTCTGTATGAACATTTATACAATGCACAAATGCCCACTCACATGAACACACACACACAGAATGAATATCAGATGCCACAGTCTCCACCATTTTTCCTTTTTTCAAGGAATGCGGTTTCTTATTTGAATTTCAGTTTTCTGCATAATAAAATATCTTAAATAAATAAAGATCACATACCACATGCTTTTACCCCAGAATGCAAATGACCATAAGGCACATTTCAGAAAAATGAATATAGTAGCAGATCCTACTTCAAAATTCTGTTTCTTTTCATTTTTTTTTTGTTGTAAAATTGTAACTTTTGCTACAATGAAATCAAGAAGCAAATAATTAAACCCAAACTAGAGCTGGGGAGATACTTGGCAGTTAAAAATACTTGCTGTTCTTACAGAGGTATCAAGTACGGTTCCCAGCACCCAAATTCAGCACCTCATAACTGCCCGTAACTCCAGCTCCAGGGAATATGATGCCCTCTTCTGGCCTCTTTGGACACCTGCACACATGTGGCATTCACTTATACAAACACACATACACATATAAACAAATAAAATAAACATTAAAAAAAAAGAACCTCAAAACCTCAAGGGAGCTGGTGAGATGGCTCAGTGGTTAAGAACATTTGTTGCTCTTGTAGAGAACATGGGTTCAGTTCCCAGCACCTACATGGTGGCTTGCTTATACACATGAAATAAATAATTCTAAAAGAACAAACAAACAAACAAACAAATGAGAATGTAACAATAAAACTTCTCCCCTACCCTGCCCCAGGGTCAAAAATAAATACAAGAACCACCTACAGTCTAACTTCTGTGTAATATTTCTTCTCAGCAAGATAAAGTGTGCTGGTGACAAACACTGAATGAGATCCAGAGAAAGGTCTTTTCAGGTAGAAGCAATCCTGCTAGAGCACTGGTTCTCAACTTGTGGGTCATGACCCCTCTGGGGGTCAAATGGCCCTTTCACAAGGTTCACATATCAGATATCCTGCACATCTGACATTTACATTCTGATTTACAACAGTAGCAAAATCACAGTTATGAAGTAGCAGCGAAAATAATTTTATGGTTGGGGGATCACTACAACATGAAGAACTGAATATTAAAGGGTCGCAGCATTAGGAAGATTGAGAACCACCGCTCTAGGGGCATGAACATAATTTTGTGCCCATGCAATAGCCCCCCCCCCCCATTTGTTTTCACAGACATTGATGATTGGCCTTATACTTTTAGAATTACTAAGGAAAACTTATGGCCAATGAAAGGAGAGGGAAGGGCAGGTACTTACCTCAGGTCCTCTGCTTGGGTCACTTGGAGGTCAGAAAGAGTCAATTTATTGCCTTTGTCTCTTTTTGAAAAAGAACCTCTTTTTCTTCCTGTGTCACATCACCTTACAGTTTTCTGCCCTTGTGTTTTGGGTGTCTGTTAAGGAGGATGCTTAGTTGATTATGAAATGAACTGATATTCTTTGAGAGTCATCAATCAATCAACCAATCATCAATGCTGACTTTCTTGGTAGAAGATTCACCTGCAAAGACATC
>CAJQZJ010000165.1:474239-489309 GCA_907164525.1 Lophiomys imhausi
GTGATTAGACCCAAAGCAGCCATCCCTGAATGATCTCTCTTTCTGCTTCTGAAGTAACCCTGCTCTCTGTCCTTCCTGTAGTCGATGTTCAGAACTTCCTGCAGGACTCTAAGCACAAGTGTAACTCTAGCCTTTAATATAGCAGCAGCAATCCTAGGACTTTTCATTATAAACAATTTCTGTCACTTTCAGTTCTGACTATAGTTTCTGGAAGAAGTTACCTGAGTGCTTACATGAGAGGAAACAAACCAGTGCTGCATCTGTTCATGATCAGTAGCTGACTTCAGGCTCCCCATCCATCTACATCCAGCCACTGTCCAGTTTTATGTTATAATCATGGATTATTGAAAGAAATATAGGGAGCATTAATTCTTTGAGAAACTCTTTAGCTAAGCAAGCAGGCAAGCAGGCAGGCAGGCAGGGAGGGAGGGAGGCAGGCAGGGAAACAAGGAGGCAAGCAAGCAAGCAGGCAGGCAGGCAGGCAGGCAGGCAGGCAGGCAGGCAGGCAAGCAGGCAAGAAGGCAACTAAGCAGGCAGGCAGGCAGGTAAGCAAGCAACTGAGGAGGCAAGCATCCAGCTAGTCAGCCAACCCAGAAAAATAAATAGCCAAATGAGGCAGGAACAACCTATCTAGCACATGCTTCATGGAGATTCATACTGCTCATGAATATAGTAAAATGTGAGAAGAGAAAGCTCTCCATGTTTGTGTTTGTTTGTTTGGTTTTGGCTTTTTACTTTATTTTTTATACAGAACCCTTTTCCTACAGGATACCCTCTTGGAGCTAGTATTTTTTGAATCACACGTAGGTAACCACAGGCATAGAAGAATTTGAAGACCTAGGTTTTAGATATTGAAATATCTATTTGAGAGAGTGCTGACAAGAAATATAACTTTATTGGTTTGTTTCCTGATAAGACCTTTTTTGTTTTGTTTTTGACAAGGCCTCTTACCTTTAGTTTATTTCCATTATTTTCAATGGAAAGACAGATGAAATTCATTACATGGTCATTAGCCAAGTGAAAAATGTACAATTCCATTCATGTTAAAAGATATACTTATTTTTATGTTGCATTGGTTTGGGTAAGCATGGCCCCTGTAGACTCATGTGTTTGAATGCTTGGCCCATGGGGTGTGGCACTATTAGGAGGTGTGGCCTTGTTGGAGTAGGTGTGTGGCCTTGTGGGAGCAGGTGTGTTACTGTGGGGGTGGGCTTTTAGGCTTCCTATGCTCAAGCTCCACCCAGTGTGGAATCCAGTGTGCAGATCCAGATGTAGAACTCTTAGCTCCTTCTCCAGCACCGTATCTGCCTGCCCACCGCCATGTTTTCCGCCATGATGAAAATAATGGACTGAACCTCTGAAACTGTAGGCCAGCTGCAATTAAATGTTTGCCTTTATAAGAGTTGCTATGCCGGGCGGTGGTGGCGCACGCCTTTAACCCCAGCACTTGGGAGGCAGAGGCAAGCGGATCTTTGTGAGTTCGAGGCCAGCCTGGTCTACAAAGCGAGTCCAGGACAGCCAGAGATATTCAGAGAAACCCTGTCTTGAAAAACCAAAAAAAAAAAAAAAAAAAAAAAAAAGAGTTGCTATGGTCATGGCAACAGAAACCCTAACTAAGACAGAAGTGTTTAAGTGTTTACCTGCCTGTATGTCTGTGAACCAAGTGCATGCCCGGTGCCTGTGGAGGGCAGAAATAGCCATCGGATTCCCCAGAACTGGAGTTATAGATGGTTGTGAAGCATCATGTGGTTACTGGAGCTGAACTCTGGGTTCTTTGCCAGGGCTACAAGTGATTTTAACTGCTGAGCCATCTTTCATCTTAACCCAAGCCATCTTAACACAAGACTGTATGTTAAAATTTCTGGGATTTTGAGTGAATTTAATCACTGAATTAAAAAAGTAATTATTTGTAATGATAGTTGTGATCCTGGGGGCAATTTGGCCCCATAGAAGACACGAGTCAATGCCTGCTGATGTTTTGGGTTGGGAGTGATCTTGTTTGCCTCTAGGGCATGTAGGGGATATTCTAAATGTTCTAAGGGAGAATAACTGCCTTCCACAACAAAGAATTGTTCAGTCCAAATGTCAGAAACAGGGCTGAGACTGAGGAACTCTGAGCAGGACAGATCTTTCCGGAGAGGATGCCAGGAGTCGGGGATGGAGGAAGAGTGGGAGCGAGAGTTCCTTGATGCAGTCCTAAGCCATGTGACTTCCCCCTAACAGCAGCTTACGACTCAACTTTCACAGCTGAAATCCGACCTGGGCAGGTCGCTTGGGATCCCAGTTCACGCTCCTGAAGAAATCAGAAGGTACTGACTTCATCTGACGTCCTGATTGATGAAGAACCATCCTGCACCATGAACATTTTAACCACAAACCAATCCCAGGGCTCAGGCTTTGAGGACATGTGAGTACAGAGAAGATCTGAATCTAGAGAGGGTGGGTGTCTCCTTCTGCCTGGACAGACATGCAGATAGCCCCGTGAGTCATGCAGCCGTCATCAGCCAGGGGATGAATGGTCCATTGTGTCTCTGAGGACTTTTCCCTTGTGACTATTATGGTAGTCATGCCTTAGCTGAGACCCCTGACCTCAGATTTTCCCTCAAATTACACCCAACCTTTGGCTAGTCTCCCTTCTCTTGTTACACTCAGCCAACCATGTATGTCACTGTTAATCTCTTCTCTTCTCAGGGCACTGATTTCTTATGATCTTAGGTGTGTCTCCAAGTGGATTGATAATAGTGATGCTACTTATAATAATACTAACAATCTGAAAAATAGCTAACACTGTTGGCCTGGTGTTATACTCTAGGACCTTTATTTTCACTAGTTTATTAGCCTCAAGAGGCCCACAGGTGTTAAAGTAACTTAAGTTCAAACTACTAGTACACGGCAAGTCTGGGGTGGAACTTGAAATGGTCCAGATCCCACAGGTTGGTAGTGGATCAGCGTCTCTCTCATACAGTCTCCTTAAACTGAGAGGCAGCAGAAACTGGACTAAATGTTGTTTGTTTTTAGACAGGGTCTCATTAGCCCAGGCTGGCTTTGAACTCTGTAGCTAGAGTTCACCTTGAACTTCTGATTCTCCTGCCTCCACTTCCTGAGTGTTCTGATTACAGGCTTGTCCCGTCATACCCACCTGACCTTATGAACTTCTGGGGACAAAACCCAGGCCTTGGTGCAAGGTAGGCAAGCACCCTGAGAGCTGAGCTTCATCCCCAGTCCTGGACCAGAATTCTCAAAGCATTCTACTACTTATATTTACGGCATTTCCTAGAGCTTTACCATTAAATTAATTATTTATTTCCGGCCCATCCCTACTGCCCTTGACCGCACTGCAGATCTTCATCACCCTCTATTTGACATGTTGTAATAACATTCTAACAAGATTGTTTGTTTCTAAACTTTTCCTGTTATGGATTTTATTACCATTTTCTCCAGTCACTTCCCTTCATTCTCAGAGCCCTTCTCGGCTTGCAGAATGAAGCCTGGTGTCCTCCACTCTCTGTGACTAAGGCTAAGTGTGGAGTCTGACACAGCATTCACCACACATGTTTTCATCATTTCTCCTTATATCAAGTGCTTTTGGAACTTGAACTTCTTGAGAGTTTTATTAGTCATGGTTCTCCAGTGAAACCAAACCAAAAGTTTATGTTTATAATCATAGGACAGGATCAAAAGGTGGGTAGTCTCCCAGCAGATATCTGAAGGCCAGAGAGTCAGGAAGTCCTTTAGCTGCTCAGTCCAAGAATCTGGAAGCTTCTGAACCAAGAGGGACCAGTGATGCGTTCAGCATGCTGGTGTTACAGATGTGCACCACTGTCTCTTGATTTTTTTTTTAAGCTGTGTCTCTCTATGTAACTCTGGCTGTCCTGGAGCTCACCATGTACATCAAGCTGGCCTTGAATTTGCAGAGATCCTCCTGTCTCTGATTTGGGAGTCCTGGGATTGCAAGCATTCACCATCATGCCAGGCCTTGCTTTTGACTTGTTAGGTGGGTTCTGAGGATTGAACTCAGGTCTTCAGGTATGAGGGACAAATGCTTTTACGTGATGAATCATCTTAATGACTATAGGCACCAGGTTATTGTGTAACTTAAATGCTGATTTCTGTACTCCCCATATCTGGTTGCAATCCTTGTTCTAAGAATCCCCTGTCTCAATGTTATGTAAACACTGCTCCCCAATTGTCCCCTGATGAGCCAAATAAAGCAGCTCACAGCCAGCTGTTGAGCAGGGGAGAAAACAGGGCTGAACTTCCTGCCCTCCAGGGGAGGAGGAGTTAGAGGAGGAGAAGTAGGGGATTCAGCCATGGCAGAGGTCCAGGAGACATGGGGATAGAGCAGCTGGAGCAGAGAAAGCCCCAAACTGCAAGTACCTCAGAGATTTTGGCAAAAAGGGAGTCAGACTAGCATAGAGGGTTAAGAATAGATTGAAACTGCTCAGATTTGTGTTGTAAAGCTTAGTAAACAAATAATATAACACAGTCTCAATTATTTGGTTGCTAGCCAGGTTAAGAGAGAAACTGTGAAACAAATACAGTTGTAAAAGTAACACTAACTAAGGAATTTGATAACTCATCCTAGGGCTCAGTGTGTGAGTTTTTGGATTTAAACCTTCAGATGAGCTGTTGTCAAAGCTGGAGTACTTCCTGACTACCTCCAGGATTGTAACATCTTTCCTAATCTTTCCTTCCTTCCTTCCTTCCTTCCTTCCTTCCTTCCTTCCTTCCTTCTTTCCTTCCTTCCTACCAACCTTCCTTTCTCCTTCTCTTCTTCCCTCCCTCCCCCCTTCATTTCTCCTTTTCTTTTTTTTTTTTCTGTTTTGAGACAGGGTCTCACTAGGTAGCCCTGGCTGTCGGGGAACTCACCATGCAGACTGGCTTCAAACTTACATAGATCAACCTGCCTCGGCCTCCCAAGTGTTGGAGGTGAAGGTGTGCACCATCATACTAGGCAACAGTAACTTTCTAAATGCTATGGTGGTCTCACTCTGAGCTACTATGTGAATATTATTATTATTATTATTATTATTATTATTATTATTATTTTACATGGTGACCACAGTGTCCCTCCTCTCTTTTCCCACTCTCTCCTGTCCCCTAAGTGAGTATTTATTTTAGAGGAATATGGAAGAGTGTCTTCTGGAAAATTTCTTGGGATTTATGAAAATGTTATTGTGAAACAGAGTGGGGATTTCTAGTGCATGTGACTTACTTCCTTTTAAGTTTTTTATTTTTTACATTTACTATATACTTGTTTGTTTATAGCATATGTGCACACACACACACACATTTGTGTGTGTGTGTGTGTGTGTGTGTGTGTGTGTGTGTGTGAAGGGAGTGTGTGGAGATTAGAGCACAACTGTGGGAGTTGGTTTTCTCTTTCTGCCATGAGTGCTGGGGCTTGAGTTCCGGTTGTCAGTCTTAGCTGTAGTTGCCTCTGTCTACCGAGCCATCTTGTCATCCTATATTTTCTTTTTATAGTAGCCTTATGTTGGTCATAGAGTAGGCTTGGCACAAACTCCTGTTAGAATTTAGGAATGCTGATGCAATCCATATGTCTTGATTTAACAGTGGCAAGGGCAAAGAGCAATTAGAAAGTTAATGAATTAAAATTCATTTATATGTCCTCTGGGAAAGACTGTTAGGTAAGCTAAGACTGTCCTTACTGTCCCTGGAGTTATGAACTGAGCCTGGCTCTCTCCCATGAGCAGCAAGTTTTGGAGCCCTGGGCTTACTCATCTGTCATTTTCTTGATTCCTCTGGGAGCCATGATTTCAATGAAGAGAAAACATATTAGTTCAAACATTTATTCTTGATAATAGAAAAATCCAACCAAGACTTTAATTAATGAACTAGAAAATTATTTTTCTATACTCTGTTAAAGGTGTTAACTGGTGTTGATTGCTTTGGGGGGGGCACTTAATTATGCTTTTATTTGAGAAATAGAAGATAGGCAGATTCTATGGGGCTCCCTAGAGAAATGCCTGATTCTAGTTGGAGGTGGGAAAAAGGGCAAGTAAATGGTTGGATTGTTGAGTAAGAGAGTCAGGGCAATGCTGGTAATCATGCTTAATTGAAAGGTTCTCACCGGCTAATGGAGGGGACTATTTGAACTTAAAAAGAGTAATGACTGAGTCTGATTGGAAAAGTTACTCTAAAGTTGGGCATTGGCTTTTAGGAAGACTGGCAGTTTTCAGCTACAGAGGAAAACCCCTCCTTTAAGGAAGACTGCCAGGTCATGTTGCGATAATGGCACAAATAGAACACTCTCCTGTGACTGTCACAAAAAAAAAAAATCCTTGATTAAAGTAAAGGCTACCAATGTCTGGTTAAAATTTTTAAATTGAACGTTCTGGCAGGTAGGATATTGGTAAGCTACAGCACCTCAATCTCCATTCTTGCTAATTGCAAAAGGGAAGTGGGCTTAATTTTTAAAAGAGGTTTATTCATTTTATTTTATGTGTTAATTCTTTGCTTGTATGTATGCGTGTGTATCTCTCTCTGTGTGTGTGTGTGTGTGTGTGTGTGTGTGTGTGTGTGAGAGAGAGAGAGAGAGAGAGAAGAGAGAGAGAGAGAGAGAGAGAGACTTCTCCAGGAAATGTCTGTCATACAACAAAGTCTTGCAATTTTTGGAAACCTTCATGGAAACAAATTCACAAAAACAAACACTTCACAAGCAAGCAGTAGAGTAGATGCAAAGGGGCTGAGGAGACGGCTCAGAGGTTAAGAGCACTTGTTGCTCTTGTAGAGGACTGGGATTCAATTCCCAGCACTCTCATGGAGGTTCGCAATCATCTGTAGCTCCAACTTCAGAGAGGATGGCCGGAGAAAAGGAGGTCAAAGAATAAGAGGAAGCAATCAGTTCCTGAAAGATGAATGTCTTCCAAACAGTGTGGACAGATTAGAGGGTCTAAAGGACAAGCCAGATGTCTCAGATACTGCTTTTCCCGTTTGAATATTAGTTTCTGAGAAGAGCAACCATGCCGTCAGCAAGAACCTAGACTGTGATGGAAATCTGTTGAACTCTCAGCGATGGTCCTCCAGAACATAAATGATACATGTGGAACTGCTGACCCGGAAGCAGATAGAATGCCCAGAGGCATAAATAAAGGCCCCCTTGTCCATTAGGCGAACAGCAGTGTTGTTCAGGGACTTATGGGACGACAAAAGGCACAAATCAGCCTCTGAAGCAGCTCTCCAAAGGTTCCCGGGACCCACAGCACTCTGATTCATGGAGAAATTGAGCCTAAATAATGTAACCAAGTTCACAGACAGTCAGTTTGACCTTCAGGCCTTCCCATATCACCAGCTACACGGGTGGCAAGTTTGAAATAAGGACCTGCATGATTCCTTTGACTTTTATCATCAGCATGAATCCTCTGATTCACATCATCAGAAGGTCAGATGGCCTCATTCTTAGCAAGGAGCATTGTGAGCATCCCAAGTAAAGGTAGTAACTATGAGAGATGTTTCTACTCTAAAAGTCCATTTCCTGGAGGCTGAGAACATGGCTCAGTGGTTAGAAGCACTTGTTGCTCTTGCAGAGAACTGGCACCTTCATGGAGGTTCACAACCATCTGTAACTCCAGTTCTAGAGGATCTAATACCTTCCTCTGGCCTCCATGGGTAACACACACACACACACACACACACACACACACACACACACGCACACACACGCACACACAGTAGTCTATACTCATCCCAGAAAAGAAACCCATGACACACCAAATTAATGATTAAGCTAAAGTACAGCTTAGAGAGCTGAAGAGTTTTTATTGAGGTTAGTTACAAGACTGTTGGGGAGGGCTTACTTACAGGAGCAGCAGAGATGACTCAAAAGTGGCTGCACTGTTGAAATGCCACCATGGGTATTCATGAAAGGTGCAAGTCTGGAGCTCTCTGCATTACTTGCATGCAGCTTTACTTGCAACAGGCCCACTACAATGAAGCTGGTAAGAGGCCCCTCCTCCACCAATTCTTTACTCTTTTGTTAAACCTGGGCAGAGCCTTCTAGAACTTTCCAAGCTTCTGCTTTGCCACATAAGAGTGTTTATCTCTGGAATCTTACGAACCTCCCCCTTCCTAACCCCCAAGGAAGTTGCTCTACACATTTCTAGGGGTGATAATTTAAAAAAGATGTGACCATAAACTGAGGTGGGAAAGAGAGAGGAGGCGAGGTTGGCTGCCAAGAAGAGCTGGGGCTGTTTGCTCAAGAAGCTGAGCCAAGCAACACCTCACCCGGAGTGGCGCTCCCACAGGGAGAGGGCAGAGGGGACTGGCCAGGAGGCAGAAGCTTCTAGGGTTAGTGCTGGGTGTGGTGCTGTGGTGTGTTTCCATCCTGAAATTATCCCCCAGGCATGGAGGATGCGCAGCTCAGGATGTGGGTGGAAAAACTGGAGAAATGCCAGTTCAATTACAGGAAAAGCACAATCATTTATAAAATTTACTTCATGGTTCTTCATATTTAGGTTTGAATGATGGTATAAATTGCTGGCGTCCTACTCAGTGTTTTACTGTGGCTAATAATATTGATAGAGATAGAATGTGTATGGTGGTTTGGATTAAAGTGGCCCCCATAGACTCAGGAAGTGGCGTTTTTTAGAGGCGTGGCCTTGTTGGAGGAAGTGTGTCACTAGGAGTGGGCTTTGAGGTTTCAGAAGCTTAAGCCAGGTACAATGTCTCACCTTCTTCATGCTGCCTACTGGTCTGGACGTAGAAGTAGAATTCTCAGCTGCCTCTCCAGCACCATGTCTGCCTGTATACTGCCATGCTTCCTGCTATGACAATAATGGACTAAACCTCTGGACTGTAAGCCAGGCCCAATGAAACGTTTCTTTATAAGTTGCTGTGGTCATGGTGTCTCTTCACAGCTATACCCCTAACTAAGACAAGGGGTATAAAAGGTTATTCACGAACATTTCCCAGAGTGCTTATTTCAAGCTTAAATTCCTTCATTCATGCTAGACAAGTGTTATACCACTGGAGGTGAGCTACATCTCCAGCCCAACCACACTTTCTTTATCCATTCATATGTTAATGGACACAGAAGCCAATGAAGGTATTATCAAAGTCTCAGATTCTATTTGGAAAGGAGGAAGTCCTCCATTTCTGGTGGGAGTGCAAACTTGTACAACCACTTTGGAAATCAATCTGGTACTTTCTAAGAAAATTGGAAATAGTTCTACCTCAAGACCTAACTATACCACTCCTGGGCGTATACCCATAGTATGCTTCACCAAACCACCAGGACATTTCCTCAACTATGTTCATATCAGCTTTATTCATGATAGCCAGAAACTGGAAACAACCCATATGTCTCTCAACTGAATAACGGATAAAGAAAATGTGGTACATTTACACAATGGAATACTACTCAGCTATTAGAAACAAGGATATCATCAGATTTGCAGGCAAATGGATGGAACCAGAGAAGATCATCCTGAGTGAGGTAACACATACCCAGAAAGACACACATGGTATGTACTCACTCATAAGCAGATATTAGCCATTAAATAACCACACTATAATCCACAGACCCAAAGAAACTAAGTAACAAGGAGGGCCCAAGAGATGATGCTTGAATCCCTCTAAGTAGGGGGCATTGGAAGTGGATGGAGAGAAGGAATTGGACAGGAACCTAACATAACTGCCATCTGAGAGGCTTCATCCAGCAGATAATAGAAACAGATGCAGAGACCCACAGCCAAACATTAAGCAAAACTCAGGGAGTCTTGAGGAAGAGTTAGGGGAAGGTTTGAGGAAGCTGGAGTGATCAAGGACACCAAAAGAAAATCCACATAGCCAATTAACTCAGACACAGGGTCTCATAGAGACTGAACCACCAACCAAAGAACATGGATGGACTGGTCTTAGGCCCACTACACATACAAAATTGATGGGTTACTTGGTCCTCAAGTGGATCCCCTAACAATTGGAGCAGGGACTGTCTCTAACTTGGATGCTATTGCCTCCCCTAGATCCCATTTTCTTGCAGAGCTGCCTTGTCTTGCCTCAGTGGAAGAGGAGGCACTTAGTCTTATGTGATTTGATGTACCAGAGTAGGTTGTTACTGGGTGAATAGAGGTAATGGGGGACGTGGGTGAGAGGGTGGGATTGGCAGGAGGGAGAGGATGGCAATTGGGATGTAAAATAAACAAATAAATAAGTTAGTAAAAAAAGGAGGTCAAAGGGCAACCCTGGGTATGGGGACGGGCACCTTCCACTTCTTTACCTATTCTATTTACCATTAACCAGTGGTTGAGAGTTAATCTTAAGATATTGAGGTATTATCTAACTGGTAGTTAAACAACCTTATTTCTTTCCAGCCAGAGGGTTTCTCTATTGTTCACATCTGTGTGCTATAGGCTAGCTGGCCTGCAGGCTTTGGGGGGAGGGGATTCTTGTTGCTATCTCTCATCTTGCCTTAGAGGATACTGGGATTCTAGGCTGCAGTACTGTCTTTAGGTGAGTTCTGGAGACCCAAACTCTGCTCCTCACATTCTCACGGCAGGCTTTTTACCCACTGAGCCATCTCCTCAACCCTGGATTCTACACTGAAAATAAGCTCTTTTCTTTCTTTCTTTTTTTTTTTAAAGATTTATTTATTTATTATGTATACAGTTTTCTGTCTGCAGGTATGCCTGCAGGCCAGAGGAGGACACCAGATTTCATTATGGATGGTTGGGAGCCACCATGTGGTTGATGGGAATTGAACTCAGGACCTCTGGAAGAGCAGTCAGTGCTCTTAACCACTGAAGCATTTCTCTAGCCCTTTTCTTTCTTTTTTCTCTTTTTATTATTTTTTAATTTTGTGAATTTCACATTATGCACCCTGTTCCCTCTCATCTTCCACCCTCCACCCTTGCAACCTCCCCCTGTTAGGGTCTGGAACACGGTGAAGACACCCAAGCTCATGCAACAGCAAAGAACGTTTATTTACTACAGAACTCCAGCAGCATTCAGGGATTGTCATTTTGCCTAAATGGTGACCCTGAGACAAGCTGGCAGGCTCTTTTGAAAGGCTTTCAGGGGAATTCCAGGGTGAGTTAGGTAATCTTCAATATGATTGGAGCATTCAAACTGAAAAGCATGGGCTAGGGTAGCAAGTGACTTTTGGTCTATTTACCATTAACCAGTGGTTGAGAGTTAATCTTAAGATATTGAGGTATTATCTAACTGGTAGTTAAACAACCTTATTTCTTTCCAGCCAGAGGGTTGTTTCAGGTCTTGACCATTTGTGATTTTTCCATTAACTGCTGAGCTCTTTTCTGGGAATAGGAACCTCAGGGCCTACTTTAATTTAACAAGAAGATGAAGCCTGCCATGGAGTCAGTCTGACTCACAGGTTGGGCTTCTTTGGGACCTTAGGGTCATTTAGGGGTCTAAATTATGGGTTCCCCTGGGGCCCTTCATGCCAACATAAGAAAGAAACTCATTGTGGAAGCTGTAGTATGTCTCAGTGTGTCCCATAATATTCCTTTATGTCCACACGTTTTTGCTTGCAAATGTTCATTATAATGTCTCCTTGGTCTGGTATTAGGCCCCTGGCTTCTGCTACTTTGTCAATACTGGAACCTCACTGGGACTCCTCTCAGATATGCTGTTATTTTCCTGTGTCATGAAGATCCTTAGTTTTGGGTCTGTGGAACTGGCCTCTTTATACACTCCAGCAATTTATCCATCAAGTGTTGGGGTGGGTCAACTCAAAGACCTGGTTCTGGGACTGAAACCCCCACTTGCAGGGCCTGCTCTCCCAAGTGCTGCAGCAGGTAAGGAGTTGGACCGACTCTCCTACCTTCTACCTGTGGTGAGGGCGAGAGAACAAAGGGGTTCTCTCCCTTGCCAATACCACAAAGCAGTCAGAAGGCAGAGTTGGCTTTCCCACAACCCACACATCCAGGGCCAGCTGTAGTGTGCTGCTCAGGCAAGGTGCAGGGCCTGATTTCCCAAGTGCTGCAGCATGTGAGGGCCAGGGACAGCTTTCCTGCTCTCGTGACCCCATCTGGACCAGATCTCCTGTCTTCCACCTGTGGTGAGGGCAAAAGTAAAGGGAGGGGATCTCTCCCTTACTAACACCACCACAAAGCAGACAAAATGCAGGGCTGGTTCTCGCCCACTCACTCCCTCAGGGCTGGCTCACCCATAACTTCCTCCTTCAGGGCCAGACAGGGCTCCCCTACTCTCTGATTTGCTTCCTGTCCTGGGATCCCATCATGGTGCTTGTCTGGTGCTGAACTGGTGATCGTCACAGGCTAGCTCCCCTTCCAGGCCCCAGAGCACCAAAGTGATGTTAGTATCTGGCTTGCTTTTCTTCCCCCAGGAATGTTAGGCTACTATTCATTCAGATGTTCATAGGTGAGAACCATGAATGTAGACATAGACTCTCTCCTCTCTGCCATCTACTGATGCCCATGTGGCACAACAGCCACATCTTGCGCTGACCTTTTGTCATCTGATTGACCCTGGTGTTGTCTGTTTGTTTCTTTTGTCAGCTGACCTTGGTGCTCAGGAAAACTCCCTGCCCCGGGGGTTGGCTGATCCTGAGATCCTGGTGTTTACCTCCAGATGGCGGGCAGGTTCCTGTAATTGACTGACTGGCTCTCGGAGAGGAGAGTGGCTGCTGTTCTGCTCAACTGCTTGTGACCCAATTGGACCAATGTAGAGGGGATTGGAATGGGGAGAGGGCTATCCTCTGAGGACCTGGGAGCTGGCAGGTCTCCTCAGAAAGGCAGGTAGAGCTGTGGTTGGGTCTGTGTTCTCCTCTCACTGACCCAGTTGTTCTGGCTCCCCAGCTAGGCTGACTGTACAGGCAGGGAGCTCCACCCACAACAGATGCCTGCTTCAGTGTGCCTGTTGCTGACTGCCTCAGATGCTTGGGTGCTAGGGTGAGTGACCCACCCGCCCCAGTATTTGTGGAGAACACACCGTCGCGGGCTCTGTGCAGGCAGTCTTGGCTCCTAATTGCTTTGCTGTGACTGGGTTAGATCTCTGCCTCTCCACTACAGTGCACTCTGTGCTGCCATGTGGGAAACTCGGGGGAGGGGGGTAATCTCACTTACCTTTGCTCTTGTGGTGCGGGTGTTTTTCCCTCTTGGGTGTACAGGTCCGAGTGCAGGCTGGATATCAGGCAGACAGGCGGGGCCGCTGGTCTGTGGCTGGAGCCGTGGGCTGGATCTGATCCTGGGCTAGATCTGCTCTAGCTGGAGCTCCTCTCCAGACCAGTGACTGAGCTGGATGATCTCAGGGTGGTGTTCCCCAGGAACTGCATGAGCTGTTTTACCTGGTGACCAGTTTCAGTGTTCGCCGTGGGAATTCAGACACATCTGTGTTTCACAGTCAGCTAGGGGACCTCACATTCACTCCACAGAGACTAATCTCATTCACCTACTACTCAGATGCACTGCTCTATGGTCGGCGCCATCTTGGATCCCTAAGTTACCCAATAGCCACATCTCTAGGGGCACATTACAGCAATGCCTCTAGGGGCAGATTGTTCTTAACTTTTTATTGATTCTTTGTGAATTTCACATCATGCACACCAACCCCACTCATTTCCCTGTCCCTCCATATCTGTCTTCTGTCTTTGCAACCTTTCCCCCTAAGGAAAACAAAAACAAACAAACAAACAGAAATAAGAAAAAAACCCCTCCTCAGTGTGGAAGCTGTAGTGTGTCACATAGTATATCTTTTAGCTCAAGCAACTTTACCTGCAAATTTTCATTCCAATGAGTCATTGCTCTTATTTCTTTCTAGCCCCAGATTTTTACACAGAGGTGGATTTCTATTTGGAAGAAGGAGGATGGTGGGTGGGTGGGAAGGAGGCTGACGGTATATTTGCAAGCAGTGTTGCTTGAGAAAAATATTATTTTTCTTCCTAAAGATTGGCTAAGTGATAATAAGGTGGGCATAAGAGTCCTACTCTTTCGTATTATCGTTGGATGTGCAACCTACTTCTACAGCTTACCAACTGCATCAGTTCGTGTGGAATTAGCAATGAGTTGATAAAAACAAAAGGGCTAGAAGACCAAAGACATGGCAGGGCAAAAGGCATTAGTGTGAGTTGTGCTGATAATCAAGTGGTAACAATAAGAGTAGACAGAGAGTTAGCTGGAAAATAGACAAGGAAACACTTTCTCCTAAGGTCGCATTGCAGGAATAGAATGCTGAATGACTAACGCTTCCCTGACAGGTAAGATAAGGCAAGTCCTAGCTTAGATTAAGGACTTTCAGGCTTGACTCCCACCCCTCCAGTCATTGCTTTGGAACAAGCCTTAGAACGAACAGCCAGTAAACCAGACAACAAGGTTTCATAAGAACCCACTTCTCTCTTTCCCTAGCCAGTGTGTCCTTACAGCCATGACTTCACTGTTTTTCTCACAGCTCCTGACTGCATCGGGAAACATGGCTATTGATAGCTCAAGAAGTATTTTGCATAATAATAATAAAAGAAAAACTTTTCTTCTCAGGAAGGGCTGGAGTTTTTCACTGTCAACAAGGAAGACCACAGAGACAATGTGTTGGTTGGTTTGGGTTGAACCAAGTGTCCAGCACTCCTACAGCAATTGCTTACCAGAGGTATAAGATTCAGCAGATCATGGAAGAGGGAGGAGGAGGGAGGAGCATTTTTTGAGTTTTTTTTCTTTTGCCTCTAGAGTGCTGAGATTATAGGTGTGCCTGGGTCAGGCTGTCTGAGCTGCGTTCTCTGCCCCTACATTTTCTGGATGTAGAAATAGGGTTACTGTTTCCAGAACAGCAAGATTCTAGGTGGATGGTAATTCAGGCTTTCCCTTCTACTTTGTGAAGTAAGACCGAGTTTTCTTTGGCTTGTGCCCTCAAAGCCCAACACAAGGAGCAGCTGCCATATACTTGTTGAATGGAAAGATATGGTTGTAAGCAGTCAGTTGGCTGCTGTTTACAGTGAGATTTCTCATTCAGAAAAATAGGAGCATGGGCTTAAACCACCAGAGGCAGGCAGCAGGCTGCAGGAGGTCAGGCTCCAGTCACTATCCTGTGAGGAGGGAAATAAGAGCATAGAGCTCACATAGGGATGGTTTCTTCTGTGACC
>CAJQZJ010000165.1:499631-510049 GCA_907164525.1 Lophiomys imhausi
ACACACACACACACACACACACACACACACACACACACACACACACACACAAAGAAATGCAAGTCAGAAACCCTGCATGCAAAAGTTTGAGAACCAGGGCTGGAAAAATGGCTTAGTTGTTAAGAGCACTTGCTGCATTTATTGGTCACCAAGAATAGCCATCACACTGCTCTTCTGGAGGGTCCTGGTTCAGCTGCAGCACCCGTGTCAGGCAGCTTATACTGCTTGGGACTCTAGCTCTAGAGGACCCGAAACCCCTGGCCTCCATGAACGCCTGCACCATTCACACTTCCCCACTCAGAGACACAGAATTAAAAAAAAAAAAAAAATCCTAGAAAAAAGTTTGAGGATCGAATGTAGCATGGGACTACATACTGAGATCACAAGAGAACCCTAAAGCAAAGCAAAGCAAAGCAAAGTCAAACTCCCTGCACCTTACTGGGGACCAGTAAACCAGAATCATGAGATCACATCGAGGGGCATTCTAATGGTGGTCAGGGACAGGGATTAATGCCCTCAAAGGAGAAAACTAGTTTCCATTTCTTTTGTTGTATACTACAACCATTCAGCCATTACCTGATTAATTTAGGATTAGGGAGTTACTGTCTCTGAACTTCTGTTTTCTCATTAGTTACATGCAGTATTTCTGGAATCTACTGACTTTTGAGGACTGTAAGATGTGCTTGCTTTCCAAAACAGCTGATGCATATTTTCGTGCTCATGTAGAACTAACTGTTTTGAAGTTTTAGATTTGGTTGCTCTTTCCAGATAATTATACAGAGAAAATATGTTTGCTAAATTTAGACCCAGGAGTGTGTTTGACCCCTCATCCCTTATGTTAAAAGAAAAGAAAAACCCACAAAACCCTACATGTGGTGGTTTGAAAAAGAGTGGCCCCCAATAAGTTCATCGATTTGAATGCTTGATCATCAGGGAGTATGGGTTAGGAGGTGTGGCCTTTTGGAGTAGGTGTGGTCTTGTGGGAGGAGTTGTGCCACTGGTTTTGAGGTTTTCAAAAGTCTAAGCCAGGCCTAGTGGCTCTCTGTCTTCCTGCTGCCTGCAGATCCAGATGTAGAACTCTCAGCCATTTCTCCTGTACCATGTCTTGCCCACATCTGCCATGATTTCCACCATGAGGATAATAGACTGAACTTCAGAACTGTAAGCCAGCCCCAACTAAATGCTTAAAAAAAAAAAAGAGTTGCCATGGTCACGGTGTCTCTTCACAGCACCAGAACACTGACTAATGCACCATATTTATTTGCTTACTTGCTTTAAGTTTATCTATGTATTTATTCATAGTATCTGTGAATGTGCGTTTGGGTACAGATGAAGTGCCCTGGGGTCAAGTGCAGCTTTCTCTCATCAGTTCTGTCCTTTTGCCACGTGGGGATCCTTACAGTTTTAGCCCCTTACCCTCTTTCTTCAGAAAATTTGGCCCTGGGACTGGGGAATTATTTGCCATATGGGATGGTAATTTATTATCATTTTTCTTTTTTCTTTTTTTTTTTTTTTGGTTTTTCGAGACAAGGTTTCTCTGTGTAGCCCTGGCTGTCCTGGACTCACTTTGTAGACCAGGATGGTCTCGAACTCACAAAGATCCACCTGCCTCTGCCTCCCAAGTGCTGGGATTAAAGGCGTGCGCCACCACCGCCCGGCTTTATTATCATTTTTCAATCTTAGTGCCTACACTCCCATTGCTTCCAATCACATCTGTCTCAAGCTCTGAATTTGGGGAGCATTTTGCAACCAGTTTGTGAAGTGAAAAAGTTTATTTTTTTTTCTCCCTGCTCTCTGCCTGGTGATCTTGTTGTGTGATTGGTACTAGAGAGGCCTGCTCAGCAAGTGTGAGGTACACTGTTCTAGTATCTGAAAATGAAAGGACACTTGTCTCTCTGCATTTGGTCTGCTGCTAGGAAAGAGAAAATACAGTCGTCTCACAGATTTTCATTTACTTGAATTTTGCCATGAATGTGAAATTTTCATGGAGTCGTGACTAGCTTAGATGTTTCAAGCAAAAAAGCTCCTAGGCAGAGCTAAATATTTGCTGTTATCTTCACAGAATTAAATTAGATTCTGTGTCTCCCAGAATGCAATGGTTTGTGTGTCTGAAGAGTTAAAGCATTAGATAAAAGCTTGTGTTGAAGTGAAACTCTTCGGTTTCAAGTTTGTACCTCATCGGCTTTGGATGATAGCTGTGATACACTGAATCCTAGACAAGACAGAAATTGGTACTTCATTTGATGGAGTCCATGAATCACGCCGGGGTTAATACTTTGACAGCAGAACACCTGTATTTAAGTTTCAGAATGGATATAAATGGTACAGTCCATTCAGACGCTCTGGCAGGAGAGAATTTAGGACTAGGCTAGGATGCTGGCTGGCGATGAGCATAATTTTCAAGGAAGTAATCACAAAGCTGGGTGTTGACAGCCTTGAGTTCAAATTTCAGACTCTCCCTGTAATATGATATAAATCAGTTCTCGCTGGATCTTCTTGACTGCCTGTAAAATATGATTTGCTGAGAGAATTATCTTTCACACATATCTCATTGTGCTTCTCAAATATGTTATTAGGATTAGGAAGTAATTAAAAATAATTTCATGCTAAATTATGGTCATTTAGAGGGCACACTTTTTTTTTTCTAGAAAGTTCTTTACTCCCTGGGTCTATTAGGGAAAAAAAAAAAAAGAAAAAAACAAAAAAACCAAAGGAGTTTTAACTAATTAGCTCCTGGAAGCAATCTGAGACATGAGTTCATCATTAGCCGTGAGCCAAGCTCTGCCATGGAAACGTCAGCCGCCAGGAGTGGTGATCTTGTTGTTCATCTGGCTCTCATCTTTTCTGTGGGGAAAATCTGACTTTTGAAGGCTCATTTCGCTATGTGGGCTTGTTGTTTTGGCTGATCACTGGAGAGAGAATCTGACAGTGACTTCTCAGTTGAGAATGGTGTGGATGTTTACCACCACAGGGAGATGGAATTTGCCATCTAGTAGAACAGTGATTCTCAACCTTTCTAATCCTATGCCCCTTTAATATGGTTCGTAATGTTGTGGTGGCTCCCAACCATAAAATTATTTTCATTGCTAATTCATAACTGTAATTTTGCTACTGTTATGAATCAGAATGTAAATATCTGATATACAACCTCTGTGAAATGGTCATTTAACCCCCTAAGGGGTAACAATCTACAGGTTGAAAGTCACTGTAGTAGGTTTTATATATATATATATATATATATATATATATATATATATATACACACACACACACATATATATGTATATATGTATGTATATATGTACGTATATATATGTATATATATAACTTAGTTTTCATGTCTAGTTTTTTTTTAAAAGCAGAATTCTATTTTTCTCAATGAATAAAGCTAGGGAAGGTTCATTGTTGGCACTGGGTGTCCCTGTGGTGGACCTTGATGAGATTGTATTAAGCTGTCATTAAAACTGGCATTGGCTGTCACCGACCATTATCAGTGGTCACCGAGCCTGTGAAAACTCAGGTCCCCAGCACCTGGACAAAAGAGCTGGGCAGGTGTAGTGGCTCATCTGTAATCCAAGTGCTCAGGAAGTGGAAATGGGATCCCAGAAGCAAGCTGGGTAATTAAACTATGCAAACTGGTCAGCTCTGGTTTCAGCAAGAACCTTGCCTCATTAAAAAATGGGGGGCAGAGTAATTGAGAAAAACACTCAACAATAACCTTTGGCATCCACATGGACACACACACACACACACACAATGTTGAGGCCTGCTTCTTTAGCATAACTGCAGCCATTTTTGTCTTCAGTCTCCATTTTAGCTATAAGATGAAATTACTCATACTTGATTACTTTGTTACCTTGACACTCTGAAGAGTCCCCAACTACAGCTCTACTTGGGACCAATCAAATTAAAGATCAGTTAGAAATGCTTTGTCTAGCTAGTCAAAATGAGATAATGCTGCCTTCTTCTTGCTTCCTACATCTGGTTACCTGGCTGTTGTTTGTTTCTTACACCTGGTTACCTGCTTGTTACCTGGTTGCAATTTTTCGTATAAAAAAGTCTGCCTTAGAAGCAGAACAGCATCACAGTCAGGCTCCCGAGACCTCTCTGTGGCCCTGATCATGCTGGTTATGTCTTGTGGCGTGTGTTCAATAAACCATCAATATCTAACTGAGATACATGTCTGAGTGGTTTGTGTGGCTATTCTTGGACTCTAACAACTCATGCACATGTGTATCCACACAAGCATGAACATGCATACACATGTACATGAACACCGCTACATACAAACCCACAAAGCAGTCTCTGGTGTTGTTAGAATATAATTGTTCTACAAAAGAATCACCACTTGCGTCTAAATGGTTCAAGTCCCTGAGCGATCCCTCCTCTGTGTGGAGCAGAGGTCCTAGCATATTCAGATAAGCATGTGCTACAACTCAGTCATTTATGGAAGCTGAACTGGGAGTGTCTTTTAGAAGTCAGATGCATAAGATTCCAACTCATCTCAAAAGAAGTTAGGGACGAGGTACTTAGGTTTGGTCCAAGCGGCAGAAGAGGGCTGATTCTGAGGCTGGCACCTCCAGCCTGAAGCTGTGTTTCTTGCACCTTACAATGCTGGCCCAGTGCAAACATGACTTGTGAATTGTTGGTGGCTGTTGCTGCAGTCTGTGAATAAAATTCCTGAAGGAGTTTCATCAAAACCTTTCCTGGCTGCCTGCTAAGTCTGAATCTCTCTACCCGTACATTAGTGCTGCTCTCAGACCTCATCAGAGACACTTCTTTGTGCAGTGGATGGTGGTTAATACAGAAACCCACAACTGATCCAAGTGCAGAGGATATGTATCTTTAGAGACCTCAGTTGCAAGTGGAATATCTGTAATAGACATCTTTCCCAAGGCTCAGGGCCCATTGTGGAAGAGGGGGCAGAAAGGTTGTAAGAGCCAGGGATTATGGAGGGCTGGAATGGAAGTGTCTTCAGGATATGATAGGGTCATCATGAACTCAAAGCACCTGTGGTCACCTGCACAAGGCCTGTACAAGATTGAGCCAGGCAACATTCTAGCATGGAGCAGGAAGGGGCTCATGACCCCTGACTCTTAACTGAAGAGCTATGGATACTAGATGGCATCTTGTGGGGAGAGAGAGTCAGTTTTCTTTACGGGCGTGGCTTCTGGTAGGGTGACCATGCTCCAGTGGTTGGCCTCATGTGGAGACATTTATGGGCAGTACAAATTGGAATCTATGGACTATTTGAAAAAAATAAAAAGACAAGAAGTTGGAGACAGTTACTAGGAGGAGTTGGGTTAAATATGGTCTTGAACAATGAGGACACAGACACTAGACACCACTTATTTTGGTAGTCTGGACAGTGATGGGCAATAGGGTAATGTCTTTGTATAAGTGTTTCAGTAGAGGGGATATGGTAATATAAGTATTACCTATTTTACATATACTGATACCACATACATATATGCTGTGTTAGCATAATGAGACACTCAGAAACTAGCTGCATCACCACAAGGTATTCTGTGTCTTGTGTTAAATCACACAGCTGTTGCATCATTTGCAGGCTTTGGCTATGGTGACTACAGGAAATTAAAGTTGGCCGCAAAACCTTTTTACCGTGTCTATCAGTCCTTTGACTTGCTTTGACTCACAGGATGTGACAAAACATTGGTGTGGAGAGGCTGGGCTTCAGGAGACCTTCAAGGACTAACTGTGCTCTGAACATTCCTCTTGGAATCCAGCCCAAACATCTGTATAGAGACAAGACCCAGAGCTTCTAGTTGATAGCCAGCACTGACAGCCAGTCATATGGGTCACACAATGATGCCTGCCTATTCTACATGACAATACATGACCAAAAGAAACTCATAGTCAAACCACAGAATGATTGGCAGTAATGAGTTTGCCATAGTTTCAACTATTTGTTGTGTAAGATACAATGAAGGGTCAGATAATTAGGACAGTAGCAGATCTCATGGAATAATCAGAAGGGGTGTTTAAGAGCATGTACAAGAGATGCTCAGAGGATTCTCAGAACCATGAGGAAGAAATATTTTGGGGGGAACTGGATTGAGGGACTTGATGGGGAGGTGTTAAGCATTCTAAATGTTGATTGGTCCTGCTTGCTGTCTGTTACTTACTTTCACTCTGATTGGTTAAATAAATGCTGAAGCCTGAAGATTGGACAAAGACAGAGATTGGTGGGACTAAGGTGTGCAGGCTTTTTGAGAGACAGAGAGCATCTTGGGAAGAAGAAGGTTGCTGGAGAGAAGCCAGGGCAAACAAGGAGGACACGCCATGGGGTAGATTAAAGAAGATCCTTCCACGTGGCCTGGAACGTCAGCTTAGCGTGGAGAATAATAGTCCAAAGGGACGTATGTATATATGGGTTATATTTGGGTGAAAGAACTATGAGCTAGCTTAGATGGGCTAGGATTGTACAACTCAGGCCTAGGCTTGTTAAGATCCATGTGGTGTTTGTGTGTATGCATTTATAATGGCAGGTTAAGGATTAACACTGCCAAACCAATTAAATATAATATAAATACTGGTTAAATCATTTAATTAGCTTTTTTTTTTCTGCAGGGACTCCTCATTTGTACAAAGGAGATGGTAAGAACAACTCTTCAGGATCAGAAGTAGGATAATATATATGGAACAATGTGTGAGCATTGGGCACATCTACACTCAGTAGTGGCCATTATTGTGCCTCTTATATGAGAGGATGTCACAGTCAGGCTCAGAGACCTCTGTGACCTTGGCCATTCTGGCCATGACCAGTTTTGGGGTGTGTGTTCAATAAACCATCAATATCTGACTGCGTTAGGTGAGTGAATGGTTTGTGTGGCAATTCTTGGACCCTGTCCTCCGAGATTGAACTGTAACAAGTTGAACCAGCCAGTCAAAATCCAGAAAGAACTAGAAAGGATAAGTTCATTTAGCTGTTCAGTCTCAGAGGTTGAAAACATTCTAGAACTAGATTAGATTGTTCGGAGACTAGAAGTTTCGGGGACTAGGCCTAGGTTAGCAGACAGAGGAAGTGAGCCTCACAGATGACAGTTAGATCAGGATAACAAAGGTCACTTTTGCAGTAGGCTCTGAATAGAGTTCTTAGTTAGCTAGAAATGGTGCTGAGTCTGTCACACGTCTTTAAGGATTCTAGTCTTCCGTGTGGTTTATCTAAATTTCTAAAGCAGAAAGGTTAAAACAAAACAAAACAAAAAACAAAAACAACCTGACTTCAATGAGCATTGGTATTTACTGGTAGGACACTGGTGCTGAGGTTGGGTGGGGTGGGGTGAGTGTGGTCTCATGTGAGTCAGAGCCTGAGTCTTTGGCACTCTTAATCACCTGGGCTCACATCTTCCAGAGGAAACTTGAATAAGTACCAAAGAAAGCAAGCACTTCCTCTGGTTGGCACCAGCCTTTCCGTATCCCACCATGAGGTTTTCAGGGAACTATTTTTTTTTGGGGGGGGGGGAGCATTGCCTTAGTAATCTGATAACCAAAGGAAGGGAACAGCTGTCTCTTCAGAATACCTTCCTACCTTCCAGGAAGGCTACATTAGCTGCACACCTACTGTGTGCTCCAGGTTGCTCTCTCTGGCGATATGAATGGTGTTGCTCAGTCAAGGCCAGATACCTGAACAGCCCATTGGCAACTAGCAGAACAGCTTCAACGTTGTTCTGAGGAATCCCTGTAACTAGCCCAGTAGTCTCTATTTTTTTTTAAAGCACCAATGTCACCACTGGTGGCATGCAAGTGGCCCCACAAGTCTTTTCTCAGTATTTTCCTGTTAGTCAGCTGGGAGTGTATGCCGCTTTGGTCTGTACTGGGTGGGTGGGTCAGTGTGTGCCTCCCAGGCTTGTGTGGATGGCAGGCGCTAAGCGTAACACAGCTCTCTGACCAATTTGGCACATTCTAATTTCTTTTTAGGAACAGGCCACTTTGGGTCTATCTATTCACGAGGCATTACAATCCATGTGTGCGAGGCAGCTGGGATTTTTATCATTTTCCGAAGGAATAAATGATTACAATATCGATTTACACAAAGCATCTAGCTTTTCCTGAAGCAGTCCCTGTAACTGGACAAGGGCTTCTGGTCTATGAACAATGAGAAGAGGAGAAACTGGTAAACAGTTCCTATAAATAGATTGTGAAGCGATTAGCTGCGGTTCTCGGCGCAGGATGGGAGGGAGTGAATTACATAAAGTCTTCTGATGGATTCGGGTTAATGAATGGCTTTGTATTCAGTCACTGTCCCTCTTCCAGGAGCTTAAAGAGATTGGACTGTAAATTTAATACGAAATTATTTATGTGGTGTGATTTGTGAGGAAGTGAGTAGAATTCTCTGTTTCAATATAGTTTTTTTTCCCACCCAAAATGATTCAGGCTTTGAAATTCTACCATCAGAGATATTCGTTCTCTAACTACTAAGTATTACCCCTTAAGCAAACCCTCCCTTGTCATTGCATGTGAAATATCGTGGTCCACCCCCCCCCCCCCCACATTTGAACACTTGGTCCTTATCTGGTGATGCTCTTCAGAAAGGATGTGGAACACTTACGAAGTGGTACTTGCTGAAGGAATTGGGCCACTGGTGGGTGCAGGGTGGACCTTCAGGCTTTGCAGCATGGCCCACTTCCTGTTCATTCCAGTTCCTGAGGACTTGTCTTCTTCCTGTGACGAATTATGTCCATCGGGAACTGTGAGCCAAATAAACCCATTGTCCCTTAAGCTGCTCGTCAGGGTATCTTATCACATGGATGAGAATGTCTAAGACTCCCCCTTTGTTGGAAGTGGGCAGTTCACCATTTATACTTTTTATATTTTGGTGTAAATTCTTTTAGTCAGTGTCTCCCTCCCTGTAAAATTGTGTGTGTGTGTGTGTGTGTGTGTTAGTCATAGAATGAAGGGCCCACTATGTACGTACAAGAGGGGAAGGATACTGAGTAGGAAGCATTTGCAAAACATACTTCAAAATATCTCTCATAGGTCCTTAAGCCTTTGACATTACAGTCTTTAATTTCTGATATGGAATAGAGAATTTCTTTCAGTAATCAGTGTGGCTGCCTCTGTCCCACAGACTGGGGTCCAGGACTGAATAAAAAGGAGCAACTGCGCTGAGCATCGACGTCCCTCTCTCTCTGTTTCCTGATTGCAGAGGCAATGTGACCTGCTGTCACGAATTTCTGTCATGGGGCTAGAGATGCTCTTTCCACCAAGCCTTCCCCCATGATGGAATGTACTCCCAAACCAGGAGCCAAAATAAGCCTTTGCTTCCTGAAGTTCTCTTTGTCACGGCCTCTGTGTCAGGAACGGGTCAAAAGTAGCAAAGGGCTTGTAGTGGAGGAGAGGGGAAAACTGTCAGAATGGGTGGCCGTGGAGCGAGTGACCAAGGAGAGCGAGCAAGCTTCCTAGGAGCTGCTCTTCGGTCAGAGGGACTTTTCTGAGGTACAGATGGCCCAAATAGAAGGGAGGCACAGCAATGTTTGTGGACCTGTGCTCAAAGCGAGACCCAATTACAACCTAAGTGCGAGGAAGCTTAGGCACTCGAGGACATGGGCAAGGAATGCAAGATGGAAGAGTCAGGAAGCTGGAGGGGATCTCAGAACGTGGGTGTGGTTAGGCTCTCGGTAGACTAAAGAGAATAATGAATGATGCCGAGGGCGAGGGCTTTCCGGGAACAGAGACTAAGGATTCTGAAGGGAGCTGAAGAAGAGGGGACGTGTGTGCTGAATCATGTTGCGGTGGCTCACAAGTCTCACGAGGTCTCCCGCTCACAGCCATCCTGTGTGCTTGTGGGTATATGAATCTGTAACAACCTCCAAGGAACTAGCAAGGTCAAGAGCCCCAAAAAAGAAAATCGTGCATTCAGAAAGAGAAGACACAAAGCGTGGGATTCTATCTTGGTGCTTTAAAAATGGGAGTTGCCTAAACAGCTTGGTCTCCCCTCCTGGATGGTGCGCAGCTGCCAATTCTTGGCAAGGTGCCGGGTGAGAGGCTGCAGCACCCTGGGAGGCAGAAACCCTCGGCCGAGCACATTCTCGGCCACGTTTGCCATGCAATGTGGCTGCGCAGCCTCTAGATGGCGATAAGTCTCCAAAGACCGCCAAGCCTCTCCTCCTGGCATCTGGTTTTTCAGAAAATCCCTTTCTTGGGAGATTAAAAAAAATAAGAGGTGTTTCCTCAGAGTCGACTGAGACTGCTGAGAAAAATTCCCCTCTGCCTCTTAGTTGTTGAGACGCTTTGAAATCCTGGCCCCAGTCCAGTGTTTGCAGTGTTGTGATCTGTCCGGGGACTGAGCTGTTGCCCCTCCAGATTTAAGGGTACCCTAGGGCTAGTGGGTAAAGAACCCTGAAAAAGGTGTGTGTGTGTGTGTGTGTGTGTGTGTGTGTGTGTGTGTGTGTGTG